>HG738137.1:8383608-8983608 GCA_000499405.2 Onchocerca volvulus | reverse complement strand
CTATTGAAAGTAATTGTTACTTGCGAATTTGTTTGAAAAATCGATTTTTCGAGAAATCAAGTTCTTGTAAGATTAAAGTATGACTGGTATAATACGTCGAGTTTAATGATTTCATCGGAAAATTTATTCATATAATATTAGAATTTTATCAGCTATCGGATGCAATTATCAAATTTTATCAGATGTCGCACAAACAATTGATAATATTTCAATCAAACAAGTTTTTAAATTTAATTATTTTCATAAATGTTCCAAAAAAAAAAGTATTTGAGAAATTTTGCAATTTTATCGTTTTTTTTATTATTCACCTTTTTATCATTGTAAGCTACTTAACTTAATTTTTTTTTCATCATTTTATTTAATTCCTTAATTATCTCATTTAATTACAATTATCTATTAATGAGTGCTTTTACAGATCAGTATTGATGAACCAATTAATGGATATCTAACAATTACAAATAATTCATTATCTGAACAAACAATTAATGCGCAAATCCAAATTGATTTAACAAGTTATACAGGATTGGTCATTACACATATTTATCTTATCGAGAAATCTCTTATCATACAGTCAAAACAAAGTATGCTGATAATGCGATAATTATTTCATTTTTATTGATACTTATTTCAATTATTTCCATTTCGATCAAATTCTATCGAAGCTTTTTATAGCCGTTATCAGAAGGATATGATTAAAGTTCAAATAAAAGATATTTCTCTTAAAATAGGTCAAGAAGTAAATGTCAAAATGATTTGATTGAAATAATTTGAAAGAAAAGTGATAATATTTTGAAGTTATATAATTGAAAGAAATTGTTTGATAATTAAATTTTTTTAGTTTTTAAGCAAAATTGAGAATATTTAATTGCCAAACAAAAATAGAAATAATTTTTTGCATAAGAAAAAATTCCTTCTTTAATTATCCTCTTACAATCCCGACTTAATTAATTACTCTTTAATTGTTCTACTAATTATCTCGAATTATTTTGGATCAAAAAATGGAATTTACCGTGCCAGCTAATTATTTCCGTGATATGTTTACTGAAGATTGGAATATTTCTATAATGGCATTTGTAAAATTTTTACATACTAATGAGCGATTTTATACCGAACAAGTACTCACACTTTTGAAACCTGTATTGTCAATTGAAAAAGTTAGTTTTCTTAAAACTTTTTCCAAAACTTTTTTTTAAGACAATTAGAAACATTGAAAGTTTCAAAACATTTTGAGACCTTAAAATTTTATGAAATATTTGTTCGAACATTTTGAAGTATTAAATCAAAGTTTTGAAAAAATAAATCGACACAAAGGAAAATAATTTGCTTATTTATTGGGAATTTTTAGTCCATTAATTTAGTTCAAGCTTAAGCAATTTTCAAAGTTAAGGAGTTAAATTTTGCAACCATTAAAAAAAGATAATTTCAAATTCATCATTTTTCGATAAAATTTTCAGTGTTGTTGAAATCCAATAATAAATTTGATGAATTCGTTATTATATTTCAGGTTCCACAAAAAGATTCGATAGCTGCTGATGACGAACAATTTCAAATTTCGATGATAAATTCAACAAACATTTCACTTACAAATTGTGAAATTAGAATCGACGGTACCGGATTACGATTTCACGATTCACCGATATTATGTGGGTTAGTAGTATATAATTAAATAACTTAATTTAAGGCTTCAAGTTTAATAATTTAGCTTTAATAACTTAATTTCAAAATATTGTTCATTTAGTTTTAAAATGTTTAATTTTAAAATACTGTTTTAAAAATGAAAATATTGCCTAATTTTTAAAACAATTATCGAATTATTAAATAAATAATAATTTGGAATCAGGTATTAAATTAAATTATTAGATTGTTAGTAAGAAAAGTTGTTTTTTATATGCATCAATCCTCATTCATATTTGTTGATACATAATATTTTGATAATTGTTATTTGAATAAATTAGGTTATTATATTTATAACTGAACTGATTTTTAATAATTTAATCCAAGAACTTAGTATCAAGATTTCGAACTGAATAATACAATTTAATAACTTAATTTCAAAATATTATTTATTTAATTTCGAACAATTTTTCTTTCGTCATTATATCTTGCAAAAATTTAACTAATTCACACCAGTCTTCAATAATTTGATTAATTTTCAATTAAATCTCGAGGAACGTTTCGAGAATGAGGAAAAAATTTGAAAAATATCAAAGTAAACGAACATTTTCAGGTCTATCGAAGCTTATAAAACTTTATCTGTTATAACGAATGCCATAAAGCGGACAAATTTTACCGAAAGAAAAATTGTTGCCGTACTTAATTGTGATCAGTTAAAAAATGTGCGTACTTACTTTGCATACAATTAATTCATTAAATTAATTAGTGCGAAATTTAAGGTCATTTGTTTTGAATAAATTTTTTTGAAATTCTTAAATCATACATAAAAAAATACATTGTTATAGAAGAGATATCAAGATATTTAAAAAAAAAAAAAAAAAAGATAAAATTCCAAAGATGAAGAGAAAATTGAAATTCAGAAATTCAGCTATTTTCTCATAAATATATCAAATGAAATGCGCAGCATGAAATGTGAAATTGAGATTGAAATCTATAAATTTCAACCCAATCGATAATTAGCAATTCTTTTTTAATTAATTAATTTTCCGTGCGAATCAAAACAATTTGCATGCATATTGATTTTTTTCTGTTTTTATTTACATTTTAAGGCTTTGATAATCTTTATTTTTACAGGCTTCAGGAATTTTTTATCAATCAGCTTAATTGATCAGTAAGCAAAATTCAATAATCAATAATTCAATGATAATAATTCGAAAATTAATAACTAACTTCTAAATTATTGACTTTTCAAGCATTAATGCCAAGTTGAAATTCAAAAATAATCTATAAAGTTGTCAATTATCAAGTTTTTAAATTTTTTCAAGCGTACTTTTCAATTTTTCAACGCACTGCACATTTTTTTAGACACATAATTCAAAGCGTATAAGTGATAAAGTTATCTAACCATTACTAACTTCATATTATTATCATATCACATCATATCAATATCTATAGGAAAAATAGCATTTCTTCATTATGTTACATTTAATTTAATTGATAAGTTTTTTTCTTTTTTTTTGGCTCTGTACATGATGCATTTGTCAAATGTCTGAAAATTGATAAAATTTCTATTTTTTTAAACTTTTTACTTCCTTGATATTACCTTTATGTTTCTTCAATTAGCTACGAATAATTGGAGCAATCATTTGGTTTGATAATTTGACAATGTAATGACAGATTTTTGGATAAATGTCGATCATTTCAAGTGCCCGTTATTTCTTTTGCCATCTCTATAAAATTAATTATCAATAAATCTGGTAAGCATTAGATGACATTTGAATTCATTTAAAATCGAATTCTTTGAATTCTTTAAAACTGTTCGGCCTGAAATTGATTGAATTTCATTGAAATAATTAGTTTTTAGACAAAATTCCGCATTTTTTCAAGAAAAATCGATGAATTCATAAAAAAGAAGAAAAAGTTATCTTAGTGAAATAAGGTTAAGATTTACGATTTCAGATTATCAATAGAATTTTAATTTCTAGAACCATACGTTTATTTACGTAAAAATTATGCAGGAATGAAGTAAGTAAAAACTTGCAAGGAAATAGAAAAAATCTTTTTTAGGCTTTTGTTTTATCTAATTGTTACGTAGAGATTATGAAAAATCAAGGAAATTCCGTAAATTGGAAGGCGATAAATATTTCAATATTTCAATCACGAAATTTGCAAAATACACGATGATTGATAAAAATTCATATTAAGTTACATAAATAATGCGAAATTTGAAACATTATCATGAGATTAAATATTAAAAATCGAAAAAAAAGGTAAAAAAATTAATTTTTATGTAAATGGTGAAAATTATATATAGCTTAACTTTTTATTTTTTTTCTAAGAGAAATCTCAAAAAAAAAAATGAACGAATTAAAATACAAAAATTAATCATCTTCGATTCATTATCTGACAAATTTTGTAAATCGAGGACAAATGAGAAATCAAAATACTCATATATAATTTAATATAACAAGCTCCATTAATCTAAAGATTAGTTATTGAACAACCAAAACATTTGAAAATCATCATTATGTAAGATTATCACATGAAATCATTATCATGCGAAGTTTTTTGCATTAGTTTATTACTTTCACATTGAATGAATTATGCAAAATCAGAAAAATTTTGTTCCAGTAATGTTTGTAAAATTCCAAATTTTTTATATTTAAATTATGTAACAAAATGGATTCCCAAAAATTAAAGAATATTATAGTAAATGCCAAGTTTGGCAAAAATAAAAAAGAAGAAAGCAAGATAAAAGAATCGTTTTAAATGAAAGATTTATTAAAATTAAAATTTTACAAATTCTTTTAATGAAAAATTCATTAAAATTAAAATCCTACAAATTTTCTCAATAAAAAATTAATTAAAATTAGACTTAGAAAAACCTTGCGCCTCTGAATAATTTCCAATCGAAATTGCTTCTGATCTAAGACAAAATATACATTGTCGTACTTTAAGCCAAATTTCAGCATATGATGCGTATATCTATAATTACCTGTAATTAATCAAAAACAATTTAAAATCATTAAAAATTAATTTTTGATAGTATAGATAAAATGAAATATATTTTACCAGGATTGGTGTCAATAATGGATACATTAAACGTAACCAATGCAGAATTGTCGCTGCATCCTGTGGTACCTCAAAACTAAAATTATCCTTCAATATCTCATCGCTATTTCGAATCTGAAATACAACGAAATTTGTTAATCTGAATATTATCATTATTTTACTCATTTACATTTAAAAATTTGGAATTAGAATGATTAAATTACATTTGAAAAATAAGACTCAAATATCCGAGAATTAGACTCAAATTACTACTTAATTTAAATATAAAATTAGATTCATTGATTAGATCCAAACTAAAAAGAAATTACACTTATGGCATTATCTACGATATTTGAATAATTCATCATATGTTATTGTTTATTCATTCATTTCACAAAGTATTTTTTACACCATAGGAAAAATGTAGGAATTATCGAAAAATTGATTGATAAAAAATGTATTTTAAAAAAATTATTTTTTTTTTTAAAAACAAATGAAAATACGAAATCTTATTAGATGTGAAGATAAATGATAAAAATAAAAGTTATAATTCATAAAGGAGTCCAATTAAAATAAACATTATTAAAATAGTACTATAGATGTATAATTTTTTTTTTTTAGAAAAAATTTTTTAATTTGAGTAAAAAGTCTGAAAATTACCTGGATGAAAAAATTTAATATAATATATGGTCCATAAAATAGGATAAATAGAATAATAAGAAGTAGTATAAGTTTTGAAATGCTCAAATAATCAGTATGAATTTCAAGAGTTAATATTGAACTTTCACGTGATTCCATCGATAATAATTGTTTTTTGTCTGAAAATTACCTGGATGAAAAAATTTAATATAATATATGGTCCATAAAATAGGATAAATAGAATAATAAGAAGTAGAATAAGTTTTGAAATGCTCAAATAATCAGTATGAATTTCAAGAGTTAATATTGAACTTTCACGTGATTCCATCGATAATAATTGTTTTTTGTAATGATTATTACGCGACAAAAGCACCGCGAAACAAATCAATATAATAACGAGACAAGTACCATAAATAAATATACAGACTATCGGATATAAGATTGGGACTTTGCTGCAAGTTTTACATTCACATTCAATAATTAAGTTTATTTATTGGGTCAATAGTTTCCTTCTCATCTTATAATGATCAAATTATATTTTATCAAAAATTTCCCGAAAATCTGCAAATACTTCGTAATTTATCCAATTTAAATTCAATTTGAATAAATTAGAAAATATTTGTAAACTTTCCGAAAAAAAAGTTTGATACATGATTTAAGTTGCAGATTTGTTTCAGTTTCAATCATTTCTAAAATTTTATTATAATAATTTCCAAAATCCTAAAATTTGCAAAATATTTGCATCTTTTAAAATCATAGTTTTTATAATTATTCATGTCAAAAAAAATTAAAAAGTAAAAAGAAAGTCATGAAATAAGTAAAAAAATAGTCCTGAAATATGTTAAGTAGATTATAGTTTAATCTACATTATATTTAGTTTTTTTTTTTTTTTTTTTTTTTTTTTTTTTTTAAACTCTCGCAAGAATCTTCCGCGAAAATGCAGTAATATGATAATGTATAATAATATAAAGTAGAACAATAATATAGGTATTATCTCTAAATTGTGGAAAGAAAAATAGAGAAAAATATTTATTTAAAGTGATAAATAAAAAGATCAATCTCATCTGATAGCTAAATTCTCTTCTTGCTAATCACATGAAATTTTATCAGAATAATTAAAGGTGATAATTGCTCGTAAACTTGCTGTAATTTGCATTTATTCTCTGGGATTTGCATAATTTTTCATTCTTTTTTTCATCTTAATTCTCTCATATGTCAACAAATCAGGAAATCCAGAAAAAAATATCTGCTAAGTACAAGAAAGGTTAGCCTGGTTCATTACTGTATTATCTTCTAGTCCTGGAAAAGAAAAGAATAAAACACTGAAATAAAAGAATAGTAATAAGATTCAATCCTGAAATGATTTGGTGTATTAAATTTAAACAAAGAAAGAAGGGATTTGGTACAACAATAAGGCCTAAATATCTGAAAAGAAAGGATCCGATATATTAGTAAGACTTAAATCTTGAAAAGCTTTGATTTAATAAAAATCCAAAAAGGTTTGCAAAACGAATACGGTTTTATTATACTTTAGCTACAATTAAAATCAAGAATTAATTGAAAAAGCCAACCTGTCGACACTACAATTATACCAAAATTCGGAAGGTTTGACAGGTATATTACGTGTAAGTATAGGTACAGCTAAACAAATACTTATTATCCATAAAACAATAATATAGGCTAATGTTCGCCAATTTTTGAAAATTAACTGATTTGGAAAAAATGATTTGACTGTGTGTTCTATAGCCATCAGCATTATACTCATTAGCAATTCCATACTAATAAACTGCAATATCATAGTTTCAGTACTATATTTTGTTATTAATTAAAATTATATAAATAAACTTAGATATGCTTTTAATGCAATTATATTTTGGTATCTTTATGCAAGTTAGCTGCAAATACATAATTAGGTATGGAATAAAATTGAAATAATAAAAAAATGAAATGAAAAAAATGGTTGAAAATACCAAAAAAACAAAAAAGCTATAATATAGTATAGAAACTTGAAAAAGGTTTTTAAACATGAAATCTTAAAATAGAATTCAGGATATTAATAGATCAAAATCGAGAAAAGTTATGGATGATAATATTTCAACTTTATACCATATCTAATTATACATTTCCTAATTAGAAATAATATATTTCTAATTATATAAAATTTTCAAAAAAAAAAATTGATGGCAATAAAAATGCTATAAAAGCTTATCATTGCATTTCTTTCATTCTTTTATTGTATCCACACATCATACTGTATTTATTATAATGCTACATTCTAATTTATCTGCTGTTCGGTAATTTTAATCTCAAATTTTTTTCCTAAAATATTTGAATGATGATCGATGTCTTGGATAATGAAGACCAAAAGGTGAATATTATGAAAAAATTAGGTTTTAGTCAGTTGTTACAATAATTTAGTATTCGATCGTCATCGATTTTCAAATTTCTAGCTTCAGTCAAATGTCTAATATAATCAATGTAAACAATTTTAAAACGATGTGTGATTATTGATTAGGATAATGTTAAAAACTTTAGCGATCAAATTAAAGCATGATATTTAGAGATAAGTGAAACGTCGGGGAATGCATTCCGGACATTTTTCAATAATTTTTCATTATTTCTTATTCTTTTATCAAAATATCTCAAGATTTACCTGCTCAAAAGTTGCATTCAAACGACAAAGTGTTGTATCGAAAAGCCAATTATCATTGATAATAAACAAAATTGGAATGAACATACTGGAGAATATGTCAAATATATTCAATATGGCCAAATTACAAAATAATATGAAAAGTTGAACTGAGCGAAGTTTTCGGCTGCAAAAATAATCAATTAATAATGCCGAAAGATGGCAAAAATTTTCTTGGCATAGAAATAAAAAATAAGCAAAAACACTGATTACATCTTGTCAATTCGTCATACCCTATTACATATTTCAAATATATTATCACATTACCATCTATTGCTCTTTTTGTAATCCTAAATTAAGCCAAACAACCAAGCTTATCTCTTTTTTGTTCACGAAAAGAACCTGAATAAATATCTGAATAACTTGAATAACAACAAATAAATTGATTGATAGGATTCTGATGAATACTGATGTTTTAATCTATAAAAATGATTTCATGATTTTCTAGATTCATATATTTGATCTAATATAAATTTGACCATCTTGTTTTAAGTAAAATTTATATTTTTATCGGAAATTTTGCAGTAAAATTTGAAAATACAAACCTTAAAAGTATAGTAGTCAGTAGGATAATATTGAATGAAGCGGATAAAGTGGCAAACAATCCAAGCAAAATAATTGTTGTTTTTAAATTAGCATTTCCAGCATGATTTCGTAAAATATTAGCAACGATATCTTCTTGCAAAACGTATTCCACGCGTGCAGTGGTCATCTGAAAAATTTGGAAAAAATTTAAAAAAAAGAAGACTTATTGAAATGCTTAAATAAATGAATTTTATCGTCTAGAAAAAAAGTGATAATTTCAAAGAATATGCTAAAAATGGATAAATTGGCGAAGATGAATGCTGTGATTAAGGCTTTGCAGAATCTTTCGTCGCTTAGAGAAGTTAAATTTGGTCGCCATAGCTACAAGCATGAGGCTTAGTATCAAATTTTCACAAAAAATAACGAATTCTGTCAATTTATTTCACGAACTGAGTAAAGTTTTATGGAATTATTTATAGTTCAAGATATGACTGAATGCTTTAATTTCATATGATCTGAATAATTTGCATAAGCTAAAATGATTAAATCAAGTTTTACGTTCAAGAAAATATCTGTTAATATATTACAATACCGCTTTTAGTTTTCCACGTAAATCGCGTACTAGAAGAACATTCATCAATACATTACAGTACAGATCCCCGTTTTTGATAATCTTACGTAAATCACGTATTTCTGCGTACAATACAGTAGAGAATACGTTAATCACAATTATCATGGACATCATCCATATAAATAAAAGTTTTAATATTCGCCGTTAACAGCCTTAAATCTCTGAAAGTTCTTTACTGATTGCTTTCAAATTTTGACAAAACCTTGCATCCGAATAGGCGTTTGTTTTTATATAGACATCTCTACTATTTTTTTTTTTTCACGTCTCCATAAGAAAAAACATGTTTCCCGCCAAAATACTTCGATTAACAGATAAACAAAATGATATCAACCAAGTATAAGGCGACATTTGGTGATGAGGAAAAGAAGAAAAGTCCCGAAAGGATTTAAAAAGTTCGGATTTTGGAACAGAATCAATTCAGGTTCGAGAACAATTCAAGTTCAACAAACTTAATGTACTCAAAAAAAGAAAAAAAAATGAAAACAAAACATAAGCAAACAAAAAATGCAAAAAAAAACAAGAAACGGAAAAAGACCGAAAGAATTTCTTAGGGTGAGTAAACTTTAACAAATTTTTATTTTTTTTTTTTTAAATCCCACCGCATTTTTTCCCAAACAGTTCAGTTCAGAATTTCTACACCGACATAACGACAGTTTTGTAACGACATAGATCGACGCAGCAATAGTAGCAAATCGACAATCAAGGAACTGGAATAAATTAGTAATTAAATAATAAGCTTAAATTATTTAAATGTTCAATTATTGTAATAATCCTTTTCAAACTATTATTGTGCAAAATTGGGAATTAAAAAATATTATTATATAAATTTGACAGCATTTTTTAGATCTAAACATAATTGAAATATTTCAACTTTTTAGCAAATTAATTAATTAACAATTTTCTTTCTCATACTTATTTACAAATTCCCATAGCATTTATCTAATCAATATTGGGTTAGAAAATATGTTAATATATGAAATAATGATTAGTGACAAAAACTTAAAAATGTAATTTTTATAATTTTTTACAACTTTTACATTTCTATATTCATAATTTTTTTATATTTTTATAAAAAAACAAAAAACTTTTTTTTCAAAATACAAAATCTTTTTTTTCATTTTTATAAAAATTTTTTGTGGAAAAAAAGAATCATGCATGTTGGAATACATTTTAAAAAAAAATATTATATTCTAAATTACATACAAAAAGAGGGAGAGAAGAGATATAAAATTCAAAATATTAAATGATTGATCCAATTATTATATCAGATCAAATATGAATGTCTCTTATTAATATTGGAAATGCTATTTAATTTGAATTCCGCATAGCAAAGAAAAATTATTGGTAAGTGCTCGTTTGTGAGAGTACACGTATTCTCCCGGTATCTATGAAGTGTACTATTCATTTATCCTACGTGTAAAAATATTATTCTACGTGACATCCGTGACGTTCTATCTATTTATTTGTCTTACGTGTAGAAATATTATCCTACGTGACATTTTATATGAATATATTTGCAAGTAAATTATTACCACCGTAAAATATAATGCAACTATTTTGCTGCATCAAATATCATGATTTTTAAAACAAAAATCTGCATCCAGTGTGTTCCAGATTTTTCCACTCAGAATCTTATATAAGCAAGGACTTCTGATTACGGATACATTAGTTGCACTGATTGCGATTCTCGGTTTTTTCTGATGTTTGATCTGTTGTCCTGAAAGCATCCAGTAGGGAGGGACGGGATTTGACGTCACATCATTGTTACTTAATTTTCACCGAAAGAAGCATTACGTGATAATAATTCCATTTAATTATTTACTTGTTATATTCACAATAACTTTTTCGAAAATTTGAATCTCTTTTGCCGAACTATCATATTATACTTTTCCGTTTTCCGATTTTTCGAAATATCCTTTTCCGAATCCGATAATGAATTGTCTAGATTTAGTAGTTTTCCCGAGATATACGAATAGTTATCACGCAAATGTCAAGTACCATTTTATAATATTCACTTCAAAATTTTAAGAGAATAAATTATATCTACGAGATTAATTAAAGACACTCTGTTTTTTTTTTTTTTTTTTTTATCCTCGTCATTTGTTTATAATTTACAAAGTTAATATTAACGATTATTTACAGGTGTTTGGTGTTTTTGGCTAGAACTGAAAAACGAGAACGTATATTCATTAAAGGAAAGGAAATTCATGATGTCTTCCAGTTCACCATCGCAAGATTCAAGCTCACGTAATACTTTGTTGAAATTAATTTATTTTTATCATATATAAATTTATATAAGTAATATGGAAAAGTATTTATTTTTCATATTTTCTAATTTCAAAATAACAAATTTGTATATTTAGCCCAAAGTTCAGAACCACTGAAACCTGATGAAATCACAGCTCTCGAATATACATCACTAAAAGTACCATATGAATTGTTCAATAAACGATTTCGTTCATCGCAAAAAACAATGGAAAAAAATAATCATTTGCTGAAGGAAAGTGCTGATTTGGTAGCAAAAGCTATGAAAAGTGACGGAACTAGACCTATTTATAAACGTGAAGTAAGTTTTTTAATTCTTTTATTTACTCGTAACTTTTATACATTCCATTTTTATGAAAACAATAACATTTTTGCTGAGATAATTCATTAACGTTTATTTCTAAGCCTCTTGATTGATGGGAAGCATTCCGAAGTGTTTAGTTTAATCTTACATTTCAATGTGTCTCAATGCATCTCTGCTGGAAAGGTCTTTCTTTTTGATTTCGTATGGAATAAACTCAAAAATCAGCAAGGATCTTTTCACCTGTATTATAAAAGAAAATGAATTATTTATAGGTAAATTGAAAGTTGATAGAATAATAGCAGAAAAGACGATAAATCGGTGGATTTTTTCAAATCTTCATTTTGTTGATAGTTATTTATATGTAGCGCAGACTTTTACTATTTACTATCTGATTTTCTCCAAAATTTTGGAATTGCAGGTTAAAGAAAAAATGGATACTTACTTTGGACGCTTTGATGAACTCTTTAGTACATTCAAACAAATCACTGATGAAGAAATGGAATTGATTGATCTCTTAAATACACGAGTCAAATATCTACAACAGGTTCATTAATTTCTAAACCACTATCGTTTTATAAGTAGCACTGAAAGTGAAAAAGAATGAGATGAAATTAACGAAAGGACAACATATATCAAAGACGAAGGATTGCTTTTAAGACTGATTACAAAATGACCTACTTTTAACAGTCTAACCTGTGTTTTTTATTTTCTTTCTCATATTGTGCATGTACTAAATACTGTGTTGATAGCATATGCTAATTTGGGATTTGTTAAAACACTCGCGAAAAAAATATGCGTGCAGAACACCATGTGAAAAGTAAAATCACGGATTTTGGATACTCAAAAAATGACCAAATTCTTTCATTGAATAAGCATATTTCCGAAATGGATAGTCAGAAATGAAATAATATGGGATAAATAGTTGTTGATGTTGGTACTAGTTCGTACTGTACATTAGGCAGATTCCGATACATCAGTTAGTAGATGTTCCGAATTAAGGAATGGTAATACTTATTTTCAGGCTAACACGACAGATGCTTTGAAACAGGAGACTTGGCGTAGTCAGCGCATCAGTCGCTTGATTATCGATTATTTGCTACGCTCAGGTTATTTCGAAACTGCTCAAAAATTAGCGGAACAGGCGAATGTGGAAGATATGTGTAATAAAACCGTTTTCATGATAGCGAAGCAGGTAGTAGAATCTTTCTAGTTTCTGATCCGATACTGCTTAATGCCCTTATTTAACTAATAATGTTTAATTTAATTTTTCAGATAAGAATAATTTGGTGTATCATGAAACCGATATTTGTTGTATTTTTACGAAAGTTTTGCAGGTAGAAGATAGCTTATCGCGTCATGAAACCGACCGATGCTTAGAATGGATTGCTGATAATAGATCGAAGTTACGTCGTTTGAAAAGCACCCTTGAAACCATGGTTCGCTTGCAAGATTGTATTGAATTAGTACGACGAGGTAAGTTTTTTTTTTTGTAGTTCTTATTTTTGCTGGTCTTAGTTATAGACTTTATCTGAATTGCGAATTTGCAAAATATTTCAAAAAAATTCTAAATTACTCTATCATAGGAATTGCAGCAGCTTTGAATTACATATTTACATATGTAATTTATTGGATCCATGAAAAGAAAAAAGACTGATATTTTAGGTGAACGTTTAGAAGCTGTGCATTATGCCAGGAAATTTCTGGCCAACTTGCCGAAAGATCAATGGAGCGAACAAGTCGTAAAAGTAAGCCATTATATTTTTCTGTCGAATGAGATTGCAGAATCTATTTTTATGCTTACACAATGCTGAGAGAAGACAAGGAGAAATGACGGAAGAATTCCATTACCCTTCAACTTTGACGCTGCTAAAATTTAGATAGGAATTCTTGGAGAATGATTAGTTTGGCGAATAGGGAGAGTGGAATATAATCAGTTTAAATGAAACTTTACAGCTCATTCTTTTAAAATTTTTCATATCCAGTATTCGATAATCTGTGATTTTTCGTATTACCAATATTTCCTTAAAGTAATACATTACTAATATTTGCTTAAAGTAATGCTAAATTTCTTTTCTATTAAGAATTTATTTAATTATTTCACATTATTGCGACTGATATTTTCGAAATTATATTTGCACATTTCGAAATGAAATGCTGCATCAAATTGTTTTCAAGTCAATTATTCTATTAAATGGTGCGAAGTCATCGTTTTTTTTATGTTTCTAATTTTCCCTCTTTAAGGTTATGGGTCTCATTGGTTTCGGAATTCCATCTAAAAGTCGTGCTTATACTGAATATTTTAGTGAAAAGCGCTGGGATCAGCTGATTGAACTGTTCAAACATGAAAATGCCCGTGTATATAAAGTTAGTTATTTCAAACAGTTTTCATAGCATAACAGAAGATGCTTTAATAATTATGGAAGTTGTTATCGAATTAGACACAAAAATTCTAAATATACGATACTGGTAAGACTAGATTATTCAACTGCTGCTAAACTTAATAATGCTGTGATGATTATCAAGAAAAAAAAAATTGAACTATTGAGAAATAAATTACAGAATTGTTGTTTCTTTCACCATGTGATATTTATGTTATTATTGCTTGTATTTCATTTATTTAGCTCATGGATTATTCATCTTTTAACGCTTGCTTATGTATGGGATTATCAGCTTACAAAAGTCCACAATGTCATCCGGATCCAGACTCTCGCTGCCCAACTTGTCGTCCTGATATGTACGAACTTGCAGAAGACTTACCCCACTCTCATGTTTCTAATTCGAGGTAAGTTGTTGAGTATATTCGATTTTTTAAATGCTATTTTCGTGAATGCTTCATTCTAATTTGCTTTCATTTTTTTCTTTATTCTTTTGAGAAATAACAATCAATTGAATTGTCATATTGAATTATAAATTATGTGCTTACGAACAGTATCGGAGGATAAACTAATATACAGTATTTCAAATACTGAGCTTCTTTTATTTGAAAATAAAAATGATATGAGTCATTATTTTTCTTTCTACAATTGTTGAACAAAAGATATCCTATTTCTGGATGATAATTCAACTTGATAGCAAGATATCTTTTGTAAAATCTTCCTCCTTTGTTGCTTGGGTTCCTCAAAAAAAGCGTTGGTACAGATTAGTAATTCATTTTGTTTCATTCAGTCTTTGATTTGTTCTTCAACTAGATAATATGTGGCAGCATTATCTCGATTTCCTAAATGCTCCAGAGGATGTGCATCGTCGTGTTTTAGGGTCGTTTTTTAAAAAAAAGAAAAAACCATATTATTTGAATATTATTTATAAAGCATATTATTTGCAGGCTGATGTGTGCTTATTCGGGAGAACCAATGGATGATGATAATGAACCATTTATGCTACCAAATGGTTACGTTTATGGTGCTAATTCGATTGAGAAGTTGCTTAATGCATCAGATGAAATTGTTTGTCCGAGAACGGGAGAAATTTATCCCGCTAATCAACTTCTTCGTGTTTTTGTTCTTTGATCGCATTTATGATTTCTTTGCAGATAATGTCTTTTTTTTTGTCTTTCACTTCTTTTTTTTTTCTGTCTGTATTCATGTGAATTATTTTGTGGTACTCGTTAGGTATCATTTCAGAGTTTTGTATTTCATGTACCATCTCATATCATTTACTGCTTATTTCTAAGATATTCGTTAATGCTGGATATTTTTTATCAATCAATATTCACATATTCCAACTACTGTATATCTACGATATACAGTACATCTGAATCATCTCGAATCTAATCAAGCTTTAAAGCATTGGGAAACACTTATAGAATTAATGCAGTGAGAAATGTGTTGAATCTCAGATGATTTTTATTAAACTAACTTCAATCTGTATACAATCTTATATGCTTTATTTTGATTTCATAACTGAGCTTATATATAGGATTAAAGAATCTCAATTTCTTCATTGGCAGGCAATTAAAGGTGTTAATTTTACTTCTACTAAATCTTGATACTATAGAAATGGGGATTAGTTCAACTGTAATTGATTGCTTTACTGATTACTGATATAGTCATTTTTTAATTTATCTTGAAAATTCTTTTCATAATATAACTTAAGAAGAGCAAAATTGTTTTTTCATATTTGATATCCATGAAATGCTGTGGATTAATTAGTCATTTAGTATTGATTTCTGAATTTTTTATATTTCACATTCAATGTCATATTATCTTTCTTTCCGATTTTTTTTTTCAGCAAGTTTTTTTTCAATTTCTCGAATTTTTTTGATATAATGTTTTGCGTGTTCAGCATCAAATTCCATTGCACGATAAAATTGGATTCAAATTATTGTCCATTGCATCAATATCTGTATCATTAAAGTATATATCAGTATATTTATCAAATTTCATAATATTATGTGCTGTGCGGATAGTATATGAAAGTATAAGTAAAAATATCTTACTCTTACTGATCTGAAAATTATAAGATTAGTACAGGTAGAATATATATTTTAATATTCGATCGATACCATTGCATAAAGTTTCTTTTAAGCGAACGAGCTACTTTTCTTTTACACCTATGTTCAATTATTTGCTAAAAAATAAGCGAATCCGGCGTGAATTTTGTTTGCTGTTATTTTAGCGAATGTAAGATAAATTATTGGATTTGCACAAATTGATTAATTATTATACTTTCACAAATTTGGGTAATAGGTAGTGAAATTTCTTTTTCGACAGTCAAGTTTCATAATAGTTTACTTAAATAATTGAATGCTTAATCCTATTTTGACTATTTAAACGGATAAAGAACTGCTATTGCTGCAAATAAATTTTAACTTTTATATGGAACTTGAACGGGCAACTAAATTAAAAACTCTTGTTTGCAGTTAAACTTGGATTTTTTGGAAATTTTATCTTAACATTAAAAGTGAACAAATATGTTTATTTCATTTTATGGTTTGCTAGAAGCAGGCTTATTTATCTTAAATGGAATCGCTGTGCTCAATAAGGAGCGCTTTTTAAATAAGGTAAGATTTTTTCCTTCAATTTCTTATTTCTTTATTCTTGATCTTGATTAATTTATTGCTAGAACTTATATGTTAATATAGGAAATTTAAATATCATACCAAGATAAAGAGGGCTGCTTTCGTGGAGAAGAGAATTAATATGACTCGAGATTAAGAAAAATATTTTTAAAGTTGATAATTTATGAAATGAAATCCAAGTTAGGAATATATTTCCAGGTTGGCCTTTCGATGCCAAGTAATTCTTTCGAAGTTGCGAATCCATCATCTTTTAAAATGCAAGTTGTGAATCTTATTGCTGCAGTGCAAACAGTTATGCGAGGTTAGTGTATAATTAGCGAAGGAATAATTAATTTCTGCTTTTCACTTTTAGAGGAATTTTTGAACGATTATAAAAATAATGCTTCATAAGGTGATAATAATAAATATGCAGCGAGAGGGGCTTCATTCTGTTCTTCCAAGAAGAATCAGCTTAATACGCTAAAGATCATTGTAGTAATAGAGACAAAAATTCCGAATTATGAAAGTGCCAGAATGTGGTATGCTGTCAGTAATAGTTATTTAGACAATAGCATAACTGATTTATGATTCTAAAATTCTGACTTATTTCATGAAATAATTTTTCTATTAATTTATTTATTTGAATGATTTTTGAACTATCTAGGAATTTCCTTTCAGTAACTTTATTGTGGAATTATTTAGATAGCTTATTAGACAGTATAATTTTTTCAATTGTTTCAATATATTTTAAGTGAAAGCAGTTTTTTTTATAGTGCCTCTTATTGTGATCAACATTCTTGTTATAATTGCAAAACTTTTATTTGGATAGCATTTCGAATATGTGGATTAAAAAACATCATTTCTCTGCTCAAAAAAGGATCAATCCAAAATATTCTTCAAAAAACTGTGATATTTGTGCAACAATATTTGTGGCAAAGGAATGTTGAGATATCTGATTTGAAGCCTATTATTGGAATTTCTGAAGTTATTTCCTAATTTTTTATCATTAAAATTTCTAAAATTCCCTTAAATTCTCACGAGAATTATGCAATTTTAACGTCTATCTCAAATGCATTTTAATATGAATTTTTGAACTTGCTGAAGCTAAATTTGTTTTTTGGTTTTCAACATCAGGACTTATTATTCAGAAATGCGAGACAGAATACTCCTTTGGTTCATTATTGTACTGTTATTTTTAATGTATTTATTAATTGTCATTTTAAATTGTTGTACATCAATAAATGCTATTTTGTTCGTTGCTTCTTTTTCTTTGCTATTCCGAAATATATGACTGAATTTTTCAATCTAAAGAATTTTCAATTCCTACAATTCTGTGGCTTTTAAAGTAATCTTATTAATTTTCTAATTAGCGCATTCAAGAGAGAAGATTTTAGGACATTGATATTAAATTTTAAGTGAGGTTGAACTGCTTTGTTTTCCAATTTCTTGTCAAAATTCAAGGATTTGGAATGGGAAATTTCTAGAACTCTTAGCTAGCCATATTTAACCACATTGTTAATGCTTGATAGATCATTCCCTCAAGTTTCGATTGCTAATCTTTATTTTATTGATCATTCATAAGGTTATGATAATTGCTTTGGTGCATCTGAATAAGTACTCTAATAGATGATTTTAGCCGTTTGTTTCAATTATTTCAAATACTATGGATTTAGAGACACTATTCTGCGGCTAACAGCTTATTTGTAAAATTTTTCGACTTTAGCCTTACTAGAAGTTAAACACCTAAAATAAAGCAAATTACTCTTATTAGATTAGATATTTACCTAAATTTACAAAGTTCACGAGTCCGCGTTTTCCAGATATATTAATAACTTCCTTGTTGTTTATTGTCCAATATGAAATGAATGAAATCTAAAAGGGAACCAAGATTTATTTGTATTAGAAAAATAATACAAAAGTCACAAATAATGATTATTAGTGCAAAAATAAAAGCTGTAAATTGTAAGGTTATAACATATAACAAAATAATGAGATGCAACATAAAGCAACATTCACTGTATAAGTATATTACAGTGTTAGGCAATCTGAAATAAACACCATTAATTAATTAGATATAAACATAAGGAGAAGCAACCATAAGAAAAAATAACGATATATGATATGATTCTACCCTCTCTTTCTTGTTCTAATTAAAATTGGAACAGAATAGAACGAAATCTTTTTTTTAATTGGTTTCCAATTTTGTTAAATTTTTATGCCGTTTCTTGAATACGTATACTATTAAAAATTATTTCACTGGAAGATTATTTTTAATTTGCCTAACAATCTCAATTACAGTTAAAAATCATGATATTATAGAAAGCAGAGAGTATTAACATAATTTTAAATCATAATTTTTTAGTAAAAATCACAGAAAGACTTCAACTACTTTGTTTTATCATCAACCGATCCTATGTTTTCCTCATGAGTACTGTTGTTGTGCTCTATATGATCAGTTAACCATTGCAACAAATCAATTAAACGGTCATGTGCCTCCTTGAGAACCTGCAAATTATCGGTTTTTCTTTTTCCATTATTTGAAAAGAAAAGTTCGATAGAACGAAAACATTTTTCACTTTTTTTTCCTTTTTTTTTTTTCTTTTTTTTCAAAAATGATGATTATCAGGAATTAGTTACGAATTTTGAAACCGAAGGGAATTTGTAAACATAATTTAGAAGAAAAAAAAAATCTTACCTCATCTTTTAATTCGTGCACATTATCGGCTTCCATCAGCTTTTCATTCAGTTTCTCGATATAAGATATTAGAGTAATCAATTTACTTGCAGCTTGTTCATTCAACACCTGAAATATTAACTAGTGGAGCAAACATTCTAATTATATGACACAATATCTTGCATATTTTCCTCTGCTATCATAATTTCACAAATTATAAAGGAACTTAAGCAGAAAATAGTTACGAGGTTAGTAAAACATAAGGTAACATAAGGTAATCATAGAAAAAGTTAGAGAAAAGAAGAAAAGAGAATAACAGTAAAAGAGGAACAATAGGAGAAAGAAAAAAAAGAGAAGCAAAAGGGTGAGATTCATAAAACAAAGTTTTTTCTTTTTTTTTTTTATCTTTAATCAATTTTAAGGACATAAATCCATATAATCATATAATCAAAAATTACTTTTCCAGTTGTTTCTTCTAACATACGAAGTCGTTCAGGTAAAATAGATGACGTTCGTTGCAGATAGCGCATCAGCATCTCTTCGGGATTCATCTTTAAACGTTCTCCTTCCATCTCCAATGATACTTTCAGCTCATCCAATGATGTTCGTAACTCCCCAACTTTGTCAGCAATCCATGATTTATTTTTGCGTACCATGTCAGCCTGAAATTTGAACGCAACAGTAGAATTCATTTTTTTTTTCATGTTTCTTTCGAAGCAATATATCAGTTTCTTGCAATATGTTAATATATCAGTACTTCTTTAAAGTGCTATCTCAATCTCTTGCAATATATCATTTCTTCTTTTTAACCTTTTCTCGATAACATATATATAATTTTTCGCACAATCTTGCAGAATCCATATCTCATACAAAATTATATTATTCATTTCCAGTTGATAATAGCAAAATTTGCGAAAAATAATTGCTTTAGAGCTTTCAGTTTCATAAATTCTTTAATACATTCAGTTTTTTCTTTTTTTTTTCAAAGAATATTCTGTGCCAATTTCAAGTTTATTCATGGAAGCTTATAATGATAATTTACTAGCAATGATACCAAATCATCTATTTTTGCATCAAAATAAAAACTATACCAATGAAATGGAATTAGTCAAACATTCCACAATGCTTCTTGGATCAAATCGTGACCAACAAATTTCTTCAACGCGATTCATCGAATTTTCCAAAATACGATGACTAAGATCTTGCAAACGATTCCACGGTCTTTTTTCGGCATCATCACTTTCAGGTGATATACCCATTCTTGAATGGGCTACTCTATTGGCTTCATCCAAAAAACGATTCGCTTGTTTTTCAATTTTTTCCGCAGAAGCCTCAAACAATATTTATTTTTTCGTTGCTAATGTAACTTTTAAAATAAATTCATAAATTATACTTCTTAATATGATCTGCTTTTCCCGTATACTACTATAGGAAGTGTAAATGTTTCAACTTATTTTTATTTTACCTACTTTCTTGCTTTTCCCTTTTTTGAAAATTCTTTTTTTGACTTTTAGCATATAGCATTCCTTTAAATAATCAAATCATTGCGTCATCCACGAAATAATATCAAGAAGAAAATAAGTATCTCAAATAGAATTGCGAATGAGGAATAATGAAAAAAAAAAAGTATGATCTACTTGACTAGAGATAAATTCTCTCTCATACTTCTCAGTGATATTAATTTTTCATCAGCATTACAAATAGGAACTTACTTGTGAAATTTCCTGCACCTTTCCAGATAAATCAGTTACCATTTGTCGAGCTGCTGCTTGTGCATTCTGTAAAATTCCATTTAGCTGTTATTTTACATACTATTTAATCACTATTGCAAAATTCGTAGTTTAATTTAAATACATCTGTATTTGAAAAAAAATTCATTAAAATTTTATACTTATCAACAAAACATTATAAGAGATGATAAAATAATGTTAAAATACTAGTATTATATTGTCTCTTCAGAGATCTCTTGATGATAGGTCTAATTATATATGAAGATACTAATAATTATCAATGTTTTAAAGAAGTTCATATTGCCAATTAATTATTAACTTTAATCTTGTTGCTAATTTTATAAAATTGCAGAAGTTACATTCTCATTATGATAGATTTTTATTTAAATTTATGAATCACATATCAATAATATTTCCAATAGATTCATATTCATTCTGTCAGTATGAGTACTTTTCTGTTTATTAGCATTTAAAGTCATCGAAATTAATAAAATCAAGGATAACTTTATCTGACCAAATAATTATTCATAAAAGTTTCTTCTTTTTCCACATATAACAATTTTCGTTTATCTGATTTATTCTTCAAATCACAAATTTAGTTATAACTATTGAATGATATAACTAAATGGCCTTTTGAATATATATTCGATTTCTTGTAATGAAAGATCTTATTTCAAGGTAAAAAAATTTCTCGTAGATTGAACTGCATGTATATACGTCAGGCATTAATTTCCCGACAGAAACTTGCAATACCAGAATTTTTCATGAAAAAATAATCTGTCATATATCAATTCTATACTTTAAAAGAAAGGAAAATAAATAATTAGAAGTAAGAACCGATGATGATTTGCAAGCATGATCCAGTGCTTCTTTTCCACTAAGTATAGCATTGAAAAGCATAGTAAGAATAGCAACCAAGACTGTTAGATTAAGTTGTATCAATATAAGGGCAATACTTAGGCCAAACGTAAACATTTTTTCCAATATATGCTTTGCTTGATCTGAAATTGAAAGTTGAATCATACTAGAAAATAATCTGATCAATAAATTTATATTTAATGTTAGTTTTTAATTCATTGCTTATAAGATTGTTTCTAATAAATTCATTTACGACAAGATATATTTTGCCTCATTATGATAATATTTAATTAAATACCGAATCCAATGACATAAACATACCATTTACATTAGACTGATGATACTGATTGTAAAGATCCAATGAACGCGAATAAGCTACCTTAAATCCTTCTTCAACTTTGTCAAATGTTTTCTCCACATTTTTATTACTGCATTTGATTCGATTGTATATGATAATAAGCTAAAATAATATGAAATAAATAAAGTTATGCACTTATGATAATAGAATGGAATTATAATAATATAGTAAAATATAATTAAAAACATGTGAAATACAATATATTTAAATAATTATCAATCAAATATAATTTATTAATGGACCAAAAAAAAAAAAAATTAACATCATTTAAATACTTATCAATCGAATACAATTTTTTCTAATAAACTAGAAAAAATCAATATCACCTGTTGTACAATAGCAAGAGAATATAAGTACTGGATGAATTGATCCAATACAATTGGTACTTTTTCGCCGGGATGATCTTTCCCACTTGTCTTCGATTGATCAACCATTTTCAATTTTCGTTATTTCAATCCGATTAGATCGATATAAGTTGATCTGAAAAAAAAGGAAGAACTTTTTTTCAATTAAATTCAAGAAAAAAAGCTGTACAACAATGTACATATTACAGCAAGTTATTCATTTCCGATTAAATATCTTAGAATGAAATCACCAACAATATCGTTGGAAAGGAGGATTTCATAATGACCAAACTATTTTGAAATGATTATTTTCAATTCATTTCGCAATGCACTATTAAGTTATGAGTCATTCTTTCGTTTGTAATTCATTTGTTTAACACTTGTTTCGATCGATAATTCAAGAAATGAACGTTAGTATAGACGAGGAAGAGGAAGAGAAAGAGCATTAGATTATAAAACGGATAGTCGATCAATAATCATTATGTCTAAGGAGAAATTAAATATGACTTATTTTCAGGAATTTTTCGGCAACAAATAACAACATAAAGAGAAGTGCAAAAAAAAAAAGAAAAAAAATTTTGAAATAGACGAATTATTTTACTGAATGAATGTATTTATTCAAATGTTTCTAAGCAATTTTCGGATTTATAATATGTGAGTTTCCTTTAAATATAATAAAGACTAAAGATTAAAATACGGAATTACATGAATAATTCGCAAAAGTTACAAA
This sequence comes from Onchocerca volvulus, assembly GCA_000499405.2. Classification (NCBI taxonomy): domain Eukaryota; kingdom Metazoa; phylum Nematoda; class Chromadorea; order Rhabditida; family Onchocercidae; genus Onchocerca; species Onchocerca volvulus. Next base: position 8,960,200 of record HG738137.1, on the reverse strand, counting down.
AATTATACAATTATTTTCAAAAAAAGAATAGAAAAAGAAATATCTTGAAGAATTCGATAAAGAAAAAAAAATGAGGGAAAATGGAAAGGCTAAATTGTAAGACATATTTGCTGAACAAATAAAACAGTAAAGCTATTAATAATTTATTGTCTATTTTTCTTCGTAATTATCGTGTTGTTGTTTAATAACAAACAAAAATTATGCCATGAAAATAAGCTATTGTTTCAGCAAATTTGTAGAGTTATGATTGGAAAAATGGGCAAAAATAAGAACAAAATAGCACAAATGGTTACTACAACAATAACTAGATCAAATGAGGTTTGCTTAATGAATTTTAATCTTATTTCAAAAAATTAAATTTCATTAAAAAATATTCATTAAAAATTTATGATTGAGGAATGCATTTCCTCTTGATATGCATAGTAAAAAAGTGAAATTTACAGAATGTAAAAGATAAAAATGTGTTGAAGATTAATATAACTTTAAAAATTTGTACTAAAAAATTTAATTGCAAAAGTAAAATGCAATTTTCTTACTTTAATAATTCATTCGGAATGTAACGGTAACTTTTTGGAAAATAACGAATTCCGGAATTTTTAGGAAAAATCGGAGGATGGTGCCATATCAGTGAGTAAAAATGGCGATATTATCCTTAGAATACATGCAAAACCTAATGCAAAAACAACACGTATCATAGGTACAATAATTTGTTAATTACTGACATAACAAATGATTGTTTATAAACAATCATTTATCTAAAAATAATTATTTTAAATTATTGAAATGAAGGAAAAAAAAAGTCTGAATTCATCCATTTTTTCTATTTTACATCTTCATGATTGGAAGATTAATTAGTATGAAAATTTTCCAGAAAGATCGTTGAAATAAGCTTTTATTCAATTAGCAATTAATATCACTATACTGATAATATTTTTTATTTTATATATTGGTACGAATGAAATTGAACTTGCAATTGCATCACCTCCACGTGATGGTCAAGCGAATGAAACACTAATTAATGCTATGATGGAAATTTTGGAATTGCGTAAAAATGAAATTACTTTTGATACGGTAAGCTTCATTTACGTTCATTTAGAAAAACTAATTACAAACCGAAAAAGCGGCATTTGTTGAGAAAAATAAAGAGACGGGAAAGTGAAATTATATTTTTTATAAATTGAGAAACGAGTCGAATTAAATCAAAAAGTAAATAAGCAAAACAAAAAAAAAAAAATGTGTAGCAAACAATAATATCTACTACAATTAGAAAGTTGTTGTGTTTCCGGGAATTTAGAATTTCAGAAATATTTTAAAATTCTAAAAAGTTCCAAAAATATTCAAAATATCGGGAAAAATCAATGGAAAAATTTAATTAACTTTTAAAATATTTGATAAAAGATGTATATATAGGAAATCATTAAAGCAACGTTTAAAGTTCACACGGAGAAAATATGGGAAGAAAGTCCAAAGTCTTATTTAAAATAGGTCTTCAAATTTTGATCCGTAAATATTGTCTTGGAGTGATTTGTATAAATTACAATGCGATAAATATTTCACGTAATCTTTAATCCATCAAAATATATAAAAAAAAAAAAAAAAAAAAAAAGTTTGCTGTTATTTATAACTGGAAAAAATTTGAACTTATTACATGAAATTGTTTTTTAGGGTGTTCGATCAAGGTCAAAGGTATTACGACTAACTACTAAACGTATAACTTTAGAAGAAGTACGCGAAAAACTGGAAAAAAATGCTACCAGGAAGACATAACATAGATTTCATCATATTGCGGCTATTTATGAAATCGAGAAATTGTACTTTGATCTTTATAGCTTGTATTTTCAATAACAAGTTGTGTACTTTATTTTAATTCTTACTCTTTGAACTTTCAGTGAAGTTTCACGCCTACATCTCAAATTTTTAAATAGTGCGCACCTGTACTCGAGAAATGCCCTAAATTTTTTATTGTGAAATTATATGTGTCGGGAAAAAAAGTAAAATTTCATGATAAGTGAACTAGTTAAACTAATTTAACCGCTTCCACATTCATCAAAAAGCAGATTATAATCTTCAAATATTTTTTAATTTTTCCTGATAGTTCACGCGAAATTCCCGCTCTGTGAAAGCTAATAATATTCATATATTTACAAGGATAAAAAATATTTTGTCTTTCTAAATTTGGAATCGTTTTGGGAAAATTCAGTAAGCATGGTTCGCTTACATATGATGATTAAATTCAAGAATTCCAGTTTCAATTTCCTGAAAAGCCAGATTCTTGAGTATAGGAACATTTAGCTAAAACATATCAACTTTTTTTTTTTTTCGAAGTATTATATTTAGAAATTGAAACATTGTAAGATTGAAAATAATAATATTCCATATCGATATTGTACGTTGAAAAATAAAGGAATTTTAAAAAAGGCCAATTATTTATATATCTTTATTTGAATCAAATCATGTAACCGCGTAAAGTATACAACAATGTAAATCAATAGAAAATGATATGATACAATATACGAGCAAATGATAAATGATAACCTGTTGGATGAAGTGTTTGACGGAATAGGGGAAGAGGATAGCATTTTGATTATTCGATAAAAAATGTACAATGCAGAAAAATGATATGTTTAAATGAGAAATTCCGAGAAATCAAAAAATCGACGAAAACATCAAATCAAGCTTTTAATACTACTACTACTACTACTACTATTAATATATTACTAACTACTGTGGCACAGAGATAGAAACAATAGTGTAAATATATTAAATTCAGGAATATAGAATTCAAATATATTTTAAAGTGCAACTTATACTGTTCCTCTTTTTTTCAAGTTTATTTCCTTGAACTTTTCTTGTCGATAATGGGAGGAAAACTTCCTCACTAAGCGGAAGATGCGGAATGAACTAAATTCATCATGATAACGGTAATATTTGATATAAGGAAATGCAAATTTATTGAGAAATTTCCAGGTGAAACAAATTAAGAAAAAATTTTTGTATTTTGCTGCTATTCAGTAGAGATAGAGAAAAAAAAATGGATAAACAAGAAAAAAGGAGAAACCAAACCGTAGAACTTCCATCAACTTGAAGGTTTATACTCGAGCACCAAGCAAATAAACATCTTTAAGATATTTGCTCATATTTAAAATAAAGAATAACAAATAAAAGCTTTGAAAGGCGAAAGGTTGAATGCGAATATTTACAAGTAACATTATAAGCGAACCATATAGATAAGCTAAATAATAAAATCCCGGGATGTTAAAATGAAAAATCCATAAATAAAAAAAGTGAATTCCACTGCATCCACCATCTTTCGTCCATATATTTTTCGCATTTTTGACAGCGTTAAGATAATTCAGAATGATATATTAAATACGCATTACCATTGATAGCATCACTCTTTGAAGATGATAGTAGAATTAAAAAGAAATAGAGGAATGTTATATCTAAAAAAAAAAAAAAAAAAAAAAAAATAATAATATAAAAAAAAAAAAAAAAAAAAAAAAGAAATAATAATATAAGTCGATCTTGGCATCGTTTTTCATCCATTGATCAAATATTTCATTCACAAATAAAACAATATTCCATGATATTACTGAGCTAAAAAAGAAAACCAAAATTAATTGCTTTCTGTAAACGCTTTAGTTTCTTGAAATGAAGATTTTGCGCAGGAATATAAATCTCCTTAAGTTTAAGGAGTACACTGACAACTATATCACTCCACTTTCGAAAAATTTCATCTATTTTCTGTTTAATTTAATGAATTTTATTTCTTATGTATCATTTTTTTAAAATGATAACTATTCCATTGAATTTTTTTTTCATTTTATAAATATATATATATATTTATAAGATGAAAAAAAAATTCATATATATATATATATGTATATATATATACAATGAGTCAGCACATTTCATCATATCTTAAGATACTATTCATTGATAATAATAATAATAATGAGTTATATATATAACAATCCACTGCATCTATATCATCAAATGATATTCAACATCAACGTTCTGCCTATTTCACTATAATCTAATATTCCAATATTTTTAAATCAAATAAAAGCGGAATTTCATAGGGAAAAGGAAAGACTCTTACAATATATATAAATCACCACATCCCAAACTTTCTATACAGACCAACAAGAAGCATTTAAATAAATAAAAATTTGAAAATTACCTTTAATAGGTACATCATTTGCCCGAAGATGTTGTGGCACCGGTAATGAATAAGAATCATCACCTTTTGACCTAAGCAAACAACTTACTGCATCGACCTAGAATTGAAACTTCAAAATCGAAATGTAGCTTTAGTTTCTTAGAAGAAGAAATTCAAATTGTGATATCTGAAGAATGAATCACCACATTTCATCATATCCCAAGATACTACTGGACGAATGTGCTAATTAACTGAACAGGTTATTACCTAATATATAATTATTGTACAAAATGTAAGTTTCGAGAAGCTAGGAAAGTGAAGTTTCTTCAAATTAAATTAAATGACGATAAATACAATGCTGATATGGATTTAAATTTTTGTTTGTTCCGAAAAAGATGCAAAAAATTGAAATCACATTGAATGTAGTATTGAGATCATTAGCACCCATATGTCCAATATGTCGAAAATCCGTTGGACCACCAATCATTGAACGATCTATCCTTATTCGGGCTATCTGCAAAAAAGTTGTCAACTTGAAGTTAGTACAGACAAATTATTCAGAATTAACGAATTTTAGAAAAAAAATATTTAAAAGGGAATTAAAAAGTCTTTAAAAGAAGAATTCCATAGAAAATATGCTTGTCTAACTGATAAATTTACAAAAGTGGCCATTAGTTGATCCTTTCTTTTTATTTTGGAAATGAAAAACCGGAGATTTTTTTTGATATAAAGACAAAATTCACTTAATTTTTGCTTAAAATAAGACCAATTATATTAATTTATTTTAAATCTATTATGTCTAAGCAATAATTTGAGAACTAATTCATATTTATTTCTGAACTAGTTAAAAACTTTTTCGATATTTTTAATACCAATTTGAAATTTACAAGTTTGCAGTTGGTAATCAAAAATGAAAAACAAAATCATTAAAAGAATGGCTCAACTATTCTGTCACAATTACTAAAATGGAGCAGCATCCATAAACATCCTTCAGTCAATGATCGTAATATAAGCAAGTTATCATAAACATACCTCTGACTGTGGCGAAATGCAGCAGTTGAGAAACCAAAATCGTGGACTTCGTCGAATCATAACTTTGACAGAAAACAGAAAGAATTTCAAAACACAACAGAAACCGAAAAATGCTTTGTCGTCGTTGCTATTATCGATACACGAAATAACTATATACTGATCAGAAAAATAATATTCTGTCAGTATACAATATCAAAATAGGAAATTGATGATGACTGATATGATAATTGTTCGCTATTCGTGTTATTTATTATCAATCTGAAAGAGAAAAAGAATGGAAAAACTTCGCGAAGAATAGAAGTTTAAAGTAATCATAATACATTCAATATATCTAAGATATGCTCTAATAACATATGACAACAGCGTATACATTTCATGGAATGCCAATGCTAATGACAATGATCTTAATTATTTGTGTAATAATTATTACCATTATTAGAAGTAGTGGATAATTAATTGTAAAAATAGTCGAGTACTAATCTGGAGATCAATGCTTCATTACCAGTAAACAATTATGGAGTTAATGAGTTTTCAAGGAAATAAAGATGAAGGAAGCGAAAAAATACGTAAACAACCATCATAAAATTATCATTGAGTGGCGGCAAAGTTATTAAGCGGCTCACTGAATCTAAGTGAATTAGTGAATAAGAGAATAGATGGGCAAATAATTCAGCATGTCAATAAACATTCAATTTTGCTTGTTAGTCATTTAGTCAATACAACGGAGTAGCAAACAATATTTAGCATAAAATTAAATTAATCGATACGAGAGAAGTAAGGATGTGAGCAGAAGTAAAGAATAAGTAGATTACTGATCTACTATGGTGAAATGATCTTATTATCTCCCATTACCCAATAATTACCTTTGCAAATAAGGTTAACAAATATATAAGAAATATAGTGTTTAAATTGGAAAAAGAAAAATTTCAACAACAAAACAAATATAAAAATATGAAAAGGGAAGCTAGATCATGAAAAGAAGACGTGTAAGGCGTGAAAAGCGTGAAAAACGAATAAAATAAATTAAAACATAATAGCTATTTAAAAAAACAGAAATGACCAGAATCTCTTCCATGATATTCCAATTACAAATTCTTCGCAACAATGAATACGAAATGAAACAATTTGGAGGAAAACTGAAGATTGATAAAATTCCAAAAGAACATAGAAATAGAGTAAGAGGAAATAATAAGAATGAAAGAATAGTATGCGAATTATGAAGTTGCTGAAAGTAATGAGATAACAGTGCATGAGGAATGGATTGAGAAGGAATTTGCAAAAAAGTCACTTGTGAATTATTAGTGAAGATTGAAAAAGATGTATAGTGAATGACATATTGGGAGAAAGAGAAAGAGAGAGAGAGAGGGATAATGGAATAACGTTCAGGAGAAAGTGAATGAGAAAATTAGGGAATAGTTATGTACAGATTGCAAAAGCACTGATTAAAAGCACTATTTTAAAAAGAAAATATTTCTTAATATATTTAAAAAAAATTTGTCCATAGTATATCTAAATTTTATTGTAGCAGAAACTATTGAAATGTTGGATTTCACGGATTTTTTTAGAAAAAAACATGAAATAATAATAATCATAATTGAATAATAAACATAAACATAATAAATGATAAATTATAGAAAAAAACATGATTGCGAAATAATAAAAACACAACTGCAAAAGAAATAGATTGTGATGAATTTCGAAGTTAGAAAAGATATTATTTGAAATTTACACAATCAATACATTAATTTCCATAGCATAAATAACAATGATTTTAGAATTATTACTTTTTCTAATTAGATTGATGCTAATTTGCGCTTCATAAATCTATTTTGTCTTTTATTTACTTCAAGTTTTTACGACACAATGATAATTTGCAGTCTTTCGATATTTGAAACTATCCAAGATAATTAATAATAATAATAAATTAATTAATTAATAAATAAGTAACAAATAATGATAATAGTGAAATAATAAATAATAAACAAAATAAAACAATAATAATTCAGTATTAGTAATATTGATAACAAATTTTGATTCGTTAAATGAAATTCAAAATGATCCAGAAAATGAGAAAGAGATAGGGAGAGATCTATCCAATCGATCAAACACTATACGAAAAGGCGAAATGATTCGCTGTGAATAAAAGCGCATTTCTATGATTGAAATGGCAAATATAAATATGTGGTAGTGAAGAGAGTAGAGATTACAATTTCTTTATGGACATAACAAATTTATTTATATGTATGATTGCATCATAATAATCTGGATAAAGTAAACAAAGCTAATGAAGACAATAAAGGATAAGAATAATAGAATATTAATCAAACTTTTCTTTTTCTTTTCGAATTGATACTTAAATTCCGATTATTATTTTAGCTTATTAAATTTGTTGAGCTATTCTATAGTATTATTATTGACAAATAATGTGATTAGTCGTTTTCAAATTACTAATTTTTATTCTTACTATGACTATTGTTTAACATAAAATAATTTAGTTTAAATAATTGTTTGTATTGTAATATGTCATATAATAAGATGATAATTACACTTCATATAATAAGATGATAATTACACTATATCGGATAAAATGTTCAGTAACGAAGTTACCTTAAAAAAAATTCGAAATGATGAAAAATTATAAATCAGCGAAAACAATTACATATGTATAGAAATATAATAACATATAAACATGAATTATATATCAACGAACTATTTATTCGATTTATCTATTCATTGATATGTTATCTATTTATCTTTACCAATTTTTTAAAATATGTTACACAGGTTCTCACCTATAATCGAAAACAGAATCAAAAATACGAGAAAGGAATATAGATACCACCAAAAAATATATATATATATTTTAAAATGTGTCAAAATTTGGAATGTAAAAGTCTAAAATTACGGAATTTTTCATTCAAAGATCTATATATATACAACTCAACAGAATGACTAGTAAAATCACGACTGGTTGACAAAATAAGAGACAAGAAAGACGCTGGAGAGATATAAAATGAATTAGGGCAAGTGATGCTGTTATTGTTATTGGTGTTGTTGTTGTTGTTGTTGTAATTCTTTGTTGACTTATTTCCGACAGGAAAATATATGTATGTATTGAAACGAATGGGACATGCTGAAAAGAGAAATAAAATTTAGTAAATCCGATATTTTGACATGATAATGATAACAATAATATCTTATTAGTCATCATATTTTGAATTATTCAAGTAAAAATTCCAATTGTTTTTTTCTAATAATAAATACATCTCCAATTTATTTTTTTTTTTTTGCTTTTAAATTATATTAGAAAAGATACAGAATAAAAAAAATTCCTTCAAATTAGCAAAATTTATCATATATTCTGTTGCAGCTATTGATTGACGATTATTATTATTAGTCATTTTATGCGGATGTTTTAATGAATTAATTATAATAAAAGAGTGTATATATTAAATTAGATAAAAACTTGAATATCGAATCCTTCTAAATCTTATTAATTAATTTGATCATTTGTTAATGAATTGGTTAATATCTGAGCAATTTAAAACGAATAGATGAGCACGGATGTATGATTGATAATTTCTAGAAAAGAATTATGTATGTATATGATCGAGATTTATTTAAATAAATAAGATGTTCGTTTGTTCAAAATCTTAAATTTCCGAAAGTTCCTGCCGGTTGTTTTGAAATTTTGACACGACGTTGCATTTGAATGTGCGCATGTTTTTATATACTTTTATATAAACGCATTGCTGTAGCTCAGTTTGGTAAAATGGAAAATGTTGGAGGAAAAAATCTGATTGAATTGTAATTTGGATTGTAAACTGGTTGGATTGGGGATTACTTTTTCTACTGTGACTCGGTTAGATTAGAAATAAGTGTTGGAAAAGTCTTCTATGTCTTGTGTGACGGAGACGAATCCTGTTGAGAAAGATTTTATTGATTGATGAAGAATGATTCTTCGTAACAAACAATTATCAGAGAATATCCAGTCAAACTGATCATTGCGTTATTTTTTCCTTCGTCATTCGTATGACCGCTTCTCAACTGAATTGCTGCTGCTGTGTCTCTTTGAACTCTGAATTGTTCCTATTGCTGGGTGAGTACAAGAACTTCGAATTCAAACTTGAACTACAGTTTTAAATTCTGTCCTTTTAAATCCCTGGTCGGCCTCATTTTGTTTATCTGTGAATTGGAGCGTTTTGGCGGCAACATGTTTGTCTTCCCTTTTAAACTATGTCGCGCCATTTAACCTTTAGCATTCTTTGTTTAAAATAATTGTCGCGGAACTATTTGACATTTTTTGGCTTATGCCGACAAAAAATGAAGAAAAGATAAAGCAGACCTTTCTGTGTTTAATTTCACAGTGCTTGTGAATATACAATATTTTTTGTTCCATTGTCTCTACAGACACAAAGATTGTCTGGTTTGCCGAATATAGAATACGCAACATATAATTGTCCAGGTGGGAAGCAATTCGTCTCCAAATCTAAACACACAATTCTATAAATTGGCCCTGAGCTTTGCTAATGGTGATTGCAGATGCCAATCGAGTTGAGAATTTAAATCTCTTAAATTGAAATGGCATATCCGTTGGAATTATAGGCATGCGAAGAATGAGGATATCTTCATATTTTAAAGGTCCCATCAAGATTGTTTCCCCTACGACGTTACTCATTAATTTTACTGCAAGCCGCGTGCGATTGCAAAGTTTTGGCCGGTGACATTTCGCAACATGATAATTGGCACGCCGATTTTCAATTGCAATAAATGCTATAGCTTTCCTTGCAGATCGAGTTAATTCAAATATTTTGTTGGATAATTAACGCTTCATCTGCTTCCATAACAGTGTCGACGGACTTGTATATGAACACCTTACTTTGAATGTTAGACTGAATAATATTGTTAAGTTTGTAGTTCGTCTTTATTCTTCATCGCAAGAATGGCTGCTCACTCAATCAACTATAATTGTTTTGAATATCGAGAAATATTTTTTAACGAATTATTCTTTTGACGTCACTAAATTGCAGAAATTGTGAGGCAATGAAATTCGTCCTGAGTTAAGATCAATTGCCATCTTTTTGTTCCCAATTTCCAGCAATTAATATGAGAATATCTCAATTAATATTGTCGTATTGCAACTGCACACGCATATTTGTACTTAATTTTACGTGTCGCCACAAAGAAGAGATTAATTTATGACCGGACTTGAACTGATGCTGCTGTTGAACTGTATGACTAAAATCGACTCAAGCTCGAAGTTCTGACTTTTTAAATCCTTCAGGGCTCCTTCTCCTCCAGCATATCGTCTTATAATTGATTAATCTCATATTTATTAGAGAAAGTAGGTATAATCAGTAGATTCAGTCTGCTAGCTTATTTTTATGTCACAGGTATGACAGTTTAAAAAAAAGAAATAGCAGTAGTCATATTTATATAGAAACACACATCTTTCAAATGCAACGTTGTTTTTTTTTTTTTTTTCTCGAAGCAATCGATAAAGACTTGCAAAGTTTTGTTGAAAATAACAACGAGTATTCACATTTTTATTTACATTGATATTCCTGAGAGAATATTAAAACTAAATTATTTAATATGTCATTTAATAATTAATATATCAAAAAATTATATATTGATTTGACAAAACATATTAAAAGCTTTATTTCGCAAATTTGTTCTCTAAATAAGTTAATAAATTTTGGCTTTTTTTTTGGATTAATATTAAAAAAATTTTTATATGGAAATATAAAATTTTGTGTTAGAAAATTAAAGAATGGTTTTTTTTTTGGATTAAAGATAAAAATCAAAACAAGTAACTTTTAAGTAATTAACGAAATTAATAAATACGAACGAAACATATATTCAAAAATTAGCTTTTGAAAATTTTTTTTTAAGCTAAAAGGAAAATATTCTTTTAATTGGAACTAAAAAAAAGAGCCCGGAAATCATGAAATTCAATTGCGTATTAAAATGAGTCTGAGTTGAATCACTTACGACAGTATAAATTAATAAAAATCCGAAAGAGACGCTTATAACAATTTTGTAATAGAATTTCAAAAGTGTGGATTTTAGTTTTTTGTGAAAATAAAAAAAATTTCATCTCCTTTTACTGAATAATAAGTTTTTCTTCTTTTTTTTTTGTTAAAACTGCTTCGTACGAAATGAATGGAAATGGATTGAAGAAGAACTTACACAACATTGCTTTACTCATTTACTTAATGATTAATGAGAAGATAAAAAAAAAAAAAAAAAGAAAAAAAGAAAAAAAAAACGGAAGAAATTTTACACTATCGATTCAACGAGAAATTTTAGTAATAAACTATATCATTAGTGTCATTTGAAGGCAAAAAATTTCGTCCACTTAAAATTTTGAAATTAGCTTATGACAAACGAATATTGAACAGCTATTTTTAATTCCTGACAAAATTCATATATTCTGTTTATTTTCAAAAATTTCTGAACAAATTTAAATCAAATTTTTTTGAGATATAATGAAAATTTTTAAGTAATATCAATTAGAGCAGTAAAAAAAAATTCAAATTTGCTATTATGAATTTTCTGAACAAACTTAAATTAAATTTCTCTTAGGTGTAATAGAAATAATTAGATTATTTTAAACAGAGCAATAAAGCACTTTTCTTATTTCACATATTTCTGAACTATTCAAGCTTAAAATCAATCGAGAAAGCTGGGAAAAAATGGATGCAAAAGCAATAAAATAATGAATTAAAAGAAGAAAAAGTGTTTCATGGATAAGTTCGATCTGAAAATTTTTTATATCTGCAATAATTAACTCCAAATTGAAAAATATCCGTAAAATAAACTTTAGGATATTATTTGAAAGTTGAGAAATTTTCCTAAAAAACTCAGTTCATTGATATGAGATTATTAATGAATTTTATACTTACATATCATAAATTTTGACGATAAAGTCAAATTTTCTGATAACAATCATTTTGCTTCTTCGATACAAGACGATTTACAACGGTGATTTATATACAAGATAAACTATTTCTTGTCTCGAATATAATAAATTATTTCATTATTTGAAAAAAAATTGCGAACCAAGATAATATTTTTGCAATTCTAGGACTAAATTATTACCTTTGTTTGTTCAAAATTACTTTTTTTTCCAAACTAGAAGTTCGAATCGTAAAAATTTTTTTAAATTTTAAATAAAAGATGTGAAAAGTTCAAATTTCAAACTTAATTAAAGTTAGGATTTTGGATAAATTTACATGAGACAAAAAAGTGAAGATGAAAATTTTCGATAAAATTGCCAGGAAATCAATATGATAAGAATATGGGACAAATTTAAATACATGAAGCGTTATCATACAATCATCATAATTTTCTCATTTATTGCGATTGTTATCAGCAGAAGAAATGGGTGACATTATTTCACGAACTAAAATTTAAATTTTCTTTTCATACTTCTCAAATCTTCTTGTATTATCTATATACCTATAAAAAAATTAAAAAAGGAAGAAATAAAGAACAGAATTTTTTTGAAGTGGTTGAATTGAAATGAAAATTTTTTACTAAATCGAGAAAAGAATTAATTTCATATCATTTGTATAAATATTTTTAAATAAATAAACAAAAGTAGCGGTGCCTTTTATCAGACCAAAAATTTGCTGAAACAGTAACATTTAAAGAGTGATTATATTGATAAAGTAAGCTTTCATTGAATATCAGAAATAATTCAATTTTATGTTTTTTCTAAGACTAAAATTAAAATATTAAGTATGAGTAATAAGTAGAAACTAGAAATTATTTTTCACAATTTTTTTTGAAGTTGAAAATAACAATAAATCTTATAAAGTGAAATAAAAATTTTCTTTCTTCCGATCATAAAATTGCGTACTTTATTTCATATGTGCAGATGGCATTTTAAGAACAAAAAAGAAAACAAAAATAAAATAAAATAAGAAAGGTTTTTTTTAAAAGATTTCATGCCATTTCATTCAATCAAACTCAAAATGTATTTTTAACTTGACAACTTCGAAAAAAATGAATTGATTACTGTAAAAATTAATTAAAAACGTCTGGTACATTTATTGTATTGAAATTAAAGTTTAAGTATTACATTAAAAAATCTATGCAATATCAATCAATTCACATTATTGCCATAAATTAAATCAATTGATAATATGTTTAAATCGATCAGTATTATGGATGTTAACTATTTATCCATCCATTCCACATATTATTATTACTAATTATTTGCCTCTAGGATTGAGTTTAAATTTATCGAAAGAAGAAAAAAATCAATCAATAATTTGCACAAAGAAAAGTTGAATGCAAACTTATTGTAAATAACTGAATTTTAAAAAAACTCATTAAAAAACAAATATTTCAAAACTGAATCTGACGAATCATTGTTCTTTTATATAGGCATCATTCTGCTCAACCGGTAGTAATGTTCTTGAAAACCATTCTTCAGTGACAAATTCTCTGAATCATCGAAAAGAGAAAGAAGGGATTTATAAGTTTTGGCTCAAAAAAAAAAACTGAAAATGACAAATGAAGAATGACAATTTTAATTTTTTGAACGAGAAATTATATTCGCATAGAAGATAGTTTGATAAGAAATTAATTAGGTTCTTCGATTAATTTGATAGTGGATTGATAGAAAGTCTGATAAGAGATTAAGTTGAGAACTATAAATCCGTTATAAGTTTCAATATGTTGCATGCGTTAAGTTTTTCCTTGAAATCCGCACAAATGAATTGATCATCAAATCTTTATTATCAAATGTGCTGCAAAAAAGAAATCATTACTTGTTACAACTTAATTTCAAATCAAATTAACTTATCAAATTGGATATTTACTGTCAAATTCAGTTTTAACTTATCAAATATATTTTATCATTAACTCTAATATCAATTTTAATATTATTACTACTTCTTTTTTTATAATTTTTTTGTTTTTTCAACGCACATCATTTTCAATGAAATCATTATAAAATGATTTAAATTGGTAAGTTTCTAAAACTTTTCGTGATAATTTTTTTTTTTTTAAAAACCATTTCGTTTTGAATGTTTATTAAGTAGAATGTATTAATATCATATTGTTATTGATATTTATTAACAATCATCATAATGTCAGTTTTTCCATCGTTAACATCCAGTCTAATTGTCGAATTTATAGGATATTTGACAAAGGAAAAAATTTAAAAAATTAAATTAAGATCTAAGCATATCATTTAAATTATTATCTAATTATTAAAAGAACAAAATGACGTATTAGATGAAATCCTGTAAGATAATACTTCAATATTTATTTCTGCAGATATTAAATTCGAACGATTAATAATATCAAATGAATAAAAATTCATTTCAAAAAAAAAAAAATTATTTGAAATCCAGACATAAAATTAAATAAAACCCCAACTTAACATTAACTACTTTACCTTCATAAGTCTAAATTATGAATTTTTGTTGGCATATTGGAAACAAAAAAATGGAAATGAAACGACGCAACAATAATCAAATTAATTAATTCCAATCAATTTTTTTTAAAAAAGAAAATGAAGTGGATAAAAAGTAGAAAAAAGAAAAAACAAATAAGGTTAATTTTGAACAAAAATATTTGTTGAAGAGAAAGAAAAAAATTAAATTTAAGGTTGAGATTAAACGTAAGCTTTTCAAATGCATCAGTAATTGCCTAATTGTTTTTCTAATTGTTTGTTGTTTATTTGTAAAGGAATTTTTCGAATTCTAAATGCACACACAAGTACGCACAAATTTTTGAAAAAATTACAATTAAATTTATTTCGAATTATTCAGCATCCATTCTTGTATTTTTTTCTTTTTTTTGAAATTGGAAAAAAATTGAAATTGAAATTGGAAATTTCAATGTCTTTTTTTCTTTTCTGTTTTTTGTCCACAAATAAAATGGCTTTTTGCTGGTGATGACAAATAATGATGACAATAAAATGAATTGACTGTTATTGATCAGTTTTATTTGATATTCAATATCGACATTTGCAATTATCACATCAAATTTTTTCCCGATCAATGATAACTCATTTCGGGAGATCTCGTGAGAACAATTAAGATTTATGCGGTTACAATAGCTAGAAGATTCAATTGTCGTGATTTCTCACAATATTGCATATTATTGATGAAAATTGGTGTACTTCTTTATAATTACATATTGTAAAGGGGAAAACGGATATTTAATTTTAAAAACCAATCAGAATATTCCATTAATTACTTGGCGCGAATCAAAAATCTTTTTCCCAAGTAAAAATCTGCTTGAAATTTGAATTTATAATTTCTGGATTGCTATGACGAATGTTTTTGAAAAAAAAAAAAAAGAAAGAAAAAAAGATGAAATAATCTGTTTTTTAGTGATTAAAAATTTTTTTTTTTTGATTGAATGCAACACATTTTCTAGTGAATAAGTGATGGTGGAAAAGAGAAAAAAAGGACAATTACAGATCAATTGCAAGAACTGTAAATTAATTTAAAAATTTACTTTTTTCTTGTTTATCAACATTAGATACGTTCATCGAACTTCATTTAATAATGTCACTGGTAAGGATTAACGTCATCTGATCAGGTCATCTTATTTGGGTCAAATTTCGATCAAGTATTTATTACTTCTTTTCCGTCTTTTTTAACATTAAATAATTTGTATTTGAATGAAATAATTGATAAATAGATTTTGTGATATTCAATTATTCATTTTTCATCAATGAAATCAATAATTAAGAATTTGTCAATTAGAAATTCGAATAGAGAAGTTAAATGGGAGAGAAAATTTAGGTCAAATAAGAATTAAATAAATTAGAAATTTATTGCAATAATTTCGATTATAAATAATTATCATAAGAAATATTAATTGGAGTAAAAAAATCGATTGATATAACTCAATTGCACAAATAAAAAAAACTAAACGAAGAAATATTTTAATATTAAATTTTCTATCTTTTGTCCAATAAGGTGATAAAGACAACAATGTGATAAATATCAATTTTCGTCTATTTTATTATCTTCCTCCTATTATATATTCATTTTGAAAAAAACTATCTCTATATAAAGCTTTAATGAGTTATTAGATATTTCCAAAGGAAAATTTTCATATCATTAACAATTTCAATATTTTGTTGCTAAAGCCAGTGAAAGATTTATAAGTAATTCAATTTTATACTGTTTGCTATGTTCAAAAACATGTATAAATATTTTTTTTGACAAGAAAATTTCAACTTCCTTAATGAATTTTTTAAAAAAAGAAAACATACGTGTAAGTATGCGTATCGTTATAAAAATAGACGATGATTATCATTGAAATTAATTCAATTCATTCCTATAAACTATTTTATAATTTTTTCTTTTATCAATAGAATTTAAATGTTATCTACAAGCTTGAAAATATAAGAATGATTGATTAATATATGATACCAATTCAAAAATTAGAAAAAAAAAATTAAAACAAGTAAAAAAACATAATCTTTGTTCAAATCTAATTTCCTTTTTCTCTTTTCTTAATCCAGTATTTTGCCATTATTAAAACTTTATGCATGGATATAGCAACGAAAAATTTGCGAAAGTTTCATAATTAAAAAGTAATACATTCAAATAGAAAACAAAAACAAAATGATGTCTTTTATTTAGATCAGCAATGAAGATGAAAAGAAAAATCATCGTAAAGTTCATTTATTTCATTCCTATCATTGTTTGAATAATCAGTCATTCTTATCTGTTGAAACAGACAGGGACACGCAAATATATCATTTCCAAAGTTTTATTTATGGAAATGCAAAAAAGCATCAATAGGTATGCAAATTAAGGCATGCAAAAAGAGTTAATCATTATGCACGATCTCAATTCATTTGCAAATTAGGCTGAATAAATTTTTTCTTTTTTTTTTAAAGACATGTTTGAAAATATTTGAACACTTCGTTTCGTTCAACTTTTGTATTGTTTTTACCACGGAAAAGAAAAAAAAAATAGCAAAAATTCACAAGTGGAAGTAATAAAATACATCAGAAAAAAGGGAATAAAGAAAAAGAAAGGAAAAGAAATGCAAAATGCTAACAAAGATGAAATTGGTAGAACGAAATTTTATTGTAATTTAATTTTGAAATTTTTTTAATGGTTTGAATGGAACGTTTAGGAGTAGAATAATAAAATTTGAAGGGCATGAAAAAAAAGAGGGAAAAATTGGTGGAAGAAAAAATTTAATGGATCGAATTGGTCTGATAATTGGTGTTCTGTAATGCATTTCGGTATCATATAGTGTGTATCATTTCTATTTAAAAAAAAAAAAAAATTTATTTATGTGTAAAAATACAAATATAAATATAAATGAATATATATGTATAATTTATATTAAGTATTTATAAAATTTCTTAAATCAAGATAATACAAATAAAGATATCTGCATGATGGTGATAAATATTTTTATGATTGAAAAAAAATATAATCATATATAATATAAATAATAATTGGTTAAATAAAAAGAATATAAATGAAGACATCTTATGACAATGATAAATATGCACCGTAAATTTTGATAATTATTATAAATTAGAAAATGGAGGGAATACTTTTAAAATTTCTAAGATAAATGCAATTTTTTTTTTTTTTTTTTTTATTTTTACTGATCAAAAATTCTTATGTTTCAGAAAACGAAAAAAACTTCAATTAAAAAAATTGACTAATAGCGATGAACCTCAATAATTAAAAAAAAAAAAAATTTTATTGAGAATGAAATGCATTTAAAAATTTATCAAATAAAAAAAATTTTTTTTATTTTTAAATATAAATTCATGAATTTGAGTAACAAATATGCAATAAATCTTGGGAAACAAAATTTATTAAATAAAATAAATCTTAATAATTGTTATAAACGAGGGAAAAAGGAAAATACATTTCAAAATTTTATGAGATAAATGCCTTTTTTCAAATTTTTAACTGACTTTATTAATTCGTGAATTTGAGAAAATAAAAGAATAAAAATTCAATAATTCTTCTGACCATATGAAATATTTCTGCTAAACTTTTTGCATTAACGAATCCATGACATAATAAGTGATGAAAATTTTGACTGCTAGATTTTTTATGGACTTATCAATTTCAAATTGTGCATCACTTTATACATCATCGAATCCTTCATTTATTTAAAATATTAATTAAACTGAAAAATCGAAAAGGAATAATTGTATCAGTGCGAAATCAAACTCAAGCTTAAAGATAAAGTTGAATTTATTTAAAAATTTATTTTATGATTTAATATTCCATAATCACATACAAAAACTGAAGTTCGCAATTCTATCTATATTTTTATAAAATCAAATTTTAACAGAATAATTATTTTAAGAAAGAAAAATTGAAATATTAAAGTCTGTATCGAATGAGGTGTATGATAAATTTGGCCTATAATATCAGAGCAGAAGGTATTGTTATTCTAGTAACTCGACGCTCCTCCGTCAAAATCAAACCGTCGAATTGTCAATTTCTAAGATTTGGGGAAGACTTTATTTTTATTAAAATGAAGCGCTAAATATTTTAAATTAATATTCGAAATGAATTAAACTTGTTAAAGCCAAATTTAAATACTACTTTTTCATGAAAGTATTATTGTATGCCTCGTTTTTGCTCTTCATTATTCCCAATTAACTGGTCGATAAGCCAATAGAAGGAAAATCCGTAAAATCCGGACTATTGAATTGGTTATCATTTTGTTTTTCAATTCATGAAAATTTTTCTATCAAAACGATGAATGATTCGTTTTAAAATAATCCTTCTTGCTTTACTCAATAGTATTCGAAAGAAAAGAAAATAATTATTTCAGTTTTATTTTGTTGATCAATTCTTTTTCTTTGATTTTCTAACATTTCGAATTAATTCATTGATTCGTAATTTTAATTGAATATTTTTGCATAGAAATATCTCATTGTTTGATGATTGATTGCAATTTCAAATTTAAGTAGTTTGTCCAAATAAGTCAAATTTGTCTAAGTAAAATCTTTCATCAATCATACTTCATCTTCAATAGTCACAAAATAAAAGAGCAAATTTTAGATTTCCATAACATACATTGATATCAAATTTAACTCGTATGATAATGTTATGTGATACTTATATTTTTTATGGTGATATAAGTTTTACCATTATTATCAAAATTAGATTTATATTTGATAACTAAGTCATCGAAACATATGCAACACATAATGTCTTTACATCTTTCAAACATGAATATGTTGAAATTACTGTATTCTAAGATTACTAATTTATAAAATTAAATTAATAATTAAGAGTAAAAATCTTTTTGACCACCTTTCATGCAAAAAAAAGCAGCATCAATCTTAAGATGATAATACTTTTAAATTAATTTGATATCTATACCAGCTTTTATTCTAAAATTTTGTTATGTATTGACTCTTCTTATCTTATCAACAAAAGAAATCTCATTTAGTACTTTGATTACTATGGCAAAATTTAGATGAAAATTTAAAATTTCTTAATAAGCGGTATTTTATCCAAAAAAAAAAAAAAACTACTTGCTAATTATCATTTTCTTGCCACTTTTATATCCACATATATACCTCATATATCGAGAACTTTCCGATCTTTAAACTAAACAACTAACTCCGCAACCTTCACCTCTCTAATTGTCCCAAAATTTTTCCTAGAAGTATTTAATAATTCGATATTCTATTATTATTTCCATATCCTATTGTTATTACGATATTCTATTATTATTACAAATATTTAATTTTATTCTATTATCAATTCGATCAATTGATTCGATATTCTATTATTATTATGATCAAATTTCGTCATATTTTATTATTTTAATTTCGCTAAGTAATCAAACTTCATTTCAATTATTTATTGATATTAAACCAAATATTTTCTTTTTTTTAAACTAATAAATAATCAAGCTTCATTTTAATCATTCATTGATCTTCAAAATAACATCTATAGAAATTGGGAATTTTTAAATTAAATTTGTTATCAAAACTGAAAATATATTGTAAAAGAAAAAATAAACAATCTGAAAATTTTTAAATCGATTGAAATCGATCATCAACTGTACTAAAAGCAAAATGTAACGGCAACTTAGTATACAAATTTTATTGGTATAAAAATAAATAACATGAGTGATGATAGCAAAAGTAATTATATGAAATCTCATATCAAATTTGGTATTTTTCAATCTAGTAAGTCAAATTAAGAATTTTTAACTAAATTAATATAAATTGAATACTGTAAAAAATATTTGGCTAGAATAGCTAGATTGCCAAATATTTATATTATAACATTCAATTTATACTAACTTGATTTCAAGATTACTATAAATTATAACGGAACGGGATTTATGCGTTTCGTTGACATGGATAAAAAAATGGGAAAATAGTAAATTTGAAATGATGGCCAATTTTTCCATTCAACAATATTTTTTTTTTTTTTTTTTTTGATTTTTTGTTTCGTATTTTAAAAATAAACAATAAATAGTTTATAGTTTTTTTTTTCTCATTAAGATTAAGAAATTTCCTTTTTTCGATATTTTTGTAATCAATATACCAATGGATTTGATTGAAAAAATGAAAAATGAAATGATAAGAAGCATTGCTATTACACAAATGCAATTAAATGTGCTCATTTTATTCGTTGAAATATTATCGCTTTTTTTTGCAACGAATTGTTTTGTTTTTTTTGTACAAGAGCTAAATTCTTGATGTAATAGCTTGGAAAATACCGGGACAGAATACAATAATAGAATAGATGAACGATGAATATTAATGGATGAGCCGAAGTAGAATACATAATTTCAATATTTCATCATTTTTGTGGTGATTTTTTTTTGTTTTTGTTTTTCGCTATGATTAAACCGTTATTTATATGTATAAAAGATCCAAGCAAAAAAAATGAAAGACAACATTGTGATAAAGATGCTTTTTAAATTATCAAATGCAGTTGAATAAACATCAATGAATGAGGAATAATTTCAGTAATAAGAAAACATAGGAGTTAGTAATTGTGAATTAAACTGTAACAATCGCATATCATAATTAATGAATAGATTATTGCTTATTCCTATAGCAACTTGAAAAAATTAAGTTTAAAACCTTTTCAAAATTAATTAACAGCAGTTTTGTGTAAGATTGTTTAATGCAGTATTATTATCGTTTAATATAAAATAATAATTTTATTTTTCTTCTTTCAAACAAATTTTAAAGCTTCCAAATTCAACACTGAGAATAAAAAAATTTCAGAAACAGTATATGCTGAATATTCTGATGAAAACTTGACAGTTGCTGTTCAGAATTTATCCGACGAACACTTAAAAAACCCGAAGCTAGCGTTTTTCTTGCTACTAAATATTAGTATGTTACGAATATTATTTAAAATCGAATTTATAAATATATAAAATTTTGCTCTTTCAATCATTAATTTTACGAAAGATAAGGCAGGTTGCAATTCGTTAATGAATATGGATGAATTGGTTGATCATAATGATGCATTATTTGTTTATGTCATTTTAAAAAAGTAGCAAAGATGACCGACTTGAGCAGTTTGCAAACTTTGAGTTGAACTGTCGATCGCAAGTGTCGCATTATCGGGATTTCGAAATAAATCCGCCACTTCTAAGAAAATCTTGGAAACTTGTCTATTACTCTCAAGTTTGAATGTAACTGGAGAGAAACATATTATTAAGAAGGTTTAATCCTCTGTTTTAATATGTTTTTCCTCATAAAAAGATTAAAAAATTTATAAGAAATGATTTAACAAATAATCGAACTCGTAATTGGAAAGTATTAATTAAAGTATCGTGCTTATATAAGTAAACAATATAAATTTTTAAAAATTTAGGTCATTAAATTTAGAAAAAAAAATTTAGACTTTTTTAAATTCAGATTTTTTCTAAACAAATTCATTCCAAATTTTAAAGTAATTTAATTTCCACTTCTTTTTACAATCTTTCATGAAAAATTTAATACACCAATTAATCTGGAATATCATATAATGCCATGATTATATGTGTAAATAAAGTTGAATTTTCATTAGTAAATTTAGTTTTATTTTTTTTCTTTCAATTAAATTTATTCTATATTTTAAAATAATTTAGTTTCTAATTCTTTCTTTACAAATCTAAACACAAAAAATTTCTCACGTCTTTCATGTAAAATCAACAATTTTTAATTTTTCATCGCCTTATATTTCAATTAAAATCAAGTACTTAGTTTGTAAAATGAAATACATTAAGATAAATGAATTTCATTAAATGAGAGATAGCATGATGAAGCCTGAAATACAAAGACTGCTAAAATTCGAAAATGAAAAAGGGAGAAATATCCAAAAACCAATGTACTTCGATGAGAGTTTTGCAGAGATTACAATGCAGAAAATATTGTTAGTTTCATGGATTCATTAGAGATCGATGAGATTCCAAATACAACTGCATTAGACGAATAGAGAATGCATGTAGTTTGCTGTTATTCAGGTACGACTTGCTAAGTATTTATTGTTGGTTAAGTTTTGATTGGAATAGTTTAACGTATGGTTGTATTTAGGGTTATAGGTTGTTTGTGTCGGTAACTTATCCTCCATCTCTTATTCTCAGCGTACTACCTTTCTTAATTTCATGTAAGTGAAGCACAAATCTATTCATGAAAATCTCGCAGAAGCTCTAAGTTTTACGTCTTACTTAAATTTATGAAAAATTATGCATAACTAACTTCATGCAAATGTGATTTTGCTACACGCCAAACTTTTTGTTGCTAACTGCCATTTGCTTGAGAGTGACATATGGTTTATGCCAAGAAAGGAAGGATTTGAACTCTGAGATTCAAATGAAAAACTATGAAAAGATAACAAATCACACATAAATGTTATGCAATATAAAAGCAAATATGAATGTCAATTTAATTTTAAACGATGAATATCTATTTGACTCGTAGTTTCGATTAATTAAACATAAATTAGATGGAATTGGAAAAAAGTTTAATAAAATAATTATTATTACCATCATGTTCATTTTTAATTATCACCAAATAGATTATGATTGCAATATTTCTCCGTATATTGTTGTTAATACGATGTTAGCTACGGTCTAAAAGATTTATAAAATTTTTAATAATGAAAAATGAATTGCGATGAAAATAAGAAATTTTAACAATAATTGATGGAATGAGAAATAGGGTAACAAGTGGGAAAATAAGTCTACTGGACAATACTTTTGTATCTTAAATTTTATTTACACAGAAAATGTACTGAGTATTTTTTAAATACTTCGCTGATTCAGTTTATGGTACAAGAAAAATACATCATTTTAATCTAATAAGCCCAAGCTAAACATAACAGAAATGACATTTCTAGTAAGTATATCATATCCATAAATAAGTAATGACTAAGCGCAATTCATTATTAAATATATAAATAAAGAAAAAAAATTTCCTTCATGAATGCCCAAAAATAGAAAAAAAATAAGTTTTCCTTTAATACTTGAAATTATTTCAACTATGTCAAGTAGGAAGAAAATTTATTTCAATTTTTTGCAGATTATTCTAAACAAGAAAATCAGTGGAAATGTTAATTATGTAAATTAATTGTAGCAGACTTATATCAACTTTTTTTTTCGCAGAAATTTGAAAAATGAACCTATTGTTCATCTAAATTGTGCATATATCATCGATATTTTCAGCATTCGCATTATGTTACATTTAATATCATTGAAAGAGTGAATCGAAACAAATTTTTTGCGAATTGAATGAATTGATGAAGGATGAAGAATGCATCGATTATCGAAAATTTCAGTTTCATTTACACCAAAGTATTGTATTATAATAATTTTGTTTTACATCATTTTTAGATTATTTTTTTACAATAAATAAGAAGATATTAAATGATTTATGGAATTTTCTTATCCATTTTCAAACTTTTATATATAGTGACAGTTAATTCGAATTCCATATTTCAATTATTTAAGAGATATTTCTGCCAAACTAGCAATTTTAAATAAATCTTTTCTAATTATATTTTGCTCTCATTCTCGAACGATATATTTACAGAAAAAATGATTCTATAGATGGTAACGATGACAAAAACGATAGAAGATTTTCTCGTCCAAATATATTGCAGCTATTATCTAAAGAAGAAAATGCGGGTGGTATCAATGAGAACGACAAACATGGTAAGTTGCTGTGCATACATTTGTTCTTCTATGCTGTTTGGTTTTAAGATTATTATTTCACTTCAAAATTGACATAAATTGCAGTTGATGAATTTTTTTTTTCTGGAAATTTAAATACTGGAAGTATGCATGCTTTAATTTTAAATTTATTTCTTATTAATTATGTAACGTTTAGTCTTAGATTTAATCATTTAATCCAAAAACAACAATTGCAATATATTCTCGACATAATATATGAAACATGAGTAACGAGAATTTTAACTGATGACTTATTCTTATTGTTCCAATGTGAGATAATCTTGTGTACTGCTGTTGATGAGATTACACGGCTTTTTTTCAATTGGATTTTTGCAATATGAGGAGACATATATAATAAATCTTTAGCATAATCAATTATTAACTTTGTTTACTTACATTTTCATAAATTCCTACATTTCTTTGAATATTCTCTTTCTCATCAATATTTTCTATTTATACCATTTACACCAAAACGAATAATCATAGAGCAAATGGTTTATTTGTTATGTTCAGTTGCTTTTTTAATTTTGATTATTTTTACTAAGATTTCAATTATCAAAATCTTTCATAAGTTTATGCAAGCTAAACGTAGTGTACTCTTTAGCATATATGATTTCTCTATTGATTACGAATACCAGTCACTGCTGCATTCTTAACTGTTAGGATTGCTTAAACTGACAATTATTGTATTATTTTATTCAAGATGAATGGTACGAAATGATGACTGCTGTAACAACATTACCTCTTGATGAAATAAGTAAAACCGATCAAAAAATATATGATGAAACCAGTGATACGTCTAGAAAAACTGGTAATATGATAAATGGTCTGGATCAAATGGATCTAGAGCCTGATAATGCAGCTGAAATTGAAGCTCTAGAACAATCGCTTACTGCTCTAGTGGATGATTTTCGATCGGGAAGAATGTGTGCTTGTAGGTTTAATATATTTACTATTTAGTGGGATGTTTGACAGATGATATGTCGAAATTGGAAATAAATCGAGCACAAATTACTTTACTTCACGAAATTTCGATGTTTTTGATTCAGAAAAACATGAATTTAACCATTATATTATAGTTTATTGTAAGGGAATTTTTGTCGAAAGAATGACATTGAAAAATGCTTTTTTTTTTCCCCAAGATTTAAAATTTATGCTCTGTTTTATGAAACTAGCATTTGTGACAAAAGATTGGATCTACCTATTAAATTGTTATAAAAATAGCGATAGAGATATTTATCACTGTTTTTAGTTTTCTCGTATGACTAACATTTGTAAGTTTATTATAATTAGAAATCAAAACAAGAAGATAAATGATATTACTATTTGGCATGCTTTTGATTTTTGTTGCCTTTTTTTTCAGTGGGTGAGGAAAAATTGAAAATGATGCGGAAAGCAAGAGAAGAAATGGAAAATTTGACTGCATTTCATGTCAAATTACATAAAATGCAGACCCCAAATTTGTTCACTTGCAGGTTACTCTTTTTTTTTTTCAAATGACAGAATCATTACAATCAGAATATTATTAATCGTTTATAATTTCTTTTATAGTGATAATGAACAACAATTTAATGAACAATATGATTTGCTTTTCCGCAAACTTGATAAGCTGCACTGTTTTTTGTAAGTTTTATTAATTTATTAGATCTATTTTATAAAATACTCAAGTCACAACATCCACTGCTGCGTTATTGCAGCTGTTGTCGTTTCGACTTTAAGAATATTAATTTTTTCTTCTGTGAGATATCTAGCGTCCTCTTTCATTTTTCAAATAAGAAGTTTTAATTTTTGCAACTTTCTGTGACGAATTTCCAGATTAAAAAATTAGAAATTTTGATATTCTTCATGAAATGAATTTCATATTTGAAATCTAAAATCCATTTATTTTAATAAAACATTGCAGATATGATGTGCCTTTCCATGCAAATAATGATGTAAAGAATGAAAGAAAGGACGTATAACTGATAAAAAAGCAGTCGCGATCATATCATATAATTTCCACTGTTGGAATAATTTGTTAGCTTTCAGTAAGCTTCTTATTTTGATTCCAGTATTCTTTCCTGATATTTCGATGAAATAGTTGTGTAGATATTTAGGAGATTCCATTGCTGATAGCTACTTTGAAAAACAACTTTATTGTGATACACTTTGTTTCATTCGTTATCTAAAATAAATATAATCCATCGAATTAATGTCCCGCACGACTACGACCATTATGCAAAATGGAAATATCACGTCACATGTGTCATTTTTATTAAAACAATTTTAATATAAATATGCAAACAAAGCACTGATTGCTCAAAAGCATGAAATACTCAAAATTAAAATTAAATTTAAATTTTGAGTATTTCTTGCTTCTGAGTAATCAATGTTTTGTTTGCATATTCGTCTAATTTTTTCTTCTTAACATCTTCAATAAGGATTTCCTGAAAGAATAATCTTTCATTTTGTTCCATTAAAGTAAAATTTAAAACTAGAAACATTTGTTCAAATTTCACATCAAATTTTGGAAATATATTGGTGGCGGACAGTCAAATGTAATTGTTTTTATTTAAATTTTATTTTAATTTTCCATAGCTTTGCACGAATCTTTGAATAATTTTGAAGTTTAAGATTTTCTCAGAAAAAAATAAGATGTAAAGAACAAAAAAGAACCTGATAAGTATTCGGAAAAAGCGAGAGATGATTTGTCAAAGGTAAGATTTCGTATCCAGTTTGAAATTTTTTCTTCTAATTAATTTGTTGCTCACTTTTCAAATCGTTTTTTTTTTTTTTTTTTTTCGAAAAAATAGGCTTAAAATGTCGGTAAGTAGCATATATAACCAAATTTTAATTTAAGCACAAAATGAAAGCTCCTCAGTTGTTCATCGAAAAGATGCATTATAAATAAAAATAAAAATCCCACTTTTTGATTGTGTAGCGACTGAAAAACCTATTTTTGCTCATTGGAAGTCCTAGTACTCTTGGATATTTTTATGGGAAATATGGATACTAGCACTTATTTTTGAGAATAAAAAAGCGGAATATGAAAATTATTATCAAGATTATCAGAATGCTTATACATTTGATACGATCAATGTTATAATGTGATAAATAAAAAAAATAGAAAGTAACAGAAATAACGAAATAATAAAAATATGTAATAGAAATAAAATAAATAAAAATATTTTTTGTTGTCAATATTTCTGTTCCAATTTAATAACAAGAACCGAAAAAAAAAATGTCTTATCTACTCAGAACTGAGAGAGTAATCAAAAGAAGAGAAACAAATGAGTATGTTTTTAATATTGAAAACCATTTCAAGTTTCATTATAAAAAACAATACATAAAGCCCACGTGTAGACCATGTGTTAAATGAGTATCCAAGAGCAATATAAAGATTTATAATAATACTAGCTGGCTTGGCCATGCTCCGCGTGGCCAATCCAACTGTCCATGTTGGGCCGAACAAGTTCGTGTGTCCGGTTCCAGCTAATTTACATAATTAGAAATATTAATGTTCGCTTGTTCAAAATCTTCAACTTCCGAAAGTTCTTAAACACGCACATTATCTATATTCAAAATCTTAGATATCGAAAAGTCCTTAACCTATTGCTTTGAAATTTTGACACGACGTTGCATTCGAATACGCGCATGTCTTTAAATACTCATCGATTGATTTGAAATTTTCATATGAGTTGCATTCGAATAGACAAATGTTTTCAAATTAATAAGGCGAGCAATTCAAACTTTTCGTTCATTTTTTGCTCTGGTAGAAATGTAATTCGATTATTTTTTGATTTGTGGGGAATGTAGTTGCGTCGCACAAATGTCGAGGTCATGATATTGTATAATCAAATGTTTCATTCAAGCAATTTAAGGATTATCTTTCTGACTTCTAATATTAAATTGTGTCTTGAATTGCCTCTTTTCGTGAATTTTACGCATTGATCTAAACCGCACAATTCTAAGGATTGACCTCTGAGCTCTGTTGGCCGTGAATGCAAACGTTTATCGAATTGGGAATTGCAATCTCTTAAATTGAAATGGCGTATCCATTGGAATCATAAGACTGCGCGGACGGAACTTCGCAAGTTCTCCACCGATTGTTTTCAAATTTTGACATAACCTTGTATTCGAATAGGCTATCACTTTTATATTGATATGCTTACTTTATATATATAATCCTCTAGAAGCTGTAATAGTTTATTTTGCGCTATTTTAATTTTCTAAATTTCAATAACTTGCGAAAAAAAAAAGCAATTTTGTAAAAATTTTTCAGAATATCAATTAAGCTTCCGAAAAAGAAAAAGCTTTACAGTATTTAGGGTTTAAATGAAATACAGAACATTTTTATTTCCTAAATTCCAAAAACATTTCTATACAATATCGATTTAAGTTCTGAGAAAAAAAAAACTTTATACACAGAATTAAAGGAGCCAGTTGAAATTTTACAGAAAATTCGCTGAAAATCAAAAATTACGACAAATAAATTCAGTAGCATGCAAATGGCACCGCAAATTATTGACTGCTTAGAAATGTAAAAACTAATAAAACCATTCCTAATGTTTCCTGATTTATCATTTGTAAAATACATTCTTTCTTTCTTTAAGTTCTGAAATTTATGATACATTTAGTTAATTTTTCAAACAAATTTCTCAAGCAATGCTAAACCTAAAAAATTAAACATTAACTAAAATGCGCAAATATTAACAAAATTATGCATATTTATGATTATAGTTTGAGTCTGAATTTACTGATGTAGACTGTTTCAGTAAGAAAGTAAACAAATAAAAACAGCTATCATCATAACCAACAAAGAACTTTGTTTGGTTTTTGTGTATATAAAACATTTTTTGTGTATATCTATAGTTTATAGGTTCAGGATTAACTAAAAGTATCTAGAACTGGCAACAAATAGAAAAAAAGCATTATATTCATATTTTGTTTCGGTAAAAAATATAAGCAAAGTTTCTCAAGTTCTCATCGACACAATAATTGAAGATTGCTCTTATTGCAAAGCTCTGAAATTTAATGGAGAAGTTTCATGCAAAAACTTATTTTCAAACGCGACCACAGCGACGTGTAGCCAAACTTGAGGATGCGCGGATGCGTTCTTCGATTTTCGATCTTTCGTTCATCGATCTTCTTCGGCAGTTTCAGGTTTGCTTTCTTTTCAACAGAATGAAAGTGATAGGCTGAGAGTGGCTGAAAGACGTCAACAAAAAAGAGAAAATCAACGTCGAACGGGACTCTGTGCACAGCCAACACGTGATTTTAATCGCTTTTTATTCCGGTACAACCCAGCTGATAATTTTAGTTTCAGTTCGCATATTCTCATTAGCACTATGAATGAAGTATGCCCTTATTGCAAGGCTCTGAAATTCAAAGGAGAAGCAAAAGGAATGTGTTGCGCTGCTGGAAAAATTAAGCTACCTCAACTGAAAGAACCGCCAGAGCCATTGAAAACTTTGCTTGCCAGATATACTGCCGAATCAAAACGTTCCCTGTCTAAAATCAGAAAATACAACTCCTGTTCCAAATGACATCGTTCGGAGCAGAAATCGTAACGACACATTTCATGCCAACTTTCAAAGTGAAAGGGCAAATTTATCATAAAGCCGGTTCCTTTCTTCCGTTGCCAGATGGTCAGCATAAATTCTTACAAATGTATTTCATTGGTGATTACAATGATGGATTGAATGCGTGTTGCGGAATTCATATCAACATAGAAAGATCCATTGTTTTCTCAACTGCAACAGCTTTTTCACGAGAAAAACAGTTTAGTGCGTTTGTTCAAAACAGCAATTGATATGAT
Source organism: Onchocerca volvulus (assembly GCA_000499405.2). Lineage (NCBI taxonomy): Eukaryota > Metazoa > Nematoda > Chromadorea > Rhabditida > Onchocercidae > Onchocerca > Onchocerca volvulus. The sequence goes on along the minus strand of HG738137.1, from coordinate 8,930,039 downwards.
GACATGTGATACACACAAGCATTGTTATTCATGCTGACAAAACACCTGCTGGAGAACACGTGCGAAGATTCAATGCTCCAACTATAGACGAAGTGGCAATTGTTATTGTCGGAGATCAATTCGAACCTAGAGATATTATTTTCAACAGAAAAACGATTTATTGATGAAAATTGCAGAAATTCACCGATTCTACGATGCTCTTTAATATCCAATCATTTTTTGGGATGGTACCAATGGATATCACTTCAATATTAAGATGACAAATCCAATAAGTGGCGAAGAAACAAATAAGAAATGCAGCGCAATGAATTATTATTTATATCGATTAATGATTCGAGAGAATGAAGACAATCACATTTTGAAATGCCGTCAGTTGTTTCACCAAGATATCATAGATGCGTATGCAAAAATCGAAACAGAACGTTTGATATTCATCCGTTTGAATCAGACCAAGCTTCGCTCTGAAGAATATATTCATTTGCGGGATGCAGTTGTAAACGACGGTAATACAACTAACATTGGAAGACTAGCGATTTTGCCATCTTCATATGCAGGTGAATACGCTCAAGATGCAATTCCATATGTTCGCCAATACGGGCGTCCAGATCTACTCATTACATTCATGTGCAATCCAGCTTGGGATGATAAGCAAAATCTCTTACTTCCTAGGCAATCGACGATGGATAGGCATGACATCACAGCACGTGTTTTCAGACAGAAGCTGAAATCGCTGATGAATTTCATGGCAAAACGGTCTGTACGCTACTGGATGTACTCACTGGAATGGTNATACAACTAACATTGGAAGATTAACGATTTTGCCGTCTTCATGTGCAGGCAATACACGTCATATGCATGAATATGCTCAAGATGCAAATGCATATGTTCGCCAATAGGGGCGTCCAGATCTATTCATTACATTCGCATACAATCCAGCTTGGGACGATATACAAAACCTCCTACTTCCTGGGCAATCGCCGATGGATAGACATGAAATCACAGCATGTCTTTTCAGACAGAAGCTGAAATTGCTAATGGATTTCATGATAAAACATGAAGTATTTGGGTCTATGCGTTGCTGGATGAACTTAGTGGCATGGCAAAAGAGAGGACTGCCACATGCACATATACTAATCTGGCTTTATGACAAAATCACTTCAAATGAAATAGACGATGTAACATGCGCTGAAATACCCGATCCCGACGTCGATAAGGATTTGTATGGAATTGTGACGAAAAATATGATACACGGACCTTGCGGTACACATAATTCAAAATTACCATGCATGATAGACGGAAAATGCTCTAAGCGATATCCTCGAGCATTAATATCCAGCACAATTACAGGAAACGATGGATATCCTTCATACAGAAGATCAGCGGAAGATGGCGGTAAATTAGCAATACACATGTGGAATGGTGATATCGAAATAGCTGTCGGAAACTCCGATAATATGTGATCTTAAATTCAAATTTCTTTATCATCTGTAAATTTTTATCTCTAGTTTCGATTTCAACTCAATAATCTTTTTCCCTTTCAAATTTCCTGATTAGTCTTAAGACGGGTGTGGTTCGTAACGATCCATCACTATTGTAATCTGTATCCGTTAATAATTATTATTTGGCGATTTTCCAATCATCTTTACGCGGTTTATAGTTTTTGAATTCAATTCCATAATTCTCTTATAAACTTTTCATCCTTCATTTTTTTTGTGTGTTTTTTTTTTGTTACATTGTCGTTATCAAGTTATAATATGTCTAGCGCGTATTATTTCTTTAAATAAAGGTTTAATTACCCAAGTTTGAGGTGCTCCGTATCAATTCAAATCAACCCAACGTGAATTCAACGCAACTCAATTCAGTACAACTCAATACACACACTCTGGTGATAATTTGACTATTATTGGACATCATTCACTACTACTCAGAAAAAATTTCCACGACAATCTATCTGCTGCTGCTTCGTACAATTGCATCAAATAATGCAAACTGTCAATAAAGGAGTTGAAGAAATCTTTTTTTCGGATGCGTCAGGAGGTACGGGTGAAATGTTCCTAATTAGATTAATTCTGGCAACAATTCGATCCAAAATGGCATAGCCTTAGCACTTGCATCGTCCGGAATAGCTGCAACATTGCTATCAGGTGGAAGAATTGCTCATTCCGCTTTGAAATTGCTGTTGAGCATCCAATTGATTGGAATTCCTACATGCAACAATTCCAAAACATCGGGCATGGGCAAAGTATTGCAAAAATGCAAAACTTATTATTTGGTATGAAGTACAATGATGCACAAAAAATCGGTCGAGGTTTTTGATCGATCATTGCAAGATTTGCGTAGAAATACTAGACCATCTGGGAAAGCATTAATATTGCTTGTAAGATATGCAAATATTATCTGCAATTCCTCTACTTTGTGGCGATACGTAAAGACATTAGAATTAACGACAAATATGCATGTCCAGTCGCAAAACGATCATTCAACTGAGATATTCTCATATTAATTGCTGGAAATCGGGAACGGAAAGGTGTCGATTGATCTGACTTCAGGACAAATTTCATTGCCTCAAACTTCGCAATTTAGTAATGTCAAAAGAAGAATTGGTGAAAAAGTATTTCTCGATACTCAAACCAAATATGAGAATCACGATTGACTGTGTGAATGAACTATTCTTGCAGCCAAGAACAGACATTCGACGAATTTCACATTATTATTCAGTCTAACATTCAAAGCGAGGCAGTCCCATACAAGTTCTTCGACACTACTGTAGAAGCATGCGAAGCCATTAACTATCCAAAAGAACTTTTGAATTAATCGATCTACTAGAATAGTCTGCTAATTATCATATTGCGAAATATCAACCAGCTAAAACTTTGCAACGGCATGCGGCTTCTAGTAAAAAAATTAATAAAAAATGTCTTAAAGGCAATCTTGACAGGATCTTTCAAAGGTGAAGATGTCCTTGTTCCTCGCATTCCTATGATTCCAACGGATATGCCATTTCAATTTAAGAGATTGCAATTCCCAATTCGATTGACGTTTGAATTCATCATTAACAAAGCATCGTAGCATCGATGAGTTTCTGCAATTTTTATCAATTGATCGTTTCTTCTGTGAAGAATAATATCTCTAGGTTCGAATTGATCTCCGGCTATAACAATTGCCACTTCGTCTATCGTTGGAGCATTGAATTTTCGCACGTGTTCTCCGAAGCCCCCCTGTCCGCGTTCCTTGTGTTATGGTTTTTTGTATGTTGTAAAAAAATTTTTTTGAATAAAATTTTCTTTTAAAACAAGTGTATGTACAATAATGAAAAAAAAAGAGGGGATCATTGGGGCTTCATTGTTGGGTCGGTTCATCGGCTTCGGCGACCAGGTCTTGATTGAAGTTATAGTTGAAAAAACTTCTCTGTTCGTTTGCTGTCCAAATCCATGTGAGGGTCACTCGTCGGTTGAAAGCTGTCATGTCATATTTTTTTATGACTTCTGGTTTCCACCAGTGTTCCGGCAGCTTATTGGATGTTATCACGATGGCCTTTGATGTAAATTTCACGAATCCTCCTTTTATGGGCACCATATGTTGTGTGGAATCTGCAAGGTTGAAGAGTTCCACGGGTGAAATCCAGAAGAGCCCACTGAGCTCTACCTTATAATCGGCGACTCAGGAATTGGCAAATCTAGATTTGCCAGAAAACTGTCCAAGTCAACCTACACAAAAACCGCTAATATGGGTCCATGGTGGGATGGCTACGAACAGCAGGAACTCGTAATCCTCGACGACTTTTATGGCTGGATTTCACCCGTGGGACTCTTCAACCTTGCAGATTCCACACAACATATGGTGCCCATAAAAGGAGGATTCGTGAAATTTACATCAAAGGCCATCGTGATAACATCCAATAAGCTGCCGGAACACTGGTGGAAACCAGAAGTCATAAAAAAATATGACATGACAGCTTTCAACCGACGAGTGACCCTCACATGGATTTGGACAGCAAACGAACAGAGAAGTTTTTTCAACTATAACTTCAATCAAGACCTGGTCGCCGAAGCCGATGAACCGACCCAACAATGAAGTCCCAATGATCCCCTCTTTTTTTTTCATTATTGTACATACACTTGTTTTAAAATAAAATTTTATTCAAAAAAATTTTTTTACAACATACAAAAAACCATAACACAAGGAACGCGGACAGGGGGGCTTCGCCCCCCTAACCCCCCACATTTTGGTAGGTCCCACGTCCGACGCAAATTTACAAGGCATCACCTCTTAACCCCTACACAACCAAAGAGGCCTGACGCAACCAATACAACGTCACGCCAACCTGAATTTTACCACCACCACCACCAAAGTCAGTACCATGAGCCAAACTAACCACAGCAGTAGTAGGCAAAAACAGATGATAATCCACATGTGAAGGCAAACGCAACCACATTCTACGAACAACACCCGCAGTAATACAAGTCAAACGAGTTGCAGCAACATCAGTCTTATCACCTCCACCTCCGACTTGAACTCGCAAAACTCCAGGCGTACAATCCTTGCTAGTAGCCAACCAAACAATTGCCCCATAGATCTTCACCGGACAGCCGTTCGGTAAACCAAATGAGCTGGCGAATATGGGATGCGATCGTCCTCCTGCTTGCAAATCAAAACACGCCGAACCGAACGTAATATCCCGTGAAACACGAGTACTATACCGATAACGCCTACGACGAATCCGACGACCAACAAAACGACGTCGACGATAAGCTGCCATCGCAGCAGATATTTTGTCCGCATGAATAAAAATCTTGTATGTATCAGATGGCATCATATCAATTGCTGTTTTGAACAAACGTACTAAATTGAATTCCCAACGTGCATTCAATTCATCATTGCTATTACCGATGAAATACATTTGTAGAAATTTATGCTGACCATCTGGCAACGGAAACAGGGAGCCGGCTTTGTGACAAATTTGTCCTTTCACTTTGAAAGTTGGCATGAATTGTGTCGTTATGATTTCTGCGCCGAACGATGTCATTTGGAAGCAGGAATTGTATTTTCTGATTATAGATAGGAAATGCTTTGATTCGGAGTATATCCGGCAAGCAAAGTTTTGGATGGCTTTGGCGGTTCTTCAGTCGAGGTAGTTTAATTTTTCTAGCAGCGCAACACAATCCTTTCGCTTCTCCTTTGAACTTCAGAGCCTTGCAATAAGTGTCGGAAATTCCGAAAAATCTGACCTCAAATTTTATTTTTATTCACCATTTGTAAAATTCTATCCCTAAATTTGATTTTGCTTCTATAATCTCCTTTCTTTCCTACTTTCCTCACATAATGCTGTAAAAAACTGTCTTAGTCTACTGGAACAAAACAGTTGTATTTCATAACGACCCGTTACTGTTGTAATCTATAACTGTCAATAATTGTTTTTTGGCAATTTTTCAACGTTTTAAACGCGGGTTATAAAATTTGAATTAATTCTATAATTTTCTTATAAACTTTTCTGCCCCCTCGTTTTCTTGTGTTTTTCCTCTTGTTGTATTGTCATTATCGAGTTATAATAAGTTTCGCGTGTATAATTTCTGTAAATAAAGGTTTAATTACCCAAGTTTGAGGTTTACCGCAATTCAAAGCAGTGGTAGATTCTATAACTGTATTTATTGATCAAGAATAGAAATTCAGATCAATCCGACTGGTTACGCAGCACACAATAACTCACGACCGCAAAAGTAAGTAATTAACTGTCAAACACAAAATTAAAATTATCTTTCATCAAAAAAGAAAGTTATTCGACAATAAGGGCATACTTCATTCATAGTGCCAATGAGAACATGCCGACTCAAACTATAATTACCAGCTGGGTTATACCGGAATGCAAGGCGATTATAATCACATAATTGCTGTGCATGGAGTCCTGTTCGACGTCGATCTTCTTTTTCATGTTGACGTCTTTCAGCCACTCTCTGTCGGGAATTACTTTCTTTTTTTGATGAAAAATAACTTTTATTTTTTGAGTTTGACAGTATTACTTACTTTTGCGGTCGTGAGTTCTTGTGAGTTACGCAGTTACGCAGTTATTTTGAGCTGCGTAACCAGTCGGATTGATTTGAAATTTTATCCTTGATTAATAATTACAGTTATAGTATCGATTACTGGTTTGAATTGCGATAAACCTTACACTTGGGTAATTAGGCCTTTATTATGAAACGCGATACCACGACAATACACTACAAATCCAATATTAATACAACCAACTGACCCCACAATAGCGAAACCTTTTACAATGAATTGTAGTGTAGTCAAGTAGTTAGGACCCTTCTTCTTATTTATAGAGGGAGGAACCCGAGAATTTAATTGCAACCAACCGATCCTGGTAGTGTATCCTTTGACAATGAATGTAGTCAAGATCCTTTTCTTGTTTATAGAGAAAGGATCCTGCTAGAATTACAATATTTAAATTATTGATTACATTTTGAGATGACAATTCAGAACAACAAAAATGATTGAATTAAACAATTGATATCTCGAAGTTTCTCGGAATTTCCGACACTCTGAGTTTATCACCTTCATTCTGTTCAAAAGGAAGCAAACCTGAAGTTGCCGAAGTGACGTGCTCGCAATCGCGTTTCTTCAAATTTAACTGCACATCGCTCTGCTCGCATGTGAGCCATTCTTTGTTTTCTTCGTTCATTCGCTGATGCCCGTTATTCCTCGTTTGATTTGCAATGAATCGTCGCAGTGCTTCCGCTGCGGGAGTACGAAAACCTAAGCTCGATCTTCTTCTGCTAGGCATTATTTGGATGAACTAAAGTAAATAGATTGCATTGGAACCATTCTCGAAATTGATTTTTGATTGAACTTGAAATTGAATTCGAAATCACTCAAACGTATGCTATTAAAAAATATCAACAGTCGTAAATATTCGTTTGTTCAAAATCTTAAACCTCCGAAAATTTTCGTCTATTGCTTTGAAATTTTGACAGAACGTTGCATTGGAAGACGCGCATATTTTACCGAGTTTACTGAGCGTTGCATGCTGAAAACCACGTCCATTTTGCAAAAAGTAAGCATGGCTAATAGATGTTGTCCGCTCACTTTTACTTGTCACAGATGTGAAAGGTGAAAAAGTATATGTATCTATACAAAAACAACCTCCCTATATGAATGTAACGTTGTGTCAAAATTTCAAATCAATGAGTTAACACGTGAAACCATTGTGTCAAAATGAACATTGAACATTTACGGCAGAAAAAATCTAAGACACGATCTGAGAATATTTGCCTAATATTAGAAGAGATAATCCATAAATTTCTTGCAGGAAACATCTCATTATAGACTATCATGACCTCGACCTTTGTGCGACGCTACTACATTCCCCATAAATCAAAAAATAAATGAATTAGACTTCTCAAAACGTAAAAATTAAACGAAAAGCTCAAATTACTGGCTTTATTCATTTAAAAACACGCGCCTATCTGGATGCATCCCGGCATGAAAATTTCAAATCAATCGATGAAGAACTTGAAACGTTGCAGGAAGTAGCGCAATCAATCGAGAAAGAAAGCCTGGTGAATTAATTCTGTCCGCTCATGAAGACGCGGTATGGAGCGGAGTCAAAAAATTTATTATTTATTATTAATTATTATTATTTACCATTATTTATTATTATTTGTCATTATTTATTATTTATTATTTGTTACTATTTATTACGCAACAATAAAAAATCAATAATATCAATAAAAAAAAGAAAAAAGAAGAAAAAGACATAATTTATTACTTTTATTATAATTTTTTTATTATTATTATCATTTATTATAATTAGTTATTTATTGTTATTTATTATGATTTATTTATTGTAATTTATTGCTATTTATTATTCTTTATTATTATAAATTATTATTATTATTGCTAACCGCCTTTTACAAAAAGGAGAAAATGACATCAAGGGAAAAAAACCCGAGTCGGAGCATTAAACCACTCCCGTTGAAATCTCTATATAAAATGATAGAAAAGGGCGCCTTGTTAGCGCGTAATGATGATGCGCCTTTGTTGGCGCGCGAGTATAATCGACATTGACCCTAGCTGAGAGTTACAAAGAAATGACTCTATTATTATTCATCGTTATTTATTATAATTTATTATAATTTATTACTATTTACTTCACGTATATTTTCTAGCACGATTTCTTGACTTTAATTTGAGAGTCCAGTAATATTTCATATCTTTTATTATAATGCCATTTGATTGCAGTACTAAAATAATAGAAACTTACGAATAATTTCAGCAGCTGCATTTGGTGCCGCTCCATTAAATCCATTTGAAATTCCAGCACTTCCAAATGTAGGGCTGGTAATGAAATAAATTTTGGGATACCAGAATTAATCGGACTATTACCGGAAAAATATGGGTATACTGGAACTAATCGATGAATCAGGTATCATAGCACTTTTTGACTTAGAATAACATCAATGATTCGACTAACATCTTGCTTTGATGGATTCAAATTCATTTTTCAACATTTCGCAACATCTGAATACATTTATTTTTCATTCCTTATAATAATATATGACTCACTAATAAATAGTAATTTACCTGAAAAAAAGTAATAATTTATCTCCCCCAAAAAAAGATTAAGAAATATTTAACTAGAAAAAGCAAGTAATAAGCTACCCAAACATGTTTTTCGCAATGTTCGTCAAGAAATTATTCTCACTTCGACCATATCAGCAAACGTTAATTATTTGTATGTTGAAATTTTCCGACCATATCAAAAACGCCCAATTCGACCGCTTCCATAATCATTTTTTGGTGCAATTGGCAACTAATAATTTTAACTAATAATTTTTTGCTTAATAATCAATTTTAGACTAGAGACATCTGTATTAATTAGTGAAACATCTATATTAATAAATATCACGAAGCGAACAGAGAAAAGATCAAAAAAGTTAAAAATAATCTGCAGAAACAGTGATTAATAGCAGATGAATTTTGGAGATAATAAATAAATAACGAGTTAAAGAAATTATACTATTCATGTCAAAAATGACTAATTTCCGTTAACAGTGATTACTGATCAACTATGCTACACAATAAACTAATCAGGTAAAATTAATACTCAGTTTGACTTCTACCTTCCTAATTGATTTTAAGCTTTTTTTTTTCTAAACGCTATTTTATCTTTCTTTTCACATCTCCAAAACTCAAATGCTTCATCAAGCAAATGAAATTAATTAATATTGAGTTTTTCCCAAAATTTTTGCTTATTTTTATCATTTTTTATTTCTATTTTTCTTTTCTTTTCCTTACTTTTTCGAATTACTATTTTTCCGTCCTATTTCTATTCTTGCTTTTTTTTTTTAATCTTCACTTTTTTCATTTTTTATTTTCTATATATTTTTTTATTATTCGTTTTTTTTTTCTTTTTTGAAGACACATCAATAAAAAAAAAAGCAAAAATCAGAAAAAAAAAATACAGAAAATTTTCGCACTAATAGCTCCAATATTTGGAGACACTGGATTCTAATGGTGGATAAAATTCCAAGAACTGTCGAAACAAATTGCCGTTAAGATTTTTTGAGAATAAAATCTTAAAAAATGCATAAATTCAGCATCAATTAATCAAACTACAAACCTAACTAATAATCAGAATTAGAAATACTTCAGAAATTAGCAATAATAAAAATTACCCATAAATCGCATGATTCCTTCACGCGACAACATCGTCTGGCATATATATTCATGCACATCATCTCCAGTTTTTTGTAATTCCAAGACCCCTTTTAGTTAAAAAATTTTTTACAAACAATTCAAAGAGGTGAAAATAAAAACATCCATTTTCCAGATAAAAATTAGTTTTTTTCATCAAAAATGTTAGAAATTTAAAGGCTGGTACTAACTAATTTGAACAGGAAAAATAGAAATAGCAATGTAGAAACATTAAAATTACTGAACTATACAACCAATTGCCAAGCGCTATATCAAACAAAACGAAGAGAATAAGCATTATCTACAACCAAAAAGTATTTTTTTCAGGTTTAAAAAATTTAAGTTAGAACTAAATAATTTGTCAAAAACATAAAATAAAATGAGGAAAAAGTTGGTACCAAAAACCATCACAGGAAAAGAAAAATAAAACTAAAAAAAAAAAAAAAAAAAACAATAGCAAGAAAATTAAAAAAAGATTAGGAAAATCAAAAATAATTTACGAAACAATTAAAAATTACAAGTGAATTTCGTAGGTGATGAACCATTAACAAAGAAATGTTACACTTGCCAAAGATGCTGATTACTTTTTAACCATTCACTGGTCAAACTATAATCACTTAATCCAGCAAAATCAATACTCAGTTTGGCATTTACTTCTTTTAATTGACATTATGCTGAAGATTAGTTTTCAAATCCTATACATCCATGATTTTCACACCTTCAAAGTTCTCATGCATCAGCAAACAAACAAAATTAGTTAAAACAAATTTTTTGTTTTTACCGTTTTTTTTATTTCTTTTTATTCTTTTCTTACTTTTTTGTTTTTTCGCTTTTTAATTCTTTTTTAGTTATTTTGATTCTTTTCTTTTTCTTATTTTATTCTTTTGCTTTTTTCTTTTTTTTTGTTTTTTATATCTTTTGTTTTCTCCTGCTTTTTTTTTTTTCAAAAATACAAAAAAGAAAAATCTAACAAATATCGACCATTCATTTTCGCTCCCGCTGCCAGAAATTCGAAATCTGAAATTTAATTGACTGCTAAACTCCAAATTCAGCAAAATGAACCATTTAAAATGTGCTAAACTCCTCTTCAAAAGCATAATTGATCATAGCTTCTCTATAAGTCCCTTATCTCTATTATTCCCTTAACTGTCCAACCTAATAATTATTGTTCAGGATTCTACAGTTCTTTAATGCACTTTTAACTGTTTTATAAAATCAATGCTATATCAAACCTATGCAGCAAGAAGTCGTCGACTAATCGATGAATTGGAGGAACACTGTGACAAAGATGGGCTCATGTTGGCTTTTTGGCTACACTTTTTTCTGATATCGGGGTGCTAGGTCGCGGCGCAGTGGTTAGATGTCAAATGATTACTGCAAAGAAAAATTTAGCACGAGATTGTGCAGCACTTTCTCATTTACAGTTGCAAATAAATACAACCATTAAAAGAAACCTTATATCACATTGTGATACTTCAACTAGATCTCTTATTACGTTCCAGTGATAATAAATATACCTTTTACGTAAAGTTGACGCGCTTCCTTGTGACGATACAACAAAGTCAAAAGCTTCTGCCTAATGAGGCGCTCTTGCATTAAGAATCCAGTAACTCTCGGACATCACTCGAGAGCATGTTCTTGCATCGCTGCCTGACGATGCTCCGCATCAAAAAAATGGAGACATATTTATAAGACTGCAGCACCGTTGGCAGAAGTCTAAAATAGGAATGGTTAAGAAACTGCAATAACAAATATGTTGAAGAAAATATATCACATAAATTCGCATACGAACTCAAAGTTTTCAAAACGTAAAAAAATTATTCACTTTCAATACTCACCGTTCTTGCGATGCAACCGTGCGGCATGCAAGCGCCCCCCTTTCACTGATGGGAAACTGCGGTCGCAGTCAGATATTTTAAAATCTGAAATATGAATATGAGGACAATGCTGTTTTAGTGCATTATTCAATTCAATAAAATCAGCACTTGGCCACTTTACAAGAGTTCCAAAAACATGGATTTTAAAGAAATTCATAACAAATTTGTCTTCTTTTAGAAAATTTCTGATGGCACAAAATCTCTATCTCACTATCTTTGCAGCAAGAAATACACACCGACAGAAATGGACCCCACCGCCGTTAGAGCTCGTAATTGCTCCAAAAATTCATCCGGCGAAACCTTCAACCGAATGGTAGGTTGAAAGTTTCCGGCAGCTTTGGCTGTTTCGTTGCTGTTAGCGAGTCCTCCGTCGGCAACGGCACCTTTATGATTTTCGACCGCCTGAAATAAGCATATTCAAACAATAAGGTAATTAAAATATCTGCAATATCTCTAAAGGGTAATAATATTTATAACATTTCGACTTTCAAACATAAACAACTGCACTAATTCTTCATTCCAGCAGTGAAAATATACACTAGCAAATAGCTAGGAATTATACGTTTTTAAAACTCACATCAGCAGTTCGCGGAAGCATAATCGTCCCGTCCTCCGCCTTCGCCTCCTAATTCTTTCTGCTTCCGAGATGGCTCTTGGTGCTATTATCTCCTGCACTGGAGGTTCCCCCGCCGCCTCTTATTCAACCTCATTGACGATTCGGAGACGGCTGAAGCTATAGATGAGCACCGCCAACTTTTCATCCACGCTATCACTTACAGATGATAATTCATCTTCCTCGCGAGCCAATGAGGGAAGTAGTCGGTTTTCGTTGTCATCGCCCTCGTCCTCCTTGGAGATCCACCATTCATCTCCAAAGCAGTGGCCATGCTGAAAATCACTCATCATGCATTCTTCTGTGTAAAGGAATACACAGATACTTCATTTTGAAACGTTCTATTATTCATTCTAACAAGTGTTCGAAGAAATAACATAACTCGTCAAGACGAAGCTAAAACCTTTCCGCACAATTCCTAATTGATAAATAAAAAATAAAAAATTCAATAAAACAAATGAAAAAAAAAAAAAAAAAACTGCACCTTTCGCATGTAGGCGGCCGGTATGTTGAAGTACTGTGGGTATTCTCCAGAAACTTCAACGAATCTTCTAGCGTTGGCAGTGCTGGCCCATACTCGCAATCCTCTTTCATCGCATAGTATAGAAACGACATTATTAACCTGCAATAAAGTTCGCTTCATACAATATTCAAATATTTGATGTCAATATAAATTATTATAAAGAACTAATCCAAGTGTCATTACAAAGAAATAGCAAAAATATATGCTGGAAATCGAGAAAGTGCTATTATTAATTTGAAACAACTTATTCTATCAACCAAGGCCATCCTTCCTATGTCACAAAATACTATAACCATTCGGCTCTTATCATGTTCCATTAATACTATATTTCTACACACAATTTCCAAATCTTCAAGTATTGTACACAGACTCTAAACGAATACCACCCAATGAGAATAAAATATAGATCCAAATGCACACACATTACAGTAATTACAGTAATCAAAGTTTCATTCAGCACTTTCTTCTCCATCTTCCTCCATAGCTTCGATAATGTGAGTATAATGTCTAGGTTATAGAGGAAGATAGGAAAAAAAAAAAAAAAAGAAAAAAACAAAATATGATAATCCTTTTCTATTGTTGAGTTTTCTATCTCCTATTAACCAAATTTCGAACTTACACGACTACCCTCCATACGCAGACTTATTAATTTCTATCACCTTATCTTACCAAACAGCTGGATTTTCAAAATGGCGCTTAAACTTCAACTATTCTATCATCTATCGAATGTATATGCTAACATTGAATATAGAAAAAGACTGAAGAAAAAAAATCTTTCTTCAACTATTCTTGCAATGTAGCAAAAAACGATAACAACTTTATTGCTACTTCAGTCCCTCATTCTCTCATAATAAACCTCGAACTTGCACGTATATCAAAATTTATGTAAAACTAAATATTCAAAAAAGGTCACTCTTCATAAGATCAAAAAAAAGCAAAAAACAAGAAAAGCACACACAAAAGTCTGAGGAAAAATTACTTGATAATGCCATTTCCCTTCTCCCTCTTTTCTGCCATTAGGTAGTAGATATGATCAAGGAGCGAAGAAATTACTGTCGTTCATTTATCAAATTTTTCTCATCTTTTCTTAATTTGAAACAACCAATCACATCAATCAAAAATTTCTCTTTCTATAATATTAATACTACCACTGTTATCTCCCGCCTCACTCCATTCACACCAAAATTCTACAAGCTAATTTCAAACTTCCAATATCTCCTCATTACATATGGGTTCTAAGACAAGTGATTATTCAACAAAAATAATACATAAATGGATAAAAAAAAATCAACAGAAATCCAATAAATGAACATTAACACCACCAATAATCCAATTTCTACTCCACGTCCTCTGCACAACTTTGGTAGTAAGTATTAGATAGAAGCAAAAAAATAATTCTTCCACACTGTTTGACCTCCTCTCCCTACTACATCAGATTTCAAATTTGCACGTACTTCATAATTATCCTTCCTCAATGTATAAGAGAAATAATTATTCTTACACATCAATATGATGTCATCTTCAAAATGACACGTAGCCCATAATTTCATTATCCTATGCTAATAAAAATATGGGTACATAAAAAGACTAACTAAAAAATTGTCTTTGATCATCGAACGTCATTCAATAAATACTACGTTATATAAAGAAATTATGATTATAGTAATTAATTAATGATTTGAGAAAATTTTCGAAATGAAAATATATAAATAAAGTTATGCTGAGATTCGAGAGGAATAAAAGAAAAAAGAGAGAATGAATATATTTTTAATATCGAAAACTATTTCACGTTTCATTATAAAAATTATGTTTATCTGTGTTAAATGAGCATTGGATAAAGGCAATTAAAGACTTATAACAATACGAAAGAGTATAAAATATCCGACACAAACCCAACACACACAAAAAAAAAATGAAGGCTTATACACCACTACAGCAGCCAAAGTTCTTACCAAACTTGCCGCATTCCATTAACCCCAGATTTGCCTCCCTTCGCAATGTCGACAAACGATATAATAATTATAAGGGTAATAAAAAGATAATCGTTTTATACCGATCGAATCCTCCCAACCTTCTATATACCGACTTATTAACTTCTTTGCATTAACTGTCGTTCCATTTCTCCATAGCCATCCTTCCAACATCTCTGCATTTACTGTCATCTCATCCCTCCCATCCTTCTATAAATCGACTCGTTTGGTCTACCACACTTCACTTACTGTTTTCCATGAATTTTTAAAAATGACATGTACATGTTAAATTGAAAATGGGACGTATGCCATTATCTTATTGCCCATTGAATGCTTATGTTAACATTAAACATAGAGAAAGACTAAAGGAAAAAATATCCGCTTTCCTTTTATGAATTGTCAAATGATAATAAGAAAACGAAGAATTTAGAAAAAGTTCGGGATTAAGAAAAAGCTTATGATCAAAAAACAAAAAAATATTGTTACGTCGTCTCGAGCGGAATCCGAAGATAAAATAAAGAATAGGAATAATTTATTGTATTATAACTTCCTCATATAATTGATCAAGAAATTGCCAAAAAGGAAAAAAAATAGGAATAAGGAAGATAATTTTTAAACAGAAGTCAAAGATCAGTCTTGTATTTCCTTGATTGATTTTTGACAGAAATAAAGATTTGATGGCGCGAATTCTGTCAACACAGAAGGACAATTCCCGAATTCATGTAACAATCCTAGCTATCTAAGCATCTAGAAAGAAATGGTCCGCAAATATTTGGCTTATATTGTGAAATCCATTTAATTGTAATTAATTTAAATTTAATTCGATATTTAGCATTATATTTTAATGTATTCAATGAATGTATTTAATGTAATTTGTTCCAGCTTTTTTTTTCGTCATTAACAAAAAAATGATCCTTGTCATTTCTGAATCTTTTGCACACATTACTTCCGCATTCTCTGCTATTGTTCATCAACGTTTCCTAGGTTGACCAATATCTATTGAAGAGATACTACAGTACCTAGGTTTTTTTTTCCTTTTATTTTTTTTTTTCACGAGTTACAATGTTATTTAAACTCATGACACTGATTGCGGTAGTGTTGGTGAAGGTGGAAAGATTTAGGTACGAGTAAATTTGTATTAGTTGCATGGGGTAGCGTTGATGATCAGACAAAAAAATTTTGCGTCTAATTACTTGAAATAGAGCAACAGGTTTCGATTAAAATTCAGGAGTTTCCTTAGGAAATCTAAAGTGAAAATCATCCAAAACATGCTTAATGACATTTTTTGAATCGGCAAGGTAACCAACAGATGTTGTTAGCAAATATTGTTATCAATCATTTTTCATTTTCAATTTTCATTGTCTAATGAAGTAAACATTGTCAGTGTAAAGGTTGCATCAGACAGCTCTGATGAATGGACGAAAAAATTTTGCATCAGAACATAGTTCCTATATAATGGGAAAGGGGGGTGCGGGGGGGGCTTACCCCCCGACTATTATTTTATATAATGGAGGGGGTGCGGGGGGGAACCCCCTGCTTTTAATAGATTCGTAACGAAATGAAAAAAAAAAGAAAAAGTAAGGGAAAAAAAAAGGAAAAAAATCAAAAAATACATTGATTATTGTAGTCGAGTTTAAATGCCCCCAATAAAGGCATTCATACTCGTCTATTAATAAAATAATGGTTGATCATTGTAGATAAAAGGTATATCATGATCCTCATGCATATAAAAGGGCATAATGAGTAGTAAAGCAGCAATAATGATGATGAGTAGCAATAATGATCATGCATATCGTTGCATAAAAAAAAAAAAAGGCACGTCGAAAGAGAGTGATAGTCACGATAAACGTGTCACTTTTCGAGGTATACGATATGATAAGTTGGGAAACGGAACGGTAAAAAGGTTGGCAAGGACGATTGCAAAAGGGGGGGAAATATTATAGGGGAGGGGGGGTAGGAAAAGGTTTGGTAAGAGTAGAGTAGGCGAAAGAATGCAAATTAATAACAAGATAAAAGGGGGGAGACGATTAAGTTGGATAAAGTCATGTAAAAAGGTTGCGGGGATAGTTGGTTGTCGTTATGGTTGTTGTGCTGAGTTAGTATTAGTATCTGAGGCATGGCAATACTTGGATTTGGTTTTGGCAATTGTGATAGTAATAGAGGTGGTGAATAATGTAAAATGCGGTTTGTGGTTATATTATAACGGAGCCTATACCAGTGCTTTCGTAAAAAGAATAGACGATGAATCATACCTTAGGCTTAAGAGTAGAAGAAAAGGGCTAACCAATACCTTGGTTACATCGTAGAAGAGTAGGATTAAGGTGTCCAGGAAAAAAAAAATCACGTCGGATAGGTTTGGATGGTTGGTGTAAAATGTGGTACTAGAGTGGACGTGCATATTGTTCTGATTTGATTAATTGTAATAGAGTCGATAATGTTTTTAATGGCTTTGGCGGTTCTTCAAGTTGAGGTAGTTTAATTTTTCCAGCAGCGCAACACATTCTTTTTGCTTCTCCTTTGAATTTCAAAGCCTTGCAATAAGGACATACTTTATTCATAGTGCCAATGAGAATATGCGAATTGAAACTAAAATCATCAGCTGGGTTGTACCGGAATAAAAAGCGATTATAATCGCGTGATTGCTGAGCACAGAATCATGTTTGACGTTGACCTCCTGTTTCTCGTTGACATCCTTCAGCCACTCTCAGCCTATCATATTCACTCTGTTCAGAAGGAAGCAAATTTGAAGTTAACGAAGATTGACGTACTCGCGATTGCGCTTCTCAAGTCTGGCTGCACATCGCTCTGCTCGAATTTGAACCATTTTGCGTCTTTTTCGCTCATTCGCTGATGCCCGTTTTTCTTCAGTTTGATTTGCAATTAATCGTCACCATGCTTCTAATTGGCGTGCACGAAAGCCTATATATGATCTTGGAAGCATTATTTGGATGAACTAAAGTAGATGCATTGCACTCGAACTGTTCTCGAAATTGATTTTTGACCGAACTTGAAGTTGAATTCGGAACTAATCAATTGAATTGTTGAACTGTTGCTACTGTAAAAAATTTTATATGGAATTAAAAGATACTAACAGTCATGAATGTTCGTTTGATCAAAATCTTAAATTTCCGAAAGTCTTTGCCTATTGCTTTGAAATTTTGATAGAAATTGAATTCGAAATCGGTCAACTGAATTTTTGAACTGTTAGTGCTGCAAATAATTGTATATCGCATGAAAAGATATTAATAGTCCTAAATTTTTATTTGTTCAAAATCCTAAATCTCCGAAAGTTATTAGCGCTTGCTTTGAAATTCTGACACAACATAGCATTCGATACATACATGCGTTGCTGTGGCTCAGTCTGATTAAGTGAAAATAAAGAAAAAAAAGAAGAGAAAGAATGTCGTGAATTTTTCTTCTTTGATGAAAAGAGTTGTTGTTAGTGAAAAATAAAAACTTATGAATTGAATCGAATTGGTGAATGTGTGGACAATTATTTATGTTTATTGTTAATGCCGCAAATAATTGATGATAGAGTAATCTATTATATAAATAGAAATGTAAATGCTATCTGTTACTACTCTAATAACTCCTCAAGTTCTCCACCGATTTTTTTCAAATTTTGAAACAACCTTGCATTCAAGTAGGCGAGTAATCTTTTATACCTAACCACTTTTTTTAACGTGTCACGTACGTGACAACTAAAAATAAGTGAGGAGACGGAGTTTAAGACAATAAATTTAAAATTTTAAATTCAAAATTTTGAACGAACGAACAGTTAGACATTTTTTTTTTTTGGTTTTTATATTTTTAAAAATAAGATTTTGAACTTACGAAATTTCAACATTTACGACTATTTGTATCGTTTAATATCATATGTAATTTTTTACAGCATCAACGTTCAGTTCAGCAAGCAGTGCGATACTCGAAATTCAACTTCGATCAAATTTTCAAAGCAATAGGTAAAAACTTTCCGAGGTGTAAGATTTTGAACTTACGAACATTTATGACTGTTAGTATCTTTTAATATAATTTTTTCAAAAGCGACACAGCAATAGCAACATTCCAACAATTCAACTGAGCATTTAGAGTTCAAGTTCAAGCTGAATCAGAAGTCAATTTTTAGAATAGTTCGGGACAATCCATATGCTTTGATTCGTGCAATAAATGCCTCTCAGACGACGATCAAACTTGAGTCATCGTACTCGCACAGCGCAACGAATACAGCGATTAAATGCAAATCGAAGTCAGGAAGAATGGGTATCAGCGACTGAGCGAAGAAGACAAAGAATGGCTCAAATACGAGCAGAGCGACGCGCAGCCAGACTTGAGGATGTGCGATTGTGCGAACACATCGATCTTCTTACACAGTTTCAGGTCGCATTCCATGTGTAATACGTAGGCACTTCCGAATATAGCAGTGTTTTAGCAAATGGATCATTTTGACATAATGTGAAGAAAGCAGTTTGTAGCTGG
This sequence comes from Onchocerca volvulus, assembly GCA_000499405.2. NCBI lineage: Eukaryota > Metazoa > Nematoda > Chromadorea > Rhabditida > Onchocercidae > Onchocerca > Onchocerca volvulus. The sequence continues at coordinate 8,910,887 of HG738137.1, read as the reverse complement.
TGGATTCAGGGCTATTTGTTGCATATTTGCAGCTGTGAAATAAACGCGTTGTCCATTTTCTAGATGTACTGCGAGGTGAACAACAGCTGGATTTCGTTCATGTATGGGAAATGAAAAAATTCGCCATACAGCTTCATTGCTGCTTATGTATCTTCCAGCCTGATACTGTGCGATTTCATCAATATGTAATACCGCATTCCTATCACTTCTTTCAGGCTGCACACCAAAAACTGCCATGTCGTTGCCTTTATTCACGTACTTACAAATGTATTTGATGGATTTAACGGAATTGCAATATTCCACGTTCATGTGCGCTTTGTATACTTTTAATAGCAAAGGTGAATATGGAACAACCCACCGATTATTTAGTTCGATGTCACCATTCCACATGTGCATGGTTGCCAATATACCGCCATCTTCTGCTGATCTTCTTCTGTATGAAGGATATCCATCGTTTCCTGTAATTGTGCTGGATATTAATGCTCGAGGATATCGCTTAGAGCATTTTCCGTCTATCATGCATGGTAATTTTGAATTAAGTGTACCGCAAGGTCCGTGTATCATATTTTTCGTCACAATTCCATACAAATCCTTATCGACGTCGGGATCGGGTATTTCAGCGCATGTTACATCGTCTATTTCATTTGAAGTGATTTTGTCATAAAGCCAGATTAGTATATGTGCATGTGGCAGTCCTCTCTTTTGCCATGCCACTAAGTTCATCCAGCAACGCATAGACCCAAATACTTCATGTTTTATCATGAAATCCATTAGCAATTTCAGCTTCTGTCTGAAAAGACATGCTGTGATTTCATGTCTATCCATCGGCGATTGCCCAGGAAGTAAGAGGTTTTGTATATCGTCCCAAGCTGGATTGCATGCGAATGTAATGAATAGATCTGGACGCCCCAGTTGGCGAACATATGCATTTGCATCTTGAGCGTATTCATGCATATGACGTGCATTGCCTGCACATGAAGACGGCAAAATCGTTAATCTTCCAATGTTAGTTGTATTCCCGTCATTTACAACTGCATCCCGCAAATGAATATATTCTTCAGAGCAAAGCTTCGTCTGATTCAAACGGATGAATATCAAACGTTCTGTTTCGATTTTTGCGTACATATCTACGATATATTGGTGAAACAACTGACAGAATTTCAAAATGTGATTGTCTTCATTCTCTCGAATCATTAATCGGTATGAATAATAGTTCATTGCGCTGCATTTCTTATTTGTTTCTTCGCCACTTATTGGATTTATCATCTTAATATTGAAGTGATCTCCATCGGCACCATCCCAAAAAATGATTGGATATTGCAGAGCATCGTAGCATCGATGAGTTTCTGCAATTTTTATCAATTGATCGTTTCTCCTGTGAAGAACAATATCTCTAGGTTCGAATTGATCTCCGACAATAACAATTGCCACTTCGTCTATAGTTGGAGCATTGAATCTTCGCACGTGTTCTCCAGCAGGTGTTTTGTCAGCATGAATAACAATGCTTGTGTGTATCACATGTCATCATATCAATTGCTGTTTTGAACAAACGCACTAAACTGTTTTTCTCGTGAAAAAGCTGTTGCAGTTGAGAAAACAATGGATCTTTCTATGTTGATATGAATTCCGCAACACGCATTCAATCCATCATTGTAATCACCAATGAAATACATTTGTAAGAATTTATGCTGACCATCTGGCAACGGAAGAAAGGAACCGGCTTTATGATAAATTTGCCCTTTCACTTTGAAAGTTGGCATGAAATGTGTCGTTACGATTTCTGCTCCGAACGATGTCATTTGGAACAGGAGTTGTATTTTCTGATTTTAGACAGGGAACGTTTTGATTCGGCAGTATATCTGGCAAGCAAAGTTTTCAATGGCTCTGGCGGTTCTTTCAGTTGAGGTAGCTTAATTTTTCCAGCAGCGCAACACATTCCTTTTGCTTCTCCTTTGAATTTCAGAGCCTTGCAATAAGGGCATACTTCATTCATAGTGCTAATGAGAATATGCGAACTGAAACTAAAATTATCAGCTGGGTTGTACCGGAATAAAAAGCGATTAAAATCACGTGTTGGCTGTGCACAGAGTCCCGTTCGACGTTGATTTTCTCTTTCTTGTTGACGTCTTTCAGCCACTCTCAGTCTATCACTTTCATTCTGTTGAAAAGAAAGCAAACCTGAAACTGCTGAAGAAGATCGATGAACGAAGGATCGAAAATCGAAGAACGCATCCGCGCATCCTCAAGTTTGGCTACACGTCGCTGTGGTCGCGTTTGAAAATAAGTTTTTGCATGAAACTTCTCCATTAAATTTCAGAGCTTTGCAATAAGAGCATTCTTCAATTATTGTGTCGATGAGAACTTGAGAAACTTTGCTTATATTTTTTACCGAAACAAAATATGAATATAATGCTTTTTTTCTATTTGTTGCCAGTTCTAGATACTTTTAGTTAATCATGAACNCACAAAAAATGTTTTATATACACAAAAACCAAACAAAGTTCTTTGTTGGTTATGATGATAGCTGTTTTTATTTGTTTACTTTCTTACTGAAACAGTCTACATCAGTAAATTCAGACTCAAACTATAATCATAAATATGCATAATTTTGTTAATATTTGCGCATTTTAGTTAATGTTTAATTTTTTAGGTTTAGCATTGCTTGAGAAATTTGTTTGAAAAATTAACTAAATGTATCATAAATTTCAGAACTTAAAGAAAGAAAGAATGTATTTTACAAATGATAAATCAGGAAACATTAGGAATGGTTTTATTAGTTTTTACATTTCTAAGCAGTCAATAATTTGCGGTGCCATTTGCATGCTACTGAATTTATTTGTCATAATTTTTGATTCTCAGCGAATCTTCTGTAAAATTTCACCCAGTTCCTTTAATTCTATCTTTACACTTTTTTTTTTCAAAACTTAAGTCGATACTGTATGGAAATGTTTTTGAAATTGAGGAAATTAAAATGTTCTATATTTCATTTTGACCTAAACTTTGTAAAGGTTTTTCTTTTTCGGAAGCTTAGTCGATATAGTGGAAAATTTTTGCAAAATTTTTTTTTTTTTCGCAACTTATTGAAATTAAGAAAATTAAAATAGCGCAAGATAAACTATTGCAGCTTCTAGAGGATTTTATATATATATATATATGGATAAATTACTCTGAACTAATTAACTGTTCCTTTTTTCATTATATTGTAATTACTTTAATTTGGTTTAATATCATAAATAAAAGACAGAATATGGTGAAATATAAATAGGTAAAATGTGTTTAGACGTATAGATAAAAAAATGAAAATTCTGTTTTATTTTGGAATTTTTTTTTTTTTTTAATAATATTCAGTGTTAATAATAAAATATTCACAAATCGATGCTTTGCATTTTACAGGGCGGAGTCAAATTCAGTCCGCTCATCAGAGCGTGGTGCAGAGTGGAGTCCAAAAATTCCCCCTTTCACTTACTTTTAACTGTCACGGATGTTATACGTGGAAAAGAATAAACATATCTATATAAAAATGATGACCTATTCGAGTACAAGGTTGTATCAAAATTTGAAAATAATTGGTGAAGAATTTGCCAAAATTTTCCGTCCTCGCATTCTTATGATTCCAATGGGTACACCATTCCAATTTAAGAAATTGCAATTCTCAATTCGATAGACGTTTGCATTCACGATTAACAAAGCTCAGGGTCAATCCTTACAATTGTGCGGTTGGATCAATGGGTAAAATTTATGAAAAGAGGCAATTCAAGACACAATCTAATATTAGAAGTCAGAGAGGTAATCCTTAAAATGCTTAAACGAAACATTTGATTATACACTATCATGACCTCAACATTTGTGCGACGCAACTACATATATACAAATCAAAAAATAAACGAATCACATTTATCACAAAGCAAAAAACAAACGAACTGCTTTTTTTGCTCACATTATTAATTTAAAAACATTTATCTGTTCGAATGCAAAGCGCGTATAAAAATTTCAAATCAATTGATGAATATTTAAAAACATGCGCGTATTCGAATTGATTGTGTCGAAATTTCAAAGCAATAGGAAGGACTTTCCGATATTTAAGATTTTGAACAAACCAACATTGACATTTCTATTTATATAGATTAGCTGGATCCGGACACGCGAAGCGTGGCCGGCCCCCATATATAGCTGGATCGGCCATGCGGAGCATGGCCGGGCCAGCTAGTATATAGAATAAAAACTAAGAATTAGAAGTTTATGAAATAAAAATTATAACAGTCGAAGATTATCAAGTCGAAGAATTTAAGGTCGAAATTATAACAGTTTACGGCAACCAATATCTTCAATTATAACAGTGGAAGTTTTACCCAGTTGAAATTTTCACACTGGTACTGGCCAAACCAATTTTAAGAATAATTCTTCTATCCTAGATGAGCGGGTGTGACTTATGGAATACGAAAAAGAGAATTACCCATCTTTCCCATGCTGTTTAAGAGATTGGTATGAGAAAGGATATAATTTTTGTAATGATTAGCATATCGAATGTGAAAAAACTTACATGGTGCATGATTAACATAAGGATGCGAATCTTCACACGTTACATGATTGGCATAAAGGATATTACATGTTAATTGGAAAACGATTCAAATGATTTTTTTTTTTTTTTTTTTTTTTTGCAGTTTAAGTAATTCGAGATAGAAAAGTTATTTCGGATTTTCCAACACTCCCGACGAAAGAGAAGATAGATGGAACATTGAAATATGTTTAGTCTGATTGACTTTGGTTGTTCTGCAGATGTTTTTTGTTCCTCACGATTTAAAGAAACCACTAACTCAATTTCTGCTGGATTGGATTTAGATCTAGAGTTCTTAACACATAACAAACGTGTTAAGGAACAAATCTAATCAGACTTAATTTTGATGACAATTAATATTATCAATTATAAAAAAGCAAATGCAAAAACTAATCATTCGTCAATGTTCAGTAGTTCATTTAGTTCTTGCTGTTTTAAATTACGGCTCTTATAGAAACCATTTTCAATTCTTTGTCGATTTCTCCGTTGCTGATTTCGTTTCATATTCTGTTTTTGGTCGAGTTATTATGTAATCGATCTTAGGATGTTGCTGCGATAAGATTTCCATTTCAGCATCAATACGTTCAATTTCTATTGTGTTAATTATTCCACCATTGAATTCGACCACTCTTGTTTAAAGCCTTTAGGATTATTAAGACTCACATCTCATTGGAAGAAGGTTACGAATCCTCTTCTAAAATCAAACTTAGAAAATCCAAACCTTACCCCGAGCGCCATGTCAGAATAACTGAAATATTTTCACGTATTAAATAAGCATGTGAGTTGCTATTGTTTCAATTCCTAAATCATCAATCTTTCAAGTTTTAGAGTCACATAAAATGTAGTTTCAGATAACATAACGTAATTGCGGCGAATAAAAATTCGGTCACATCAGACTTCATCACAAAATTATATTCATTGCATTCGTCTGTACTAAAATACAAACCCAAACGAAAAACTTTTCCAAAACTTTCATTCTTTGTACTTATTTTAAAAAGTTTAATTTATAATTGTTATATTGTACAGCGATTAGATTTTGATTCATTTTTTTCATTATCGTCAATATGATTATTTATTAGTATTAGCTATCATATTATTATTGACGAATTATCATGACTGTCTCCAATTTGAAATTTTTTCTTTTTGAAATAAATAACAAAAATTTTCATGACGTTTTCCGTGTTTAGCTGCCTTTTCTGCAAATTTAGCTTGTCTAAGGAGTTACTGCAAGAGTTAAGATAATGAACAGAGGTGTTAATGAGGGCAGTAAATAGGTAACTGATATATTTATAAATATATACATTCCTATTTAAAGCTTGTTATGTAAAGGATGAGATTCATATCGATGGTCTTGAAACAGTAGCCGAAAATATTCAATCTGAATAAAAACCTGGAGTTGCAGAATCCCATTTTTTTAATCGCATTTAGTCGTTCTGTGGTGTGTGTACTACAAGATGCGCACACTAAGGATCGATTAAATGTGATAAATCAAAGTCACATATAATCGATTAAATCAAAAACCATCAGGCCATGTTTATGTAGAAAATTTTAATTTCTTGCAGGCCAAATTATAGGAATTGATTTCTTGTATTATCCTAATTTGCATATTGCTATTACGCGAACAATACAATATAATCGTTGATGAAGTGATTGTAGTATAATAAATTACCAAGTTTGACTCATTGAAGTTCCTAAGTTTCAGTATGACTCATTCCATACTTTTGGATTTATGTAAGATTAAAATGTATTTATGATTAGCATATATGATTCTTGAAAATTAAAAATTTTTGATCGAATAGTTCTCTAAAATTTTGTGATAAATTTCTTTGTATAATCGCTAAGAAATCCATGGGTACAATTTAATACTCACTCAAACTTACCGATTTTTTGTCCTTTTCATTGCTTATTTTTATTTACATAGATTTCGTTTTTTTTTTTTCAACTATTCGTATCAAAAAATATTTATGCTAATTTTCGAAAACCAATCAAAAAGATTAATTTTAATCTTCCCAATCACTCATTTCATAATCGCTTTCCATTCCTAGACTTGATAGTGGAATTGGTTTAACCAGGTCACCTTTAATGACGCGTATTTCACGTTTTGATGACCTGGTATAGACATGTGGTGAGCGTATTGGTGCTGCCATACGACCCACAATTTCCTGAGTATCCATACTTTCTTGCATATAAAAAACTTGTACTCCTGAAAAAAAGAACAAAAAGTTTTGAAATGTTAAATATGACTAAATTAAATTTGAATCCCTTAAAAATTTACATGCCTTAGTATAAGAATAAAGAATTTTGTAAGAGAAATGAGAAGCAATAAATTTGATATTCCATAATTGATTTAATTAGATTTTTAAAATTTATTTCATTTTCTCGTTCTGAATGCTCTGGAGGGGCTACTATAAATATTATTATAAAATGAAATTTTGTAGTATCTGAAAAAGTACCTGCGTTTAAAAATATGATCAGCAATTGAAACAAAGATCAACCGAATTCTAGAAAATAATTCTGGATATTCCAGAAATTTGAAAAATTTTTGGTTAGTTAAAAATTTATGAAATTCCAACAAGTACCTGAATAAATACGTCGACGAAGCTTTCGTGCACATTTATTTATTTTACGTGGTGCTTCTTCGATTGCGAAAATTGTCAGATTTCTAGAAGCAAGCGAATTTCTCCTTGGTTTCTGTTCATTGGTCATTTGAGTGGTTTCTAAGCTGGCGGATGTAGAGATGTTGCATCGCGATGATTCTTTCCATACCTCATTTGTTAAACTTTCTAAGCCTATAATATTCATTTATTTCAAAATTTAGAAATGAATTTTATTATAAAATATCTTTTTCACTTCGTTTTTCGAACAAAGATTTCTCCTGCGCTTTCTTGGTAATAATTGAAATCATTTAATCATTAAATCAGATTTCCTAGTTAAGCATAAGAAATAAAAAAAACTTGATCAAATTTATTTACTCCGATCAGATGAGCTGTCAATGCTATTTTTGGATCCCATACTGCTGCCATTTCGCGAATTCAACCATGAACTTTTTCGCTGTGGTGGCTTTTCTTCCGGTCCCAGGGCTGATGTCCCAAGCTGTGCAAAATTTGGTATTCGATTTGCACTATGATGTATCCTTTAAAAAAAAAAAAAAAGGCATACATTTCTTTGCTTGCAAAATTTTAAATGTTCGTTTTAAACGTTTAAAGAAATAGGAAGTTTATAAAAGAAGAAATTATTTTAAAAAGAATTAAACGTGAAAAATGAAATTATTTTTAAAAGAAGTTAAAGTGAGAAATGACTTTGAAGAAGTAAACGCGAGAAATGAATATTATTTTCAAAGGAGTTAGACGTGAGAAATTTGAAATTATTTGTCAAAGAAAGTTACTTCGGCGGAAGTATTAATACTCTTCATTTATTAGAAAATTTCTCCACTAACACATTAACATGCGAAAGGATCGAAATAGAATTATGAGCCTCATTCCAAAAAGAAATGCCTAATCAATCCACACTTAATCGTATATGTAGCAGTGAAAATACCCGAAAAATTTTAGTATTCTAATATTCCAATAAATGAAAACAGAGAATTTTTGCCGTTTAGAGGAATGCATCAATAGAGATCATAATGCAATAAATTTTTCTCGAGAAAAATTCCTCTTCGACCTACTCAGCAGAATTATTTGGTCTTAGTAAAATTTCTAATAAAGATTGATCATCTGAGTTTTCGATTCTTGCTAACCAATATACAACCACTTGTTATTATAATTTACTTAAAGGTTTCTGTATTATCTATGCTGCTTAAAGTCCATAAAAGTATTTCTCACGATAAAATATTAAACTGGAAAGTGGGAATTCCTATGGAAAATTTTTAGAACGAATAAAATTACCTAAGTAATCGAATATTATGCGGCATTTTGAATTCGATAAATTGAAATAATACAGCAGAATTGTAATGCCGGAAACCAAGACAATTCAATTGAAGATTGCTCAGAAGCCGAGTAATTGACTCATCAATTTCGGAGGTTTCACTCAAATGAAAAATATATGGTGGAATATCTAAATCTTCCACTACCTATAATTTCAATCATCAGAATTTTTAAAATATTATACCAAGGTTCTTCTAAGTTATATAGAATTCAAAAGGAAAACAGAAATATTGAAAATATTTTGTTCAATTTAAAGGATAAAATGACATAATTTTATAATCATTTACTGAAATTTGAAATTATTATCATTAGGGAAACGATAGATAAAAATGACTGTATTTATTTCTCGAAATTTTATATCAATCAAACATTTATTTAAAACGAAAATGATCATCTGTATAAGAAGCAAAAGTTGAGGAGTTAGAAAAGCGAAGATAAACATACTGAAAAGAAAGTTCTGAATCTAAATAATTTTGTATAAATTTAATTGATGAATAAATTATTGTTATAGGGTAAAATACAGTACCTGAAGTTTAGCGATTGCTTTACAATACCGATCTTTTTTATTTTCTTTACCATATGTACAACCAATAGACATTCGTTTTAAAGTTTTATGTAATCGTTCACATAATGCATCAATTGCTTTAGAAGAAATATATATACCTGTTGAGAAATTTTAATTTATGTTTCAAAAATTTTTAAATGGGAAATTACAGTAAATGAAATAAAGAAATATATGTTAATTAAAATATAGTTAGAATAAAGATATACGTTGGATAATCAATGTTTGAACAATTAAATATGTAAAAACAAACAAATAAACAAACAAGTAAACAGACGGATGGGTTCAAATAATTCTAGTTCCAAATTTGGTTCATTTTTTCTCTTAAAAAAAAAAAAAATACAAATGGATAGTCAAAACTAATAAAAAAGACAAAAATAGACTTCAAAGTAAACAAAAAAAATTATTGCATATATCATTTTCTATATATTCTGTCATATGGATAGTATGTAAATAATTAAATTTGGAATTATGCAAATAATTCCAAGAATTATGAAATTAATGTCCAAAGATTTTAATCAATATTTAGCAGTAGCTTTTTTCCTACCAACAAAACAAAAAAGTAAAAAAAAAAAAAATGTTTTCTTTCGCAGATTTTTGCCGATAAAGAAAAAATTTGAAAAATAATGCACGTAATCAATTTGAAAAGAAAAATATATAATGCATTATAATTAAAATTTCAAAGAATAGTGCAACTTGACTAACTTCGGAAAAAAATATAATACAAAACTTTAAAAAATAATTCATGTAATCAATTTTAAAAGAAAAATATATAATGATTGTATTTAAAACTCTGAAGAATAATTTTTTGCAGCTTAGTTGACTTCGGGAAAAATATAATGACATAATTAAGCATTTTAGAAAATAATGCAATATAACGAACCAATAATTCAAGGTAATTGGTTTTCAAAAATTATAACATTACTTTTATAGAATTAGTATTTTGCAGCAGTTCATATATATATATATATATATAAATTTTTTTTCTAAAATGCTTAATTTAATAACTATTTTATTTATGAGTTTATATATCGTTGGTTATTAATATAATTCTCCTTTTCATTCCCACCAAATTTTTTTATGATTATATTGTCCATGGCTACAATATAACTTTCCTCTAGAGAAAAATATAGTTCTTATAGGAAAAATTTATGATAAGAACAATTCTTAAAGACCACTTAGAAAAAAAAGAGATCAATTTTATTGAACAAAAAAACAAAAACAAAAAAACAAAAAAAAAAAAAAAAAAAAATTAATTTTTCAAAGGAATTTACTTACTCTCCTAAGAAAAATAAAGTTAAGAGTTTTAAAAGCCATAAAAGAACGCGCCTTATTTTGATAGAGAAGTTTGGTGAACATAAAATCTATCAAAGCCACCAATATCATCTTGAATTTTTTTTGCGAGAAGACTGTCATCTTTAGGCTGATCAGTAAATTATTTATATATATATATATATATATGTAAAAACATAAATATAAATATATAAATGTAGAAGAAATGAGAACAAAAATTAATTTTGCTCAGTTTGCACAACGTATGGCAAAAAGTCTTCAATTTTTAGTTTTTAATTTTTAGATTTAAAAAACAAAACAACTTACCGTCAATTTGTAAATTAACAATGGGTCCTTTGATGGAATCGGCAAGAAAACATGGAAAAGCAGCTGTACATTGGGAACTAGATTGAGGAACTGTCGAATCAAGGATAAAAATAGATTCTAATAGTGGAAAGGAAAATAAGGAATGCAATAAACGCCTAGCAGGCCTGAAAAAGTGCGTGCGATATTAATTTTGCATGTATACGGTACTAATCTTTTCGTGGTCTACACGATATTAATTTTGTAAACTAGTATATTAGTACGTAAAAATCATGCTGAAGTATGAAGTTTTAATTTTGTCATGTGAAAATCTTATGTACTGTAAGAGTTTTGCGCTTAATTGACTTGTTATTTTCAGCAATTAATAAAAATTTAAAGATAATGGAAATATATAATGGAGAAATACATTTTTGTTTATCAATTAGTTGTGACGATAGCTTAGAAGTTAGAAAACGATTAAATTTACAATTTTTTAACTTTGAATTTTTTTAATTCAAAATTAAAATTTGATTAAAATATGATTTATAACTAATTGAAGCACAAAAGAATGGAATCAATAAGTAAACATTTTAAGGTAAGAAGCCAAGCTAAGAAGAATGATTATAACATACATAAATAAATGCATCAATTATTGCTTTATTAACAAAAAATCAAACCTTTTCTTATCAAAATAACAAGCCGAATCCCACATTCGTAAGGTTGTAATAGAATGAAGTTGTGATAAAACATTACTAAATTCTTCACTTAAACATGCATCCCGAATTGTTAACGTTGTTAATGATTGTAATCTAAGAATTGAAAAATAAATTAGCAAAAAATTTATTATTGTAATGAAAGTTTTGATTTGATAAACTAAAAAAAGAAAAATAATCTGAAATGAATTCAGAATGATCCTTCAGAAAAGAGTAAATTTTTTCATTTTGTCTTTTTTTTTGATTTTATGAATTTTTAAAAAGTTTATAATAAAGTAGTAATTGCTAACCTGGAAAGCATAACTTTTAATGCTCGATTTGTATATTTAGCAGAAGTGAATCTTAGATTATATGTAGTTCCACGTATATCCGTGAGTTCTATTCGATACGTAAATTTAGCATTTTTGGAGTGTTGTATAATACCTCGAGCGAACATTTGTTCATTAACATCTAAAATTTGCATGAACCATTTCCCATATTTGTTTTCTGAATAAAATTCATGCTTATAATAATTTAGATTTTTTTTCTAATAATTATTATATATAATTTAACTTTAATTGGATATAAAAGAATAAGTTATGATTCAATCCATACTTATTTTACTGCAAGTGCATATTGACGCTTGCATGTACATTTTGACAATTTTTAAAAATTTCACCCTGCAATGTGTTTTCGCAATTCCTAAAAGCTATTCATATTTCCCAATTTGTTATTTCCTTCATTACTTTGCTATTCAATACCTTTTTGAACTTATTTCAATTGCATTCCCTACTGCATGCTAATAATAATCTTCAATAGTATTATTACTCTATCATTTCAACAATTTATCATTCGAATTTCATCTGTAGGTATCAATGTAATCGTAATTCGGCATAAAATGTAACTTTGCTATTTGTATTCATCATCATTGTAATTCATCCCTATAATGATCTTTTCTCAAACAAAAAATAAATAAAAAAAAGCTAAATATTATATTCTTTATCATGGTAATTTATCTCTGTGCTATTTTTTTTTTTGAAATAAGAAAACAATCAAAATATTTCTTACCATTTTGTTCAAAAATTCGAATATCCAATGCTGTAATATCTAACCATTTCCCATAAATCACATGAAAACGTTTGCAACATTGTTGTAGTTTTAATCGTTCCAATGGTGAAAAATATTCCGTAAGTCGGAACAATGCCGCTTCCGGAAGGCAATTATTATTCATCAAGAATTTGTTCCGTTTAGCAATATTTGCATCAAATAAACGAGCAAATCTGTAGCAAATGAAATTTTTACGCAAGAATTTTAATTTTAATCGAATTTTGAAAAATACCATTTCGTCGGCTGAATTTTTTTTTTTTAATTTTCAAGCATTAAAAGTGATATTTTATTAAATGCCACGAACGATTTTGAATGACTCAGCCGCCACTCTTGAAATATAGTTGTGTGAGTTAATAACTAAATGTCTAAAAAAGAAAAAGAATTTAATGATTATTTTAAAACTTGTGAGTACCTCGCGAAGTTTTTTAATTTGAAACAAAAATAAGCAGACTAATCTAAATTCGAGACTTTAAAGAATAGTATTTCATCAAAATATCTGCAATATGAAAAATAAATCAAGCTAACTAAATTAGGTTAATTTCAATCGTTCAATTTATATATATATATATATAAAATCAAAAATACGATAATTTCTTGCAATTTTTGATAGGTTGTTAGAAGAAAAACATGAATTGATGATAATACAAAAGAAAAAATAGAATGCCTTCATAAATCTTTTTGTCTAAACTTTTAAAAAATCTCACATTTGCGAATATGTAATTTCTTCTCGAATATTTATGATAATATCATAGTTGCCTTTCTTTTCCGACAACTTAGTTTGATTAAAGCTTTTCTTCCTTGAAGTTAATTTCTAATCACTTCTTATTCTTTGAAATCAATTCCTACTCACCTATATTGAAAATTTTTGAAGATAAATTGAAAAGTGTAAATTAATATTAGCAATAAAAAAAACTAAAAATAAGAAAATGAAATTTTTCAATTTCCAAATTAATTACGCGAAAGATATTTCGTCCATACGAATTTTACTATTTTAGAAATACAAAATGCAACAAATAAGAACCTGAAATTCTTTAATTCCCAAATTAATTATGTAAAAGATATTTCGTCAGTACGAATTTAATTGCGGTGAGACGAATACGGTAGTAAATAATATGCCAAAAGATTTTCATCACTATTTTCGGAATTTATGGCGGTGAGATGAAATTGTAGTGAATGATGAAGTGCAAAAGATATTTCGTCAATAATTTATGAGATGAGACAAATATTGCAGCAAATGATAGTATAAAAGATATTTAGTCAGTAATCTGGAATTTTTATGGTGATGAGACGAAATACTGTAACAAATGTTGGTGTAACAACAGACGAAGGAATGTAACAATGTGATATATTGCGAATATCAAATCTGAAATCATTCAGCAAAACAAGTAGTGTTTTTATCAATTTTCGAAATTTAAAAAATCATCTCCTAACATTAAAAGAGAAAAAAAAAAAGATTTCTGTTACTGTGTAAGAGGCTCAAATAAATTATAATTTAGACGAAGAAAAAAAAATCTAAAAAAAAATAACGAAAGAAAAAAGAAGGATCTCTTGCAATGAAATTTAATGAAAAATAAAATCGCAAAATTTAGGAGTACCTTCTTTTTCACTTCAATAAAATACTGTTTGTAATCGTGTCAAAAATAATTTTTGCATTGAAATTTTAAAAAAATCCAAACTAGACGATAATTAATAAGGAAATGTTAATAATATTGTCAATCATTTCGATCAGTAAACATTTTAATCAAACTATTGCAGACGAACACTTTAATTATAATTTTTTATTATGAAGAAAAGAGTTGAAAGAAACAAAAATTCCGACATCCAATAATTTCTTTTTAGAATGAAAGAAAGCAAACAACATAGACTAATATGGAAATTGAAAAAAAGAAAAAATGTGAATAATTTTTTCAACGAATCCAATTTGTTTAAAATATTTTGCAGTGCAAGCTTTTAAATAGCTTCATTTATCTGATTTTGAAATGCTTCATCTATCCTCAAGTCGAACAAAATTTCTGTTAATATTCAAAGATTAATTTCGAATCAATTATTTGATATGCTTTGAATGGGAATATTGCAGAAATTTCAAAGATATAAATAGAACGATAAATAAAAAGTAAAAATTAGAGAAAAGCATTCTTTCACTCTTATCATTTCGTTTCTATTTACGTCATAATTATCTGTGACATTTTTATGAAAGAGAAAGTTAAAAGTGAAGTGCAAATAAGGAAAGCCTCATTGGTCTTATCACAAATTCTTTCTGACCTATAAATTTTTTTTTTTAGCAATGCACAACATGATAGAAAAAGAACTTAATTAACAATTAAGATTATCCAAGTATTATCTGGACAGAAATAATGATAATAATAAGATTACATTATAGCACTATGTGCTTTTTTCTATTTAAATTTCAATAAAATGTTAGTGGCGTTTTCAACGGCACATTCAAAAGATAATGATTTAAATACACGTTACATTTTTGCCGATGCTTTTAAATTTGTATATTTGTTAAAAGCTTTTATAGAAATGAATTCGTCAAAAATAGAAAACTATTGCTTGATTAAGTAAAATCGATGCTAAAAAAAAAAGATAACAAACCCATCCCATAAAGCATTTTAAACTTTTCTACATTTCCAAAAAAAAGATGAATAAAGTGATTTAAATAGTATGCAAAGCAATGACATCAGCTGCATTTTATGCTAATAGAATTCTGATTTCAACGAATGTTAGAAAAAAAATAACAAAAAAAAAAAAAAAAAACAAAAGAAGTAAACAGAAATGTTGCAATGCATTTTTTTTTTTTTTTTTTCAATAACAATTGCATGTGCAAAATACAGACCTGCATTTGTTGCAAAATAATTTCGATTCGTAAATCGTAACAATTTCGAAAGATATTAATAATTTTAAAAAGATTTTCTTAAATATTCCTCCCCAAAAAAAGATATATTTCAGAAATATTAAAATTTAAACAAAAAAAAGGAGTTAAAACTTGAAAAACTTACATTTTAAAAAATTTTTTGAGAAATCTCAAAAATTTTTGAATAAAAATATGTTATGTTTTCAAAGGAAGTTATAAAAGTGCATCTTCTTCTTGAAATGTTTATAGTAATTTGAAGCTAAAGTAATGAAATATATTAATATTTCATAAATTTGAAGATTATTTAGAAGTGTTCCAAGAAAGTGTTATTTACATTTCAGGCTTCTGTTGGCTGAATTTACAACTACTGAACATTAATAATTAATCTATATGATAATAGTACGATTTTTAAAGCATCAAAAACCTTTAAATTTTTTGCATCATTTACAATCAAAAATGATATTCATTTTGTGGGTATTAAGAAAAATTTCTGTATTCGAGTGGTTAATTAGGAATAATTAATTAAAAGGGACATTCAGCCGAGAAATTCATCAATCTTTCGTTCGCAGAAAGAGAAAATTCTTCTGCAAGAAATTTACTATCAAATTTGTCATACAATTAAGGTTAATGACTTTTTTTATTTTAAATCAAAATGAAAAAAAATTTTTCATGGTGAGATTTGAATGTTACGAATTTTTTCTGCAAGAGTGCGAAAAATACAGCAATTCTATTTCGCAACATTTGTTAAAAAATGCAAACATTATTGTTGCAAGGTTGTAAATTACGTATGCTAGAAATGAAATTAATTAACAAAGATTAAAGAGTAATAATAGTTGTTAAATTCTTTTCATAATTAATAGATATGGAAAGAGAATGAAATAGATTTCTAAGTGAAAAATCAATAATTACTATGTTTTAACATTATCAATAGTTTACTAAGAAAGATGAAAAATGCAATAATATAGTTCGAGTGAAATTATTATTAAATCTATTATAATAATTTCTATGAATTTTTATGCTTAAAATTATCTATTTAATTTTACAGTTAATACTAATATAATAGTTTCAATAAATTTTTACGTTTAAAATTATTTATTTAATTCGAAGAGGAAGAAAAAAAAAAACTAAAGCAAAGTATTATTACAAAAAAAAGTTTGTTAAAAAAAACATTATGGTATGCAAACTATGCTGGAAAAGTCCTTTTTTGATTTCATTTCTTAATTTAAAGAAAAAAATAAAAGCATGACATAAATTATTAGGTAATCATTATAGAGCTATAAGATAATCATTCATTATTATATAATTCGAAAATTCATAATAAAATTTTCCTAATTTATTAATGCACACTGGTATGAATTGAATTAAAAAATAGAAAGTTAGTGAAAATTTTCAAACTTATAATGATTTGTTTATTAGCAAAAAAGAAATTCAATACCCATTATATTAATAGTTTTAAATTTTATTCTTCAACACTACAAAACTTTTGCATCGAGAAAAAACTTCGTTTATTATGTTATGCAAAACTTTTTTTTTTGTTTTGCTTAACAAGTCACTATCTTCACCGGCAATTTCCTATGGCATTAATTCAAAGAAAAAAAAGGAAGGGAGTGAATTTTAATTTGGAAATTTCTTTTTCTCAATTTAGAAAAGTTTAAAAGCATTTTATATTTTGCAAATAGGATGTCTTATAGACAGAAAAAAAAAATACCGTTGGATATATATCTACTCATTTTACAACAACAAAAAAAAAAAACTGCTGCTAGTAACGCGGAACTTTTTGCGAGAAAAAAAATTCGAAATTATCTTCAAAAATGCACTTTAGTAGAAAAAGTACTTTTTTTCTGCGGAAGATTAATCGAAATGTAATCATTTGAAAAAAAAAAGAAGAAAGAAAAAAAGAAATGAAGTTTTATTTTGATAAACAAAGTGAAAATTTTGCAAACATACTTATGGGTTATTTAAAAATGTTCTGATAAATTTGAACTTTTTTTGGAAAAAAAGATTTTGCATTATTTTGCAAAAACAAAAAAAAAAAAAAATTTTTTTTTTTTTGCAAAATTTTTAGAACTCATAAATTCTAAAGATGCGGAAATAGCGATCATTCTTTAAATTATTTCTTTTCTTCCTTTTTTCTTTTCTTTTTTTTCTTTTAAATGAAGTGAAAAAAAAGTAGGAAATGACGGAAAGACTTATGAGAAGCTCTTATCCACTTATTCATTTGCAAAATATGCAACTAACTAACAATCGTTCCTTTTTTTTTTTTTTTAATTATCACTTCAAAACTTTTTTCTTGTTAACAGTTTTTGTAAATTATTTCCAGCATTCTTATTCGCTTCTATTTTATTTACTTTTTATTGGTTTTTTTCTCTCCAAAAAAATCTTTTTTGTCTTATAATTTTAGCATAATATCAAATTTTTATCATTTTCTTGAAATTATTTTGAAGCAATAATATCTGCTAATATGAGTTATTGCTATTTCAATTCTTACATTTCCATTGATTGTCTGTTCGCTTGCAAGAATTGGAATATTTGGATTTTTTGTTTAACTTGAAAGAGTCAAATCATAAAACATCTTTATACCACAGTGGGATTAAAAATTTTAATGTAAAAATAATGTTACATAATCGCATTTTTCTTTATTTTCATTTGGGAAAAGAACTTAAACGAACTAATTTTTTTCATCATTAATCATTCAAATTTTTGTCGAATACTCTCGACATTACTGAAAAAAAAATGTCTGTCCGTTTGCAAGAATTAGGATACTTGAATTTTTTGTTTAATTTGAAAAATTCGTAATTATAAAAATAAAATTAGAAATTTGGATGTAAAAATGATGTGAAACAATTGTTTGTTTTTATTTTCTTTTTTTTTTTTTTCTTCAAACGAGTTATTCCTGTTAGCAAAAGGCTTAAAAGAATAAATTCTTTTACTATTAGTTAAAATTGGCCGAATAATCTGAACATTATTGAAATTACTGGGAGAAAGAATTTTTTTACGAATGAATGAAGCAAAAAGTATGAATAGCTCAGAACGAAAAATGATAGAACAAATGAAATATTTCTTTCTCGCATGCAAAATATTGCAAAATTTTTATGACAATTTTGCAAGCTTTACTGCTTCCTAGAATTTTGGCAGACCTTTTTTTTTAATTAGCAAATCTTGCTCACATAGCTGAAAAATGAAAGGAAATGATATCTGAAAAGAACATCCTCATTTAAGAGAGCAATTGATCATTTTTCTTTTTTCTTTCTTTCTTTTTTTTTTTTTTTAATATTTAAAAGCTACAGTAGTTAGTAACAAAATTTTCGCTTTTCTAAAATAGTGTCTTGAAAAATCGTTAAATTTTATTAAGGATAAACATTTTTCTGCATAAATTACTTTATATCAAAAGTTATTGTAAATCCTTCAATAAAAAAAATTCATACTGTCTATTGCCTACAGTAATGTGAACAAGTTTTACAGTATTTCCATCAATCTAATGATACCACTATTATTTCTTTTTTTCTTTTCTTCACTTATCTCAATATGCAAGGGAAGCTTTGTTTCAAACAATTCTTCGTTAAATATTATATGTGCAATTAAGCATAAATATATTTCGAAACTTATACCCTGTTAATGAAATGAATATTATAGAAATGACGGTAAAATAACGAAAGATGAGGTACGGTAACACGCAGTAATCATCATAGAATAAAAAGTATAAAATGGTGCAGGGAACAAATTATAAAAAAATAAAAATCTTAAGTCGCAGGAAAAATCACTCTTTGCTCTTTTTTATTTTGGGGCACATTTTTTAACGCTTAAATAATCATAATTTAAACAATAGAAGAAATCTGAAAGAAAAGCCACGAATGAGAGAAGCAATAAATAAATATATAAACATAACTTCAAATTTAATTATTAAAATAGAAGGAAATACTGAAATAAATAAATGTTATGATATTTCGATGAAACAAGAGTAAATTATTGCATAATAATATTGTATGGATCAGCTTATTATAACGATGATAATAATTTTTATCAATCACAGCATCATTATCAATTACAATCTCTAGAACTAAAAATCGAGAGCTTAAAATTTTCAGTTTTATCGTTGAATGATACATTGAGTAACTGATGGCTTAATAACTAGGATTTGAATTTTGCCCATTTTTTTTTCCCTAGCTTGATGAGTATTTCTGTTCCCCAAATTATTTATTTCAGTAAAATTGATGTGTCATTTCCTTCTAATAGCATTTGAACTCTAAACTTACACTTTAAACTTGAACTTTAAAACTTTGAACTTGAGCTTTAAGGTCGAAAATTCTAAATTTATTCGAAAATATGGTGTGAAAAAGATGATTAGAAGAAATAAAAAGTGGAAATTAAAACATAATGAACTGATTTACTTACCATAACATCATTGTATTATTTGCCTAACACTACTGATAAAAATGATAACGGTTAGAATTATTTATCCATGATAGCGAAATAATTATATAACAAAAGAATGAATATATTTACAAAAATTGGAAATTTCTTATATGACAATAATACTTTGATGATTCATTCTGTATGTGAGAAAATTAAAAAAAAATTTTTTTCGAACAAATAATTTAATGTAAAAATATGTCAATTGTAATCATTGCAATGATGATATTTAACAGAAATAAGTAAAAAAAAAAAGAAATATTTTTTTTGATTTTTTGTTTTAACGGGGAAAGTCATTTTTTCACATTTTCTTGCAATTGTTAGGAATAAAAGATAAACATTATTGATTAAAGAATGACAAATCGATAATACATATTTTTATTATTATTATTAGCAGCTGCAAATTGATTAGTTACATTGCAAACCTTATTGAAGAATTCATGGATTTGATTTATTTGCAAATATAGAATTCGTACGTGTAATCATATATCTGTTTATTCTATGCAAAAGAAAATATATGACTAGTTATTGAAATGATCAAATTTAATTTAAACAATACATAACGTAAAATAGCTTTCATTTTACTTATTTATCCAGTTTGATGTGACAAAGCTAAATTCATACCTTATTTCAGTTAAGTAGTCCAAATAAATTTCCGGTTCTTGACTCAAAATAAAAAAAAGTAAAAATTCTCATGTGTTTTAATGATTTTAAAGTTCTTTCTCAAATATCAAATATTGTCGTATATAGCATCAACTTCTTTTTTTTTCGAATTAAATAATAAAAAATTTCAAAATCATTTTTAAATTTTTAATAATTTCTAATAAATCAACTTTCACTGATTAAAAAAAAAAAAAAAATTGTAATGAGTTTCATTGATGTTTGAAAATTCTAATCCTTTAGAACAACAAAACTTTCGCAAAATTGTTTCAACTGACTGAATGGATAAAAATATTGGAACATCTAACTATATTCTATTTTGAGAAAAGAAGTTATATGTATATGTCTATGCAGATGTCGTCAAATATTGGGAAACCGAAAAAGAAAAAAAAATATGAAATTTCGCAAAATGATTGGAATTTAGCATGGAAATTAAATCTTTCAAAAATAGCATTCGCAAATGAATGCAAATAACAAAATGGAATGATAATGAGTAATAAGATCCATAAATGGATAAACAAAAATGAGATAGAGTGAATGAAGCTAATCCCAAATGACCGAATAATCAATATAATATATTATTTCAATTCGAAGAATAGAATGATTCATTGCAAGAAAGTATCAGTAAATAAGCTGAAAGGAAAAAATTTCTAGAAATTTAAAACGAAATAAAAATGGTTAACAAAAAATTTATGGTTGTTTTCTTCAAATTGGAATGAATTTATTCTTTATACTTTCATTTGTTTTTTTTTTTCTCTTCTATTCTCTAAAATGATAATTTAAAGGAATGAGAGAAAAAAACTTCTTGCAAAAGAGAAAAACAAAATGATTACAAAATTATTTGATATTTTATTGTGCTTAGATTAAGAAAAAAAGACGTAGCATCAAATAATAAAATTGAAAATATCAATGATTAATGATAAACATTCAGTGGTGATTGATAATCATTTTACATTCAAAATGGCTTCTTAAAAACAAATCACCTAAATATTTTACAATTTTATAGTTTATATTCAACTACAATGTACAGTATAAATATATAGGATACTGTAGGTGACTTGTGAAATACAGTATATATGCGTACTGTATTTCCTTGAAGATAAAACCGAGTTTTAAAGTTTGTTTTCAGAGAAAAACTCATGTAAAATTGTGCAAAATAAAATATATATTTGAAAACTTATGCTATAGTGCCAACAATATTATTTATTTCTATTTAATACATATTAGCAATATTTTATCATCAATATCATTATTATTTATATTTAATTAAATGTCCTACTATTTTATTACAAATGTTATTTAGTAATATTTTATCATTAATAGAATAAAATTTGTACTGCAGAATTAAAAAAAAAAAAAAAAAAAAAATCAACTACGTACAACTTGTTCATTGATTTAAAAAAGAAGAAATAAATAAATATTACAAACAAAAAAATAAGTAACTTGTTATTAAAATAATAAATTAATGAAAAATTATTTGATATTATTGTGTTAATTTTTACAAAAATTGTTAAAAGATGATAATTAAATAATATGTTCGCTGAATTTCTGTTTACAATAAAATTGCTTCTGTCAACTGGAAAGAAAAAATAAAAGACATTTTCAAATTGATAATGTCAAAAATTATCATCTATATTATCATTATCATCAACATTCATATCAAGGCTTTTTGATTTATGCGTTGTGAAGGAGAAAAGTTTGCGAAAAATGGAAAAAAAAAAAAGACAGCGAACAAAATTTTGAAAAACAATGTAAAAAATATATTGAAAGGAAAGGAAATATATTGCTTTTCCTAAATTTAATAATTTAAAGACATTATCAAAATTGTCATTTGAAATATAATTCCATTGTTAATGCACGATTTTTGAAACCTTCGAAATTTATATTTATGAGTGCTGTTTTAATTAATTAATGCTCAGCTATTGATGCCATTAACGCTCTATCATCTTTACAATTATTGTTATATT
The DNA here is from genome assembly GCA_000499405.2 of Onchocerca volvulus. Lineage (NCBI taxonomy): Eukaryota > Metazoa > Nematoda > Chromadorea > Rhabditida > Onchocercidae > Onchocerca > Onchocerca volvulus. The sequence continues at coordinate 8,888,582 of HG738137.1, read as the reverse complement.
ATGATTCATAATAGTTAGTAAAAGTTATTTTTCTTTTTTTTTGTCTTTTGCTTAAACTATCCATTATCAGTTGGCCTCTATTATCAGCGTTATCAGTAAGATTTATGAGAAAAGGTTAAAATAGATATTCTAAATGAAAAATGTCTAGGAAGAATGAGAACAAATTGGCAATATTTGATATTCTAACAATTCAAGCATTAATGTGAAACTGATAAATTTAATGTATCAATAAGAAATCCATCATTAGCGCTTAACTTGGAGAAAACGGAATATTTAAACAGACGGCATGTGAAATTTAGCACATGCAAAATGTGCTTTTTGAATAAAATAAGAAATTTTTTATGGAGATTGACTTATTCAAAAAAAGAAAAAAAAAACGGGACTGGTTAAAACTTCCGCCTAAGCATTTTATTTTTATTTGAGTACAAATAACAAAAGACTTTTTTCCAATTAGAAATTCAATGCTAAAAAGTTGTAAATATAATTTATATTTAAATTTATCTTTTTAAATTCTACAAAAAAAGAGAAAAATTATGAGTTCTTCTTCAAATTTCTATCATATTTTCTCTAAAGTTTCTATTTTTTTTTCTTTTATATATATATAAATAGTATTCGCAAAAAAAAAAAACTATGAAAATATGATAGAAATTGCAAATTATAAATTTATTTGAATATTATCAGTGACAAAAACTTTTTTTAGTTCAAAATATTACTGAAGATCTTAAAGCGACAAAAGTTTTCGCCTAATTAAAAAATTTAATACTGAAAAATTTACAAGTATCATTTTTATAAATTCGCTTATCTCTATAGATCCTACAAATTTCTTATAAATTTTATAATTTTCTAAAAATAATCATTCTTTTTCTATTAATAACAATTCGTTAAGAAGAAAGAAACTATAATGCTCATATTTTCCGAGAAAACTAAACATTTAAAGTTGCAAATAAAAATTTAAAATTCGAAAATCTCTTTTTTTTTCTTTTTTCTTTTTTTTTCTGAAAAAAGAAAAATTGATTAAAAGAAATCGAACATTTCCCTTCGTTGCTCTGTCTTCATGCGAACAAAACTTTTGTTGCACTTTATATTTTTGCCAAGCTGATTGATAAAATGCAACAGCTGAAATAATGCGAAATACGAAATCATTTTGAAATTGCTATGGAAAAAAAAAAAGAGAAATAATTTGTTTACTTGCGAGCGAAGCAATTTTCCTTGCATTTTTTATACAAAAATAAAAAAAAAAGAAAAAATGATCGAACGATTTATAGATTAATTAGAATAATGAATGGAGTAAATGGCCAAGTATTAGAGCTAAAATAATTCTGTCCATCTATTAGTTCGGCATTATGCCCAAAATAAATCCGGCCATTTATTGGACTATCTAATATTATGGTTAAAATAAATGCTAACGAACATAATTCAACTTTGTAAGAACTTGTAGTAATTGAATTTTTTATTACTGAAATTGAAATAAAAGTTTTCCATACTTTTTACACTGAGCAGTTTTATTTCCTAGTATCTAATATGTTTATAAATGAAAATAAAAATTGTTAAGTTAATTGAGTATAACTAAAATTTATGATATCTTACAATCGTAATTGGATACTTCATTGATGAAATTAAAAATAAACTATTTCATATTATTTTTACACTTTGGTTGAATAATTCAACAGTTTTCTCAATCTAATTTATATATATATATATATATACATGAATCTATTTCCGATTACTTTTAGCTAAGAATAAATTGTTTCGTCTGTGATCTATGATCAATTATCACTATCTTTTTAATTCTATGGTGAACTTTTTATCAACTCCTTTAGCTAAACAATTGTTATGTTTATCTTTGATTTATATTTAGAATGCTTAACAAATTTCTATTCGGCTTTAATAATTGCCATAAAGCTGGAAATTGAAATAGAATTAAGTAAAAATTCAATTACCTATTAAAATTTGAATGAAATTATTCTTACGATAATAGATGCAAGCCAAATAATCATTCATTCTTACAATAATAAATGCAAACCAAAAATATTTTGAATTATTATCAGAAATTTGAACGAATCTTATAAATCAGCATTATCATAAAAATTCATTAAAATAAATTTTCATCGATTTCAGCGCTAGTTTAAACGTTTACATTCATTTTCAGTGATTTGTTAATTCCTAGTTTAAATTATCAATATCATTTACAAATTTACCGCTTTTCCTTTTTTTTTTTTAGTATCAAAGTAAGAATTTTTGATTTTTTTAACTTCTTAGCAATTATCAAAAATGTATTAAAAGATAAAATATGCATATGTAACAACGAAAGAAAATATTCATAAATGCACCAAAAAAAAGAAATTGATTTAAACAAATTGCATTTTTAAAAACGAAAAAATGAAAATATTATGCAAAGTAAAAAAAAATTATATAAAATAGCAATTAAAATGCATTATTTTTGCCATTTATGCTGCCAATATGCTTCGCTAAATTTTCATTTCAAAAAAAAAAAAGAAAAAATTATGAAAAATAAAAATTTCGAAAAAAAAAACGAGCAAACACAAAAAAATTCTCATTTTTTCTCGATAAAACTTTTTTTAGAAAAAAAAAAAAATGAGAAAGGAAAGAAGGGGAAAAAGATTTTTGTTTGCTCAATTATTCTTTATTCAAATTTCAATCTTTGATGAGAAGCTAAAAAAAAAAAAAAGAAAAGAGAAAGTGAAAGAAAAAGCTTTTAAATTGTAAACAAAAATGTAATAAAAGCTTAAAATGTACTTTTATATCATAAATAGATTTATTCCATAAATAGAACCAGAAAACGGGATAAGACAGTTTTATTAAAAGCAAAAAAAGCGACTAAAAAAAAAAAATGTAAATAACAAAAATTTTTTGATTAACACATGTATAAAATAAATTGCATTTGAAAGAAAATGTAAAATGTAAAAAAAATAACTGCTCAATCTGCAAAAACATGCTTCTGATTCTTTTTTTTAGCTTTTTTTAGCCTTTTTTTTATTTCACCAAAAATTTTTTCATTTACTATTATGTTTGCAAAATAATTTTGTTTACATTTATATATATTTAAAAATCAATATATTTAAGTGAAAACAGAATTTGTTCATTGTATACTTGTAAATTAAAAGAAAAAAAAAAAAAAGGATATTATTGATTAATTCCAAATTGCCAAAAATAAATAACAATGACTGTTTTTTTTTTTTTTTTTTTTCAGAGAAAGTTTTCGATTTTCTTTATTTATATGCACCAAATTTTAATTGTACAATTGACAAAGAAAACAATGCTTGAACACTGTCATATTGTCAACTTGATCACTTATCACAGGGCTTTATCATTTATCGAAAATGGTTAGTAAATCAGAAGCGAGTTATTAACAAATAAATTCCATATATAACCGAATAAAAAAGCAACTCTTAATTTTTCTTTTTTTTTAAATTAATAAAGTTCATAACTTGTTATTAGGCTTTTTGGCTAATAAATAAAAGTTCTCAATTCGTCATTAGACTTTTTGGCTAATAAATAAAAGTTCTCAATTCGTCATTAGACTTTTTTTGGCCAACGAACAAGAGATAAAGTTATTTTCAAGCAAATTCTAATACACAATACAAAAGAAAAAAAAAACAGTTCATAATTTTGCATTAGGCTTTTTTGACTAATAAATGAGAGATGAAGTTATTTACAAAAATAATCTGTGCATGGAAAAATATTCTTACTTAAAATGAATTTCTTATTTCACTTTTTCAAATTTTTTAATGCTTAATTTGATAAATAAATTACAAAAATAATGTGTTTATATATACATAAACAGATATATTATTACATGAAATGTATAGCTTATTATGTTTGATTAATTTACTTATCAAATAAGGTGTTAAAAAATTTTGAATATTCTATGTAAAACCTTTTCAATCCCAAAAAAAGTTTTTTTCTGTCGAATTTTTAGTGAAATACTTTTCTATTCTTGAAAAGATGCAAATAGTGTTTCAAAAAGTGCAACTTTTTTTTGATCTATCAAATAAACAAAAAAAACAACCCTCGAAAAAAGAAACAAAAAATACAGTTAATGTTGTCAACTTTAAAATACACAATTTTCACGAAATTTCTCGTTTAAAATAAAAAGAAAGTTTTAGAGTAATAATCTAAACATTATCTCTCAGACAAAAAAGAAATTATAAAGACAGGAAATTTTGAATCATTTGGTAAGATGAAGGAGTGGTAAAAAATGAAATTATCCTTAAAACTTTTCCCAATAATGTTATCTTTTTTTAATTTTTCATTATATTTGAGCAAATAAATTTTCATTTATTTCATCCATTTTTTCCTTTCTGATGAAAATATTCTTTTTTTTCTTTCTCTCTAAAATTTTGCGTGTGAACAAAAAAATTTCGTCAAATGATATTTTATTTTTTGAGAAAAAATTTTTATTTTTTTTTAGATTGAATATAAATGAACTAAAAGTAAATGAATCATCCTAGAGATATTCGCACGTGAAGACGTACGTGAACGCAATGTGAGAAATAGAAAAGGATTTCATCAATTTTTTTTTTACAAAAAAAAGAAATGAAAATTCATTGCCCATTTTTTTTTTTTTACATTTAACCCATTTCAAACGTGCATTTTCTTTTTTTTTTTTTGCAAAAATTCAAAAAAATTTTTGATTGCAAAATAAATTTCTAAAAAAAGTTTTAATTTCCCATTTTTTTGCCTCATACTATCAGGGACCATTTGTTGAATTTCATTTGAAAAATATATATATCAGAATTATATTAGTATTTTTTCATCCTTTTCCTGAGGAAAGAAGAAGAGAATGAGAACGAGAGAGAGACAGACGAAAACAGAAAAAATAAAAGTTACTTATTAGAAGGATATTTGAAAATAAATAAAGGAAAGTTGAGCATTTGAAATGGATGAAGAGAACAACTTTATCTTTTGAAGGGAAAGTTTAAGGAAGAACACGTGAAATCGAAAATATTTCGAATGTTTCAATTCTTTGCAAATTTATGAAACTTTTTCGAAATGTTAAAATTGCAAAGTATTTAAAATGCAGAAATTTTAAACTCTGAAAATTCAAAAAAAGAAGTTTTTTTTTTGTTACTCTCGAATTTATTCCAAATACGTTCGTTGAAGGAACAAAATAGAAAAAAAAAATCGGAAATTAAAAATGCAAAACACGTTTTGCAATTTTTTACATATCTACGAAATTTTTCGAGACTTTGGAATTGTAAATTGTCTAAATCACAAGAATTTTTTAAATTTTAAAAATTCATAAGAAAAAAACTTTTCTTGTTTTGTGAATTTGCACGCATTTTTTTAATTAAAAATTGAAAAAGAACATCGAAAATTGAAAATTTTGCAATTTTTTTGGATTTTTGCAGCAAATTTTGTAAATCTTCGAAAAAATATTATAAACTGTTTAATTACCCAAGTTTGAGGTTTGACATGGTATAAAGAAACAAACTTCCATTATAAGAAGTTGGGATCAATCAGAAAGATCACTGGAAATGAATCGATCGGGTATGATTAGTATAAACCTCAACTGGGAAAACAGAGCGATTACAACGATAGTCGATCGCTCAAGGAAACGAAAAAAATTATTTAAATTCGTTATTATCGATGCGTATTGTTGCTGTTGGAACAACGACTTGCTGAAAAATGACAAAATTTTTTTTTTTTTTTTTTTGGAATATTCAAAATCGAAAATGTTAAAAATTTAGCAATTTTTTTTACGAATTTATCTAATTTTTATGAAATGTTAAAACTATAAACTATTTAAATTTTACAATTTAAAAAAAAAAAGACGATTTCTTTTTTGGTATTTTTAAATTTATTTCACACATATAATATGAGATAATTGAAATACGAAGGTGATAGCAATGTTGTTTCATCTAATCCTTAATATCTTTATTTTGACTTTACAATATTTCGTTTTTTTTTTTTTTTTTTTTGAAAAATGATTGAAATTTCGATAAGAATAAAAGTTTGATTACTAGCCGGACAAACTTCTCGGAAAGCAAGAATCACTAATGTGTATTTTGGAGAAAAACAAGAAAAAAAACCGAACTTTTATCTCAATATCGACAATAAAACAGTGAAGAATTGATGTTGAATTATGGAACTAAAAAAAAAAGAAAAAAAAAGAAAAAAAAAGAAAAAGTTTTTGTTTAAAACATCAAACATCAACGCAAATTACAAAATAAATGTGTAATATTACGAAAATATGATAATTTTCGTATTGATTGAAATGAAATTCTATAGTACATAAAATTATACGGTAAATGAAATTCTATAATATATTAAATTATACAATATGTTACATACGGTGTACCATCTAAATTTTGAAAAGTAAAATAAAATTTCACTTAATTCTTAAAAAAATTTTTTTTTTTAAAATCATTTCCATAATAAAAACAAATGTGCAATATTACAAAGACGTGTAATTTATACAAATATTGATTAAAAAAAAGAAATTATACGGTATACCATGTAAGATTTCGAAATGTACAAATAAAATTCCACCTAATTTTTTAAAAATCTTTATTCCTTAATTATTTCATCATTTTTCGAATAATTATTGTAATTCTTTCTATTATTAATACTAATTAATCAATGAATTATTCGAATAGAAATAATTTAAAAAATTTGAACTATTCATGAGCGATTGATTATGATGATGACTTTAGTGTGTTGTTGACGATAATACCATTACATGGCAAATTGATGATAACCGTTTGATTAATGTACATTCCGATTTCAATTCAAATCAGTAATATAACTGATAATGGGAACAACAACCAGAATGATACGAAGAAATTTGAACATTACATTACAATCAATCTTGCGAGATTTGCTATTCCGCTTTCTTTCTCTTCCAAACAAAAATTTGCCTTTTCTATTTTGCAAATTTATTTGCACTTCAAAAACACATTTTTTTTTTTTTTATTTTGCATTTTTTGCATCAAAAGAAAAAGTGCAAAAGCAAGAATTAATTATTATTATTATAACATTTTTATTTTGCAAATATTTTGATTAAAATAAAATTAAATCAATTCTATTTCTAAAAAATATGAATGAAAATCGATATATCATTGATTGATATAATGAAATGAAAAAAGAAAAAAGAACATATTTCGAAAGCTTTCAAAATTTTTATTATAACATTATACTGAAGAAAGAAAAAAATTAAAAATTAATCGATTATTATGATATATGAAATAAATAATCATAAATATCACATAAACTTGCATGTATACATAAATAAATGCATGTATAGAATAAAAATATGAATATATATATATATATATCCAAATGCATGTAATAAAATAAAAATGAAAAATTATATTCATATATATACGTATCTATGGAAGAAAAATAATGAAATTGGAAAAGTTGTTCGCAAAAAAAAATAATTGCCAAAAAATGTGAGAAATTAAAATAGATCGATTTGCATATATTATGATGGAAAATAATTGAATGTGCAATAAAAGGACAATAAAAGGAAGGAAACTTTATCACCAATAAAAACGAACCAAAAAAGAAAAAAAACAATCAGAATTCTACTTGGAACAGACATGATAAAAGTAAGTGGTACAGTATTTTTGCAATTTTTTAAAAAAAAGTAATTTTCGTCATCTACCAATCATTAATAAGTTCAAAATAAGCTGATAAATCAATTGGAATGATTTGTCAATCACAAATAATTGATATATGATAGTATCCGGTATTTCGATATTAGAATTTCGAAACAAATGAATTTCAAGATTGATACATTGACACATCAGCAAAACATATATATTGATACATTAATATAAAACATAGGTTGGAATATATTCATTATTGATATCACAATTTTTAAAATTTCTTAAAATTTCAGTATTCATACCATAAATTGATTTTTTGATTTCTTACAAAATTGAAGCTTATTGATTTAATTTAGATGAAAATATTTAAATTTTTAGAATAAAATTAAAATTTTTGAAATAATTGAAATATTGATAAATATCTTTGAAAATTGATTAAATAACTTTTAATTTGCTGAATACACATTGCATTTGCAGCGTGCAAATTCTGTACTGCATTTGCAGCATGCATATTTTGGGTTGTATTTGCAGCATACATAAGATAATCAAACTTCGATGAATGCAAGTTAGATTTTTGCGATGTGAATATTTCAGAAAATTGTATGAAAAGAGGAAAAGAAAAAAAAAAAGTAAACAAAAGGATGTGATAATGATGTAAACACAAATTTACGAATGTATTAGTATGCTAATTGCTGCATTTCTCGTATTCTTCCTGGCACCAGATAATATATCTATTAAAGATCAGTATTCTAGTATACATGCAAAGAAAACGTCTAATTGTTTGGTATAGTATATTACCTATGTTTTTGTTTAAAAAAAAAAAAAAAATGCTTAGAAAAAAATTTTTCTATGTTTTAATTTAATTTAATAATTTAGTATTTGGTTTAATTTATGTTTTTCTTATTTCTAATTCTGCACTTTTCTATTAGCATTTAATGTGGTGTTGTTTTTCCATTTTTTTCCATTTTACATATGACGTCAATTTCTCTTTTCTAATTGAAGTAATCGAAATTCCCAAAATCATTACCAAATTTGCATAATTAGCCTAATCACACCATGAAATTTTACTCCTAATTCATTATCATTAATAATTTCCAAATCTTATTTGTCTTTTTTTCCCAACAATAAAAATAATTTTTTTTTTTTTTGATAAAATCAAATTAACAAATAAAACCAGGTTAAAAGGAAAAAAAGCCCAAATCAAAACCTAAATCTAAATTAAAAACCCAAAATCAAAAATTTAACTCTACTTTATTATGCTTTCGTTGGTTTTGGAAAATCAGCAGACATATTTTTGGATTCTTTCTTTGTTTTTAACTACGTATATTCTGAGCCCTTTAGTTATTCTAGATTGATTGATTTGTGAATTTTTTGTAAAAATGTCCGGAAGAATATTTCAGTAATTTATTTATTAATTCTTAAAAATCATTATTACTGTAGTTATTGGTTATTTCTGTTTTAAAAACTGGATATTCATGTAAGCAATTTGAAAAATGGATATTCATATGTGCACGAAATGATATTCATATATGCACGTAAAAAAAGTGGATATTCATGTATGTCATGTATCAGTGGTGGGAAATTCGTGTGTCTATGTATAAAAAATAGGCATTCATGGATGCACGTATGAAAAACGAATGTTCATATTTGCACGTAAAAAAAAAATGAATATTCACACATGCACGTATAAAAAAATGGATATACATGTATTCGTGCAAAATGCATATTTACAAATTATTAATTCTTTTTCATGCTTGCATGTTATGTTTGCAATTTTCTGTATAATTAACACATATTAATTTGAATAGAAGCATGCATCGTTGAGAAATTAGCAATTTGCAGAAAAAAAAAAAAAGGAAAGAGGGAAATGAAAAATGAAAAGTTAGCATGCAAAAATGAATAGATAATATCATTAATAAGTGCTAAATTTTACTTCTCTCAAATATGTTTCTTCGTATTGTTCTTCCTTAAAATTCGATTTCTATTTCAAGAAGCATCGAAAAACACATTGGAAATTCAATTCAAGTAATCACTGGAAATAAAATAATCAATTTAAATGAATAAAAATGAATACAATTTGGGAACATGAGAAATATATTTATTCCACAATAGAATAATAAATTACTAAAAATAATGGAAATCAATTTTCATTTTATTTCCGGAAAAAATCGAATTCTGTCACAAAAAACATCGAAAAACACATTGAAGTTCGATCAAATTAATCATTGAAATTAAAGTAATTCAATTAAATCAATAAAAAAAAAAAAAGGGATGTAACTTGATATACATATCTACATGCATTGATTAGTTTCCCGTCCGAAAAAATCGTGTTTGCGAGCGGAAATGTGAAAAAAGTGAAAAAACCAATCGATGAAGATCGTCTTGAAAAAACTAGAAATCAAGGAATAAAACTTCTTTCAAAATATTGATCAAACGAAAATTTCGCCAGAATATGTCAATCAAGCAAGACAATTGGCGCATTCCATACTCTTTCTTCATCGATCAGCAGTGATACAGCTCCTTTAGCTATTTTCAACTTTTTGGCTCTAATTACTAAATATTTCTAAACAGATCATCAGGTGCATCATAACAAAAATAATTTATTCCCGTGCTTATTTGAAACAAAAAAAGAAAAATGATTATTTTCATATAAATAAAAATTTTTCCGAAATTTAAATTTCGAATAAATTGAAATGTTTACTTTTTTTTTTTGTTTTTTTCTTGAATAAATAATCCTATAAACATTTTATGAAAATGTGAAGTCGATTTATTAAACCAAAATTTCTTTGGAGCCCTCATCCGTTAACAGCAATCCACAAAGTTCGCTTGATGATGCTAGAAATTTTTGATAGATCATGCAGTTGCTTTTTATTTTCAAATTTTGAAAAAATCGAACAAATCAAAACAATATTTAATCTTTAGTTTTCACATGACTCGTTGATCTTTAAAATTTTTTTTGGAAAAAAAACCAAAAGCAACATTTTTTTTTTTTTTTTAAATATATTCCAGGTTAATCAAAGATCAGTACCGGCAACAGATGTTTTTTCCGTTTGTGAAGTTTCAATACGAATTGTTCCCAAACTTGTATATAATCCGGGAGGACTCTCTTTTTGTTCTGAAATTGATAAGTTATTGGTTGGAATAAAATTTGCACAAATATTAAATTATAACTTAGTTGCATCTCATTATGACAACGTTACTTATGGAAAGAAGAACGCGAAATCGTGAAACAATTATGAATCTTAGGTGATCAAAAATAAAACTTTGTCCTAAATAATTTTTTTTTTGATTATATTTCCAAGAAATGGAAGTTAAACTAAAGTGAAATTGAAATATGAACTTCTAAGAAATGAAATTCGAATTAAGTTAAATGAAAATTGAATGAAAGTTAAAATTTCAAGCTATGAAAGTTGATTTATTGATTTTAAATTAAATTGAAAGCTGAATTAAAATGATTTCGGGTGATTTCAAATGATTGTTCATCTAAATTGTAATATTTTATAAACAAAAAAATATCTAAAAGAAATCCACGTTTGATTTTAAATGAAATCTTGATTTAATCTAATTTGATCTGATTTAATTTAACTAGCTTAATTTAACCTGATTTTAATCTTTTTATGACTTTATTTTAGAAAAAAGAAATCCCAAAATATGAAATACTTTTAAAGCAATTAAATTTATGCAATTTCCCGAACAATTCTGCATCTGCTAATGTTTGTGGTATCGGTTTACCCATTGTTTCCGGTAAAAAAAATGATGCAATTCCGGCGGATATCGCAAGTAAACCCATAATTATTAATGGTAGACTACGCAAGTAATCACCCTGAAATTATGCAATTTATAATAATAATTATAAATTTTAAAAAATTGAAATTTAATAACGGAATTTTTCACATAGTTAACCTTAATTAACCTTAAAAAATTCCAAATTCATAAATTTGAAATCAAGCAAAAATTTATTCAAAAATTGATAAATTTTAATTTATCTCGATTAAATGAACTATTATTCGGATCAAAATTTTGATAATTTTTCGTAATAATTCATTGGACTTGATAAAAACATTCTGTAATCTTTTTATCGCCTACTATTGTGGAATAAATTGATTAATTTTGTGATTCTTATTTTTTTTTTTTTGCACAAAACTTTTTCATTTTTTATATGACTTTTTAGGAAATAATTTTTTATCTTTCCAGTCCTCCTATAAATGAATTTTTCGATATATTCCTTTTAGAAATAAGTTTTTTTTTCATCATTTCAATTATAGTTCCTGAGATATTTTCAAAAGAAATAATTTATACATAATAATGGCAAAAGATATTATTTTATATAATTTGATTTTTTTTCTTCTCATTTATTTTTATTATAATATTAATTATTATAAAGTATCGTCTTCATTCGATTCATCAGATATTTTAAATCAGAATTTTGATGCGCTTAGAAAAAATAGTTAAAAATATTAAATGTTTTTAAATCATAATTTTGACATATTTGGACAAGATTGTTGAAAATATGAGGAAAACCAACAAAGGGATTGCTTCGGAAAAAGTTGGAATTTATTAAAATTAAAAAATAATTCACTGCCTAATTAATAGCTAAATTTATGCCGTAAACTTGCAAAAATAAAAAATTTAAATTATCAAATAGAATTTTGATCGAATTAATTTATTTCTTATTTTATGCAAATGTGAAACTTCTACAACGATGTTTTAATGCTAATAAATAAGTAAAATTACTAAGATTTTAATTTAAGAAATTAAATTTGAAATAAATTAATACCGAATTTTTTAAGAATTGGAAACTTTTAATAGACGGACTTAAATTAGGCTAAAAGGCAAATTTAATTTGATAATTTAATTAAAATTATTTTCAAAGACAAACTTTCGGTGCAAGAGGAAATCAAGTTAATAAATAAGTGAAATTGGCTAAGATTTCAACTTAGGAAATTAAATTGGAAATGAATTAATTCCAAATTTCTTTAAGAATTGGAAACATTTGATAGAGAGATGAACAAGTAATTGCAATAAAAGATTTAAAATTTTTAATTTAAATTAAATTAAAACGTACGCTTAAATTTGACAATTTAATTAAAATTATATTTGAAAGACTATTACCAAGCGTACAATATATGGTGCAAGAATAAGTCCGGAACCGGCAACCATCGAACTCATTCCCATGCCAATAGCACGTAAAACCGTAGGATATAATTCTCCGGAAAATAGATAAATTACGGCAAAACTTCCAGCAATTCCAAATTTGCCGACATATGCCATTATTGCAATAAATAATGGATGTTCTGCAAAAATTTCATTTCGAATTTTCATTAAAAATTTTTTATTTTTATTAATTTCATATATGATCATCATTGAACGACAATAAAACAAATGAGAAAGGAGAAATTGAAACTTTTTAAAATTTATTCTTTATTAATGCTTTTGTTTGTTTGTTTGTTTTTTGAAAGAAATAAGAAGAAAATAATTAATTTCGGAAAATTTTAAATCAAATTAAAAAATATTTAATAATTGTTTACGAAATTCAAAAAAGTAATAATAATAATTAAAATTCATATGATGTGCATGATTTATAATTTACATTTTTATTTCAATATTTCGTTTGATTTTAACAATCAATAATCAAAAACGGCTCTTAAGTTTTCAAACAAAAAAAAAAAAAGAAGAGAAAAGTATTGTTAATGAAATATTGCAAATTCTACAAAGCTATACTTGATTCAACGTTTTCCAGGCGTTCATAATGTGAATGTAACATTTTTTCGGTCTTCTTGTGCTAATAAAAAAACGTAATCAAAGATAAGTAAAAAAAATTCTAAAAAATAAACTTGTTCAAGAATACGTGCGGAATAAAAACAAACTTGGTCAAGGATACGTGTGAAATAAAAAAACTTGTCTTTAGTCATCCTTAACAGATTTTTTTTTTCTTTGACCAAGGATAATTAACATCAATAAACTTATTTTTTTATTATTTGAAATCATTTTTTTGTTACATATATTCCTATTTAATCAAAACTAACCATGACTAATATTTGTAAAAAGTGTTGAAATGCATGCTGAGCCTGCAAGTATCATCGACCCAGCCAATGACCAGCGACGTCCAACAGCATCAAGCAATGGCCAAACAAGAAAATAAGCCGGCAATTCTACTGCACCATTGATAATAAATGATATGAAATCATTAACAGGAAGATTTGTTATATTATATGTTAAGCAATTATAAACAACTGCATTCACGAACCTATAATTAAAAGTAATTAAGGAAAAAAGCAAAAAACAGTTCAAAAACTTATCTAAACAAAGAATATTCAAAAAATTACGGAAATTTTTTTTTAACTCCTAAAAAATTGAAAAGAATGTAAAATTTTGACAAAATAAATAAAATATGAATTTATAATTAGAAATAGATGAGTAATCAAAAAAAAAAAATAATTAAAAAAATTCATCTAAATGAAGAATATTCAGGAAAATCTAGGAAAATATCTTTTCTTAATTTTTATTGAAAAATTGAAAAAAGTGTAAGATTTTACAAGGTAAATATGTGTAAGCTTGTAATTGAAAATAAATAAGGAAACGAATAAAACAATTTGAAAATGTATTCAAAAAGAAAGTAATTTTAAGTTAATTTTGATTTTGAAAAATTAAGAAAAATTTAAAATTTTACAAACCAAATATAAGTGATAAGAATTGTTTTCTTTCGAAGATTTGGTGTTCGAAATAGATCAAATAAATTGTACATATTCGAATGCACTGTTAAATCACAATTTCTGGCAAACTATAAATAAATAGCAAAATTTTAAAATATAATTTATGAATGAACAAAAATTTATAAATTTTATATACTCTTTAAAAATATTCGTAATTTAAATTAAAAATCTGAAAACTTGATGAAACTAATGGAAATTTTTTATTGCTAAATAAATGGTCCATAGAATACTAATTTACAATCTTATTACAGTATCAGTTTTTAAAGACAAAAATTTTAAATCGCCGAAATAGCGAAAATTCGATTTTTTCCATCAAATTTTGTGAAAAAATAGTGTAACTGAATTTGTTGACTTTTTTCATAGCTATTTTCGCAACTAATTTCGCAATTAATTTTTCGCAACTAATCTTTTGTAGCTAATCCTTTAATCATTCGTAATAAAAGTGAAGCTTACCCTTGACATCAGATCATCAACATCAACCTCATTTCGTCCATTAAATTTTGCCAAACGCTTAATAATAATTTTAGCTTCGGCGTGTCGGCCAACCGATAGTAACCACCGTGGAGATTCCGGAACAATGCTTTAAGAAACATTTTTATATTTTTAAAATTAAATTATTACATATGAAATAAATATGATGATTAGTCTGTGATGAGTATTTCAATTGAGTTAAAATTGAATGTTAACAATTATCCGTAAAATCTGATTCAATATTAGTGTTCATACTAGAATGTTCTAGATAACTGAATTCAATATCTTCATTTTCATTTCTTACTGATAATTCACTGATAATATATGTCAGAAGTAAAGTTATTATCATTAAAACGAAAAATTTGAATGCTTGTTGCATTATTGATCCAATCAATGCACATAGATAATGAAATATATCCTTATCCGTATTTTAATTCTAATAAAAATTACATCAATCTGTAATCAAAAAATAATGCAACAAGCATTCAAATTTTCACTTATCTTTTTATCATTATTATCATTTGACACAATTAACACCTATCACTTTTATAAGTAATATCATCACTTTTATCATATCATTATCAATTAATATCTATCACTTTTATCATTGATCGATCCGTAGTATCAATGAAAATCCAAAATAAATTGATTAAAGTAACAAATTCGCCGGAACTTACAAATAATAAACAAACAAAACAACAAATGGTGCATTGCTAAAGAAAATTAATTGTCGCCATCGACGAAGTGACATTGCTAAGACGCCAAGTAAAACCAAAGCTGTTCCAAAGAATATGTCGAGTACAATAGTTGTAAATATACGACCTGATTCACCCATAAATTCCATGCCTAATATAAAATTTAAAATATTTTAGAATTAATTTTCAAATTTAAAACATTTTAGAATTAATTTTCAAATTGAATCATGCAAGGAAAATTCAAACATTGCAGCGAAACATCGTGCATTGTAACAATTTAGTAAGAAATTTCAAAAAACATTTACTAAAAATAAATTATATTATTAAATACTAACATATATTCAAAGATATACTGAAAATTAGTTCAAACATAAATTGTACAATAAAATTTCGAAAATTTTAGTGAAAACATTTTGATTCATTGTAATTTCGCAAGAATTCCAAAAACATTTACTAAAAATAAATTTAAAAAAATATCAAATCTGCTATTAATCTTATAGCTATTTCATCTAATGCAAATTTTGAGCATTTTAAAATTTATTCAAATTAGATTTTATAGGATAAAATTTCGGAACACTTCAGTGTAATATTTCAATTGATAACAACTGAGTTAAAAAATTTCAAAATCATTTACAAAAAAAAAAAAAAAAATTGTGAAATTAAAAGAATTAAAAAAATATTTAGGTAATTTCTTTCACATAACTCAGACATTTTTTAAACTTATTATTAATATACTTATTTTTTATTACTAACATAGTTTGTTACTGATATACTTTACTACCAATACACTTACTTATAATAAATGGTACTTGAAAAAGTGCCGGAAATGCTAATCCGGTCAGAAATCTTAGCACCGTAAATGAATAAATATCCCATGCAAATGAATTCATTGTACCGAATATCACAAGTGTTGCAAGGATTATGAAAAATGATACACGACGTCCAAATCTGGAAAATTTTCCGGAAAAACAATTATCAAAATATTTTGACGAATAAAAATCATAATTTATTTGCCTAATTCTGATTGATTGATTAAGTTTTCTAATCATAAGTTATCAAAAAAAAGAAAAAAAAATGGTTTTAACTTTTTCTAACATTTCATTGATTGCGTGCGAACCTTGTTTTGAATTCTTATTTTCTTTTTGTTTTAAACTTCCTTATTCAATTTAAAATTTTTACTTTTTTAATTACCGTTAATTTTAAACTAAATTTTTTATTCTTCTGAATTTCGAATTCATATTTTAAGCTTTTTTTACTTAATTTTAAAATTTTTTATTTCCGATATTTTCGTGCTGTTCGAAACTTTTATTTTTGATAATTCTATTTTGAAAAAGTTTAAAATTAAGCAAAAAAAAAAGCTCTAATTCTTTGGATTTTTGAAAAACTTACTTATCAGCAATATATCCAAATAAAACATTGCCAATGAAACTACCAATATAAAATGTCATACTTGTCAAATCAACCATATATTTTCGATCACATACCAAATCATACTATAATTTACAATTATGAATAAATTTTTTTATGATAAATTTGTTAAAATCACAATTGATATTTGACATTTGACATTTGACATTTGACATCCGTTAACAATGAATGAAAGCAATCAACTGATAGAACAAATGGATAGAGAAGGAAATGATTCTTAAATTTTTTAATTTAATCCCTAAATTTTGACAGAAACTCCCAATTATTTCATCTCGACCATTTGATCTATCTTAATATTAGTTTGTAATATTAAGATAAGTTGTAGTAACTTTTACGGAATATAAAATCATGCACATTAAAAAACTTCAAGAAAAAAGCTTTTCTTTTTTTTAAGTTTTCATTTTGCTTATTAATTAGCAGATTAAATGAAATGATTGATTGTTGTATCTAATTTCAATTCAGTATATTAGATAAATTTATTTAGAATATAAAATAGCTATTGCATAATGCATATAAAGTAATATATGTTTTCAGTACGCCAAAAAAAAAAAAACGTTTCAAAAACGTTGAAAAATTCACGTTTTATTCTATAACAATGAAATTTGCGTAATATTCTTTTTCATTATTTATAGTAAAATTAATTTTTAGACGAAGATGTTTTAGATAAACTTTTTTACTAGTTTTTTTGCCAATTAGTGGACTAAATATGTTTGGTTGATATTTTCATTTTAATTCAATTATATCAAAACTAATTTTCTGGATGAAAAGTTTAGATGAACTTTTTTAAAGTGTAAAATAGCAATTTCATAAAATATATAAAATATCATATGGAAAATAATATATATATATTGCAAAAATTTTTTCAAATAAAATTACTGAAGATCTAACGTATCTCACGTACGTCACACGTACAAGATCACATAAGATACCGCATGTTATCAACTGAAGATATCAGCCATTAAACTTCATCATTTTATAATCAATACTTCGTTTGCAGATATGATAAAATTCACATGATCTGTGGCTGATCAGAAATAGTTATGAATTTAAATTAAATTGCAAAAAAAAAAATCAATACCTCAGTGACCAGTGTATCAATGTAGACACTATTATCATAGATCCAACCTTGCTGACATGATATCAATGATAAGTTTTTCAAATATTTCGTCTTATTTTTAAAATCTATGCTGGAATTCCAAAATAGATCAACTTCGGTAGCATTGTATTGTTGACAAGTCATTTGTTCCTGAAGGAATTTTTAAGAATTTCATCAATAATTCTTCATAAATTGTACGAATCAGAAATGAAATTATTGTTGAAACTTAAATTTTTATGAATGCTTTAGAATTTCAATAATTTATAAATAATATTAGTTACTGTAGATATCTAAAATGGCGATTATTATTGAAATTTGAGCTTTATTCAAGTCTAGATAGAATTTCGATTAAATACCAATGTAGCAAATTCGTTTATTGGACTTAAATCTTCGCGTCCTTCCGGTAATCGACATCGATGATCCGGTTGACCGACAACAAATGGCTGATTGAAAGCCGAAAATGCGGAAGGTATGGTTGCCGGTAAACATATTGTGAAGAATAATGTAATTTGAAATGGACCAAAATCGCCAACCTATAAGTTTAGCTTTTGTAAAAATTTCATTCATTTCTTTCTTAATTACAATTTTCAATTGATTCTATTTATAAAATTGAAAAAATTGAAAATTACGAACAAATTTGATTGAATCTTGCAAAAATTTAAATTGATTGAATTGAATTATTGATACTTGAGGAGTTCTTAATCATGAAATTAAAAGTAAGTTACATTTTGTTAGATTTTGTTTCCTATTTCTAAAATTTTGAAAAACTTAAAATTTTGAATAAGTTTGATTGAATTTTGCAAAAATTGAGTTTTAATATTTGAAAAGAGAAAAAGTTTTCATGATGAAATTAGGATAATTTGCATTTTACCTAATTCTATTCTGATAAATTGATCATATGAAAAAATCCATGGAATATAAGAAATTGCGATTAAATTATAGCTAATTATCGCTTATTTTTCAATTTTTTTTAAAACAATTCAAAATCTATGGTAGTGAAATTATCGTTCATTATGTTTGTCTTTCATTTTTTTTTTTTTCATTTATGAATTCTTTATTTATTTTAACTAAGACATTCAGTCAATATACATCATCAAATTCATAATAAGTTTGCAAATATTACCTCAGCAAGTAAAGAATCGAAATCCATCACTTTTTTCTGTGCCACTGTTAAATTTGGTTTTGTCACTTTGATTTATCCAAACACAATTTTGCAAATGTAAATTTTTTATCGTTGTTTTTTGAAATAATACCTAGAATTTTAAATCGAATTTTTTCTTCGAATTTTTCGAACCAGAAAATTTTCACTAGAACAGAATTATATACTGGAAATAGGAACTATTGCATTACTTTTTACATTTTATCGGGGATGCTTATAACCTATGTAAAGAATTTTTGCAAGAGAATTTGCAAATATTCTCATTTCCGAATTAATTTTAGTACTTTAAAGTTTTTCATTCTTTAAATTCTTTCCAAAATTAGTTGATTTATTATGATATTGTACTGATTTTAATGCTTTTATACTAACCAAGTAATTAAACCAATGATTAATTAACCAGCAAATAATTTATAACGTGGACATTTCTGAATGATTGATATGATATACGAAATTTCTCTAGTTATTCGATACCTGTATATAAATATTTGATCGTAATATCTTATTGCTGTCGCTATTCTAATTGCTTATATTAATATACGCGAAAATTTTCATGATAACGTAGGATAAAACAAGTATAATTTCACAAGAAATTCGAAAATTAAATTTAAAATTCATAATTAAGTCAGCATTAACGTAATTAAATCATTAAATTTAAAATCCTAAATAATTTTTCATATCAAATATAATCTTATCATGATGAGACAAAAATAAACATAATTTCATCTTAATATTAAAATAACGATGTTTATTATCATTACGATATGCAAATTTTATACTTTCTCTAATTCGCATAATTTTCAAAAGCAAGAAAGTTTCTAAGACATTTATGTCAACGGTTATGACTAATGGTAAATTTGAAAAAGTTTTTAAAAGATGTTTTTCGATGGAAAAATGAAAATTTTACAAAAAAAAAAAAAAAAAAGAAAGCGAAAGATAGCATCTGTCTTCATTAGTTTAAAACATCAACATATATTAAAACGACAATTAATGTTTATTTTTTAAGTAGGGAAAATTATTTAGTGATTGAATTCTGATCTTTTATCTTTTTGTTGTTCATTGATTTTTTGATTGTTGCGAAAATTTTCATTCTTTTGATTAAATTTACGTAATATATCACATCGAATGTAGACGTAACACTTCATGCTAATATTTTACGTGAAATGAAGCTAAGTCTACGTAATGTTATCATATCCAACGTACGCTTTGTGTTGGTAACCTACGTGAGACGAAAACTAACGTTATATGTATGTAATATATCACATTTAATATAGCATAGCTAATATCTTACTTGAAAAAACTGCATTACTAAGTTTATTTTAGAAAAAAAGAAAATTAAATTTTAGAAGTCCGATCAGAATCATAATCGTATACAACAGAAGTAAAAGCTAGAATTAAATTAAGTAAAACTTGATGAAATAAGAATATCGCAAATAAAAAAGCAAAAGGAAAAGAGAAAGGTTGAATAACAATAATTAAATAGCTTGTCAACGTTGATTTTACTTAAAAATTGAATTTTTTAAATTACTCATGACTGTTTCTTAGAGTAAAATATCAAATTGTTTCTTTCTTTTTCTTAATTAAGAAAAGAAAATGTTGATTTCATTCTATTAAATTACAAATTTCAGATTTCACTCAAGAAATATGATAAATTTGATTATAAATTATTAATTTTCTAAATTTTCAAGAAATTATGAAATAATCGCTAAGTTTGTCTGTTGTTTAGCTTTTTTTTTTTTGTTCGTTATCTTCTTTTTTTTTTTTTTTTTTTTTGGAATCAACATATTCTATAATGAAATCGTGATAAAATCATTGGCTTAAAAATTAAAAACTGAATATCAAAAATGATATTGACCGTAATCGCATATTTTTAAATAATTAAGAATTCCAAAACTTTCCTAATTTTCGTTAATCCATTGTTATATACTTGAATTAAAATTTTTCAACAAGAATTTATCAAATTTCAAAAAAAAAAATTTCTTTCTTTCTCATAAACTATTTTGAAATAATAATTTTTAGGCGATTAAATGAAAGTTTGATTTATAATTGGAAAAAATGAAAAAAAAAAGTAATTTCTAAGTTCATTTCTTGAAATCGTTATGAAATGACGAAATCTCATATCATGATGAAAATATTTTTAAAATTTTTTGGATCTCAAGTATCGGGTCATTCAGATTGCATCATACAGGAGCGCCGAAACAATACCATTAAGAGGTGTTGGATGATATCTCACCAAAAAGCAGAGATAAGAGATTTTGATAAGAATTTTGATGATAATAGATAACAGATGAACAGAGATAATAAATTTTGATATCTTTACTAAATTTTCTGAAATTATTTTTCTGGAATTTTATTTTCATTTTTACACTTACGTATGTTGTTAGAATAAAAATTGATTCATTTGAAAAAGAAAAATTCATGCTAAAAATGAATCTTTATTCAGCTAATAATTGTAATATTTCCCATAAATTTATTGGAATGATTCTATAAATTTTAACAAAATAAAATTTATTTTACAAATTTTGCATCGAATTTTTTTAGAAATTTCTTTTCTATTTCCCTTATGAATTTCATGATTAATGAATGTATTAGAATGAAAAGATAAATTATTATTATTATTATTATTATTATTATTATTATTATTATTATTATTATTATTATTATTATTATAATCACTATCATTTTAATAAATTATCACTATATTGTTGATATTTAAAATTGTAATTTAAACATAGTATTCTACAATGTCAATCTTTAAATCACATATTCACTGACTTTGACAAGTTCATCTATGAGAATTGCTTTCAGATTCTAAAAAAGATAGTCAGCATTGTAATTCTGAGATGTGATAAGATATAAAGTAAAAATTAGATTGAAAAGATAACATTATAATGTGATATATATATTTCATCATTATTATTGATAATTTTTATCACTTTGATCACTAGTTATCAGAATAGATATATATATATATATTCGGAAATTGGTCAAGAATACTTTTTTGCAACAAAGCACTAAAGTTTCAAACTGCAAATCAGTATTATAGTTTTTTTCTTTTTTTTTTCTAATTTCGAAAAGATAAAGATGATAATATGTTTTAGAAAAATTGTCCATTTAGAAATTATTTTGAAAAATAGCTCAAAGCTAAAAATTTTAATTTATGTAATTAAAAGTTAAAAAGTCAATGCAAATTAAAACTTTCTTGCGAGATTTATTTTTGCAAATAAGTAAAATCAAAATCCTTCAGAAACTGATAAAGAATTTTAGACAGATAATGATGATGACTGATCGAGAAGAATAGAAAAACTTGACGATTGAAATAAGTTGTTTGTTTTCAAATAATATATTTGCCAGATACTTCAAAAGTAATTGGAATTCATTTCACATGATAGCGGCACTAGAAAATCAAATTAGCATTTCAAAAATCTCTTAAAAGCATCATTATTTAAGAGAATGAAGATTAACTACTAATTTTCTTGGAGTTTAGTCTCATAAAAAGGAAATTAAAGTTTTGCAAAAAAATTTAAAACAAAATGAAATTTAAAAAGTTTAGAAAAATTATTTGAAATAATAGCTTTGTTTTTGATAAAAGCGCAATTTTTTCAATGATTATTATTCTCGAAAAAAAAAGAATAAATAAATAAGCAAATAAAATAAAAAATGATTAATTAAATTTCAAATTGTAACTTTAAATGAATAAAAAGTTAACGAAATCATAAATATTCAAAAATATAACGAAATTATAAATATTCAAAAAATTTTCTTAGATATGAACAAAATATTACGGATTTATAAACTTTAACTGTGTAGGAATTTTACGTGTACACGTACGTTTATAAAATAAGTTAGTCGTTCATAAAATACAGAGTTATGAAATATTTGGTTCAAAATAGGAAAGGTATTTAAAAATGATAGCTTAAATGAAATTGGAATAGAAAATAATATTTGAATATAAAAATAAACAAAGAAAACAGTTATCAGTGAAATAATTTATTTGAAAATTGCATTTGAGTTTGTTAATGATTTCTTTTTATTTTCAGCAAAATTAGGAATTGAAAATTTAAGAAATTCGAAAAATTTCCATTTCTAATCTAGAATTTGAAAATTTAAATAAATTTTCTACTTAACAAAGCTTAACAGGTAATTATTATTACATTTATACAGCAACAGCTTGAATGGATGAAGTTTAGGTTAAATTTTCAATAAGTAGATGGCGAAATTGGGCATGACGTAGATATTGACTTAAATTATATGAATGCGTCATGGACTTTTTTTTTTTTTTAAATAATATTATTAATATCACTTATGCCTAAAGACAATGAAATATCTGATGTTCGATCAATTGATTGCATGTTTTTGCAAAACTACGAAATTACGAAATTATTTTACGAAAGATTACGAAATTACGACTTTGCTTTTTTTTTTTTTTTTTTTCGATAATTGATGAAATAAAATTCTGAAAACACGGGCGTTTTATAGTTTATCATCTGTTAAATTGTTTCGGATTGCATCTGCTGCAAATGCAATACAGCTATTTATAGCCACTTGATGTATTGAATGCATGCATAATACAATCATGCATTTTATTATGCAGGGATTATATTTTGATTACAAATTATTTAATTCTTGCATCTAAGCATGCATCAATTGCAAAAAGTAGTAGCATTGCTTCGTCGTCGTTGTAATTTTGCTTATCAATTAATTAATTACTAGTAGACATTAGCTTAATCTGCTAATTAATTGCTAATAAATTATCAAGCGATAGCTTGCTGCCAACAGACAGCTGCTTGCAGGCTTTGCAACAAATATTTCAAACATAGTTTTACACAGCTTCTTAGCGAAAGCATTACTGCTGACATACTTTGAAAAAAAAAAAAAAAAAAGTTGATAAAATTTTTGGGCAGATTTTTCAGGTATCGAATATTTGTCATTTTGAAATCTACACGACGCAAATGATTGGGAACAAAAAAATTTTATAAAAAAAGAGTATTAAAAAATATTCGACACTTGAAAGTTGCAATTAGATGGAAATAGATTTTTCAATATTATAAAGTGTATTTAATTCGATATACTTTAAAAACATTTTCAAACTTTAAAAAACGATTTCATTTACAGAAGAAATGATTTTTAAAAATTTTGAAACTACTGAATTCCAGAAACCTTTTAGCTATTTCTATGCTAAAGTTAGGTTTTATTGATATGATTGAAGAAGGAGAAAGTAAATGGATGAATTCGAAAATCATAAAATTGAAATTAGTGAAAATTAAAAAGTGAACTGTATCAACGAAACTGACTTACCAGTTTCGCAGGTAATCAGAAGAAGGAGAAGAATTTTGATCAACAAATTTTGTGAAATACGACAATATTGATAAGTCGGTTGATGAAGAAATTGAAGAAAATTCAAAATGACAAAGTCAACGAAGCATAGGCCTTTTTTTTCTTTAACAAATAATATTTAATTTTTTAAATTTCTGTTAGAATTAAAACCGGAATAAGAAGAAAAAGAAAAGGTTTTCATTTATTATCAATGAATAAGGCTTACTTTAGATGGAACGATTAGCAAATTCCAATATACTTATTTCTTTCATTTCGAATTAATATATTTTGCTTGATATGTTCAATTATCAGATGATATGATAGCAAGTACGACAGATGAACATGTACTTTCGAATATTTTGTCTCTATGGAACTACAAAAAAGTTCTGATATCGATTTCTAATAAGGAAGAAATTAAAATTTGGAAAAAATAATTTCAAATCTTCAAAAATTCATTGCTGTGCAATTAATTAGTATTGTATTAATATTGGAGATGTGATTTTCAAGTCTGATAACTTTTTAATTTGTATGATTTTATAATTTATGCAATTAGAAGAATTGAAAAATGAAATATTTTGTTTTGAATTTTATCATATTTTTATATAATGATTGATAATAAGAAAAAATCCAATTTCTATGAATAATGATATATTATTTTCACTTAACGTTGATAAATAAGATTCAGCTGAATGGAATATTGATAGAAGTGACGGAATTGATAACAAGTGAAACATTGATAAGTTTCTAATGATAAGTTTTGTGACGATTGCTTCTCGACAAGCTTCAATTTCATTTTAATTTGATGTAACAAGCATTAACAAGCAGAAATTATTCTAATGAATATTACAAAAGCAAAGTAATATCATCTTTTATGGCTATTATCCTTTTATTTAAACATTTTAAAATAATCCTCAGGATTTAATTAAAAACATATATCTAAAATAAGTTGCGGGAAAATTATAAAGTTTTCACATTAGGAATGTTTTATATTCTATAAGTTTCGGAACTTTAAAAATTTGCTTCCTTCAAACATAAATCAATTAATCATTTCATATCATCGTTGTAATCAATTATCTTCCAGACATAAGCAATCAATCAATTCATATCTCCTTGCAAGTAAATTCTTATGAAAGTATAATTTTACGTTTCTTAAAATATTTCTTGTGCTAGTTTTATTATTAATTATAAATTTCAAATGATAACTGTTAACTTATTATTAATCAGAGTAAATTTATTGTTTATTGTAAGTTGTACATTGATGCGAGTATAAATATATACGTTAGGAATGAGAATAAATATTATCATTTGAAAAATGATAATGTATTGAATGGATTATGCTAGTTGTAAATAAAACTGTCCTTTTGATTTGTGTTCATAGATTTTGCAAGTTGTTTGTTGATTTTGGAAATTTTTAATTCCACAAATTCTTAATTTTTGTTATAAATCACAAAATTTTTCAATTCCTCTTTTAATATCTTTTGAAAAAAGATCTTTTTTTATTGATATGATGAAAATTATAATTTGCGAAAAGCAATGCAACAATATGACTGTTCGCAATTCAAAGCGACAGTGCAGTTCACTGGCCCACTCTTTCCTTTATTACAGGTAGAGAAGAATACTGCTCAACTGAATTATCGGTTTGTTCGTGTCGCTTTGAAAAAAAAAAAAAAAGGATATTTTATTTGAAATTTATTGCTTTATGTGAGATTAATTGGAATTTAAGGCCTAGTAAATAATTTAGGTCAAAGTGTAATGATTTTCTTGTTTATCAAATAAAATAGGTCAAATTTGATTTTTAACGTGAGATTAGTTAAACTTTAGAGTTTAGTGTGAGTCAAAGTAAATAATTTGAGCCAAAGTACGATGATTTTTTTGATTTATATTCATATATCGTCCAAGTTATTGCTGATTTTGAAAGATTTCACTTCCATAAATTTTTTATTTTCTTTGTAAAATATAAAAATATATAGTGTTACATATGGAAATTGTAATTAGGCTTGAAATTTTCGTAACTTTGTAAAATATTAAAGAAATATTGATTCTGAATCAAATCGTATGTTTTGCATATAATTTTCTTGAATCAGTCACCTTGATAAATATTGAGTAAACAATTAATTTGATTATTCTTTAGATTAGTAAATAGTAATAGCAGAATATGTAACATTGTATTATGATAATGCTTGAAAATATATTGTTTAAAAGTTTATTTGGTTTTAATTACTAGGAAAATTTTTTTTTTTTGGATTTTTTTATCGTTCATTTTTAAATTTTTGACAAAATAGTTAATTCGAAACATTAACAGATAATGCTAAATGACATCGTATTGTCATTTGTTGTCAAATTAATATGTCAACAATCAGTTTAATAGTTTTGACTTAATACAGTATCAACAAAAAATAATTGTGAGCATTATTGCATTTCTGATATTTTTTACAATCATTTATTTTTACATTGAAATTAATTACATAGAGGAAGGATAAAAAAAAAACACAAAAAATGAAACAAAATCAGATAATTTTTGACAACATTAATAAATTTCAGTTTCTTTAAAAATTTAGAAAAAAACAAATAGGAATTAGTTGCATATGGGAGAGGTAAAGAAAATATGAAAAAATCAAAGGATATTTAAAACGATTTATGATGTCACTGATAAATTTCAACTTTTTAAAATTTAAAGAAGAAAGAAATCGGTAAAATGTTAAGAATTTTAAGAAAATCTTGATTTATTGAAATTTTGGAGCAAAATAATTGATTGATAGCAGTAAACATGCATTTCTCTTGCAAAATTCTTTCAGGAAAAAATAATTTTGTATTAACATAATTGTGATATCAAGATCTTATCATTATTTCTTATAAAAATGGTATATTCCCTTGTAATTCACATCCATTATTAACAATAAAATCAGTAATTTACACGCTAATCATAACAATCATTCAGACCAAATATCAATTTATTATTTCTCTTTCACTTTAATTTCAGCGGAAAAATGAAACTATACTTCAATTTGATTTTTTTATAATAATTATGCAAATGTTACAGATATCGTATGTAATATAAGCAAATTTTAAATATGAGGTGTCACAAGTGTCATAAGATATTATTACAAATGCTGCAAATATTTCAAAATATCATAAACATACGAACATCACAAGATAGAAGTTATCATAATTGTTGCAAATATCGGAAATGTTATAAGTATCAAATTACTGTAGGCATCACAAGTAATACATTATCACAGACATCGCAAGTATTACTTTATCATAGGCATAAGTTCATGAATTTTTATCGCAAGCATTATATTATCATAGATATCTCAAGTATAACATTGTCATAGGTATCGCAAGTATATGAAATATCACAAGCATTATATTATCATATACATAGCAATTATTACATTATCATCGACATCACAATTATATGAGATATCGCAAGCATATCGCAAATATCAATAAAATGATGCGACAGATGAATATATATATATATATACTTTGGTATAGCATATTCCCTCCATCTTCATATATCAAATAAATACTGAATGATATTTTGTGACTTATTCCAGACATAATAGCCATCTGCTCAAACAGATGCATTCTGAATTTACATAATTCTTCTATTCACACTCTAAATTCGATAGCAATTGTTAAGAATTTGTCGTACTTTCAATTTCGCCTTTTGAGAATCAATCCTTTTTGTTGCAGTGTGACAAATCTGAAGTTAACCAATTTTTTCTGTAAAGTTTGCACAAATCAAAAATTTTGGTTGAAAAAATGCAAAATGCAGTTATAAAAAAACTTTTAGTTGTTCAGAATCAATTTATCAAAGTGTCAAAATTGAAATTTGAATAAAAATTCTCGCTATCAAATTTAAGCAAATCATCGCATGCATTCTATTTGCGTATAAACTCTTCCCTCTAATCCATTTCAAATCTTTTTTTTCCCGATACTTTCCCTAAATTTCGATTTTTTTCCGGTCCCATTCGTCAAAAAATCAATAAATGCAATATAAAGAGAAAAAATTCAAAAAAAAAAAAAAAAATTGGTTGAATTTTTAGAACATTTCAAAATTATTTTTTTCAAAAATTTTTATTAAGCTGGAATATTATTTTTATTTTAATACAGAATTTCTTAGTCCGTAAAATCATCTCTACAAAATAGCAAACTAAAAAATTCGAATTTTTTTTTTGGAAATTTATTGCTTCAGAGACTTCGATTGATTAATGACATTTATCATATAAAAAGCCCAGTATAGCCCAAAAGCCTAAAATTGTCCATTTATAATCTTTACTCTAACGATATGAAATATCAAGCACAAACTTTTGAGAAAGATGAGAGATGCATTATTAGCTTTAGTCATGAAAAATTAAATAAATGATATTTTTTTAGAAAAAAAAGTTTTCGTTGGAATGAAAATGTAAAAAAAAAAAAGTTAAAACATATTCCAAAATTACAACTTTTAATTAAAATAATTTTTTGACACATAAATCTTATCTTTCAAATTTGTTTTCATTTGCTTTTTCAGGTCAGAGTCAATGATAAATACTTTTAATGGAAAAAATATTTTCATTGAATGATAGTTGTGTAAAAAATTAAAACGAACAACTGAAGAGATAATTAATGAAGTTGAAATATTTATTCTTCAAAAATTTCACGTAGATACGATATGTTTCACGTATCACTCTATGATGAAATCTATTGATTAATCGCATGAAGTGTAAAATTTATTTTTTTACCCATAAAGCCAAATACTATTCAAAGAAATATTTCAATCTGTAAAATTGCTATATTCTGAATATATAAAAATCACGAAAGAAAAATGATTCTACAAATTTTAATATAGAAATTTTGTAGATTTTTTCCATTCCATTAAATAGGAAAACAAATTTGAAAATAATAATGGAGTGCTAACTTAAATTTCGAAAAAAAAATGATAATAATGATAGTGTCTCAAATTTAGAGATATAAATAATAATGACAGCAAATAATGATAGGATTGATACTTTTGAAAAATTCTCATTTTCAGAAACTCTCTTGCAGATTTTGAATGAATCTTCAAAAATCCCCATTTTTAGAAGTTTTCACTGAAAAATTAAATCTTGAACAAAGTGATAACAAAAGATAAATTTTATTTTCTTAATTAAAAATAAAAGTTTTTTTCATTAAAAAAATTAATTTGTTATCACTTTGTTCTTTAAAAAAAAAAAAAAAAAAAAAAAAAAATCATTTTTTTTGTACATCTGATTTTTTTTATACAATTGAATTTTAATTTTATTCGTACCAAGAGATTTTATACCTCATGGAATTTAAGAATTCGATTAGAAATCGGTTAAGAATTTAAGAATGAATTTTTAGTAGTAATAATGACAAGGAATAAATTTCAATTTTTTTTATAGAAAAATGAAAGTTTTTCTTCAAAAATGTTGTCGAATAATTAGAAAAAATTGCGATTTCCAATCACTTTTTTTTTTTTTAAATACATTTTACTACTTTAATTTTTTTGGTGCCAAGCAAAATTTTATATAAATTTCCAAAGTCTAAGTCATAATTTTGCTTTTCTTCAAATTTACTTTTTCTTTCTGAAAATTTAAGCTGTCCTTTTCGAGAGAGAGAGAGAGAGAGAGAGAGAGAGAGAGAGAGAGAGAGAGAGAGAGATTAAAAAAGGATTTTTTTTTCCTCCGAAACAGAAATATTGCCAGAGAAAGAAATGCGAAAAAAAAAATGAAAAGCAGCCCATTTTCGCAAAAATTTCGCATTTCTTAGTTTGAATAACTCAATTTGCAAAATGCCTTTGAAATTACGACAACGAATACTTCATTTAAACTTCATCCCTCCGTATAAATATGTGCAAGGCGAAACAGAGAAAAGAGAAGGATAGAATGGATTTGATTCGTCAAAACGGAAAAGAAAAGAATATTTACGTTTAAAGTCTTATATTTTACACGGCCACAATATCTATGATTTAGATGGGTGAAAAATTTTGTTGCATTAGTCTTTTTAAAATATCGATTTTATTTATAAAATATTTCAAGTCGTTGTTTTTATTTTTTCCTAATTAATCATGATTTATCGAAAACTAATTAGCAGTAAAGTAAAGTGCAACCTATCAATCCATTTTAACCATCGGATCCCAAATGATGTACAATTAAATTGAAAATTAAAAATTGCGAATTTTTTGAAATTCTCTTTATCCGTCATATTCCTTCTAATATATCGACTTTTTTTTACACATTTCAATTTGCTGTTTATTTTTCATTTCTTCCTAATTGATTGACACACATCGAAAACCAATTAGTATTTCCATCAATTCATTAAGATGTAATTCCAGCCACCTGATCCCACCGATGTAAAGTTGAATCGTTTTTCGAAATTCTTTTTATCTGTCATAGCCCTTTTGAAATATCGATTTATTTGTAATGTTTTAATTCACTGTTTAGTTTCTCATTTCTTTCTAATTAATTAATTAGATAATTCAGTAAGGTACAAACTATCAATCCAGTAAGATGTGATTCCAAACTGCTGAATCCCAAATGACTCAGAGTTAAATTTGAAAATTGAAATTTGAAAATTATGAATTTTTCGGAATTTTTTTATCAATTTTGTTTTTATCAATTTAGATTGTTATTTGATAAGCTTGTTTACTTGTTCATTCCTTCCTAACCAATCATATATATCAAAAATTAATTAACAATTTGTCAATCAGTCAAGATGTGATTCCAAATTATCGAATCCCAAATGACTCAGAGTTAAATTTGAAAATTGAAAATTATGAACATTTCGAAATTCTTTTTTACCAGTTTTGGAATTACTTATTTGACCAGTTCTCTACTTGGAAAATTCAATATTGCATTAAATAAGGAGGATGAGCAATTTGTACTCTTGACTAACACCGCCTGATACTAAATTGTCAGTCAATCATTCGTTTCAAATTATTCCCAAATACTTGTCATCAGAAATGTTATTCAAACTTTTTCTACAATTTTTTTTTTATCGGATGAAATTTGCATTTTTTTTTTAGGAATATTATTCAAAAGAAATCAATTAGAAATTTGAGGGAAAAAAAAAATCTTTGAAGAAAGAATTTCTCATCATACTGTTGCTTTGTTTTTGGATTAAAAAATTGGACTAAATTAAATTAGCAAGAATATATTATTCATTCATTTTGAAATGCATTTTATAAGATCAAAATTATTTGTGAAATCAATAACCTTTCTTGATTTCATAGCTTATCACCTTCTAATCATAAATTATTCAATTTTCATGAATTAATCTCTCATTCTTAGCGAATTATTATGCAAATTTTTTGTTGAAAAATTGCAACGATAATAAAATATTCTTTGTTTTCAAAAATTACTTTAGAATACAAAAAATCTGGCAAGTTTTAATTTGATCCTTATTTATTCTATTTCCAATATTATCATTTTTTCTATACGTAGAATCATTTTACCTAGTTTAACAAAAGAAATTGAACGAATTTCAGCTGAAATATGAGAAGATAGTGAAGAACTGTTTTCGTCATTTTAATTTAAATTCGCTCAAATTATCTCATTTTGCAGCATTCATGCAAAGAGTGGAATTTAATTTTCCCTAATTCAGAAATGTAATTACATCAGAAATTCGTTTAAAGTTTCAGATTAAAAAAGAAAAATTATCTTACAAATTTGTAGTGCAATTTCATATACATATTGTACATAAATAATTAATATATAAGTAATTCTTACTGCGTAAACAATTAGTCCAGAAGTTTTAATTGATCAGAAATTATCTGTGCATGTTTAATTCTAATAATTAATTTCTTCACATGAAATTTATTTCCAGTACTTAATCACAGCAATTTGTTCAAAAATTTTAACTTCAATAAACAAATATTTGAATTTTAAAAGGAAACAAAAATAGTTTCCAAAAGTTATTAAATATCACTTGAAATCATTTTGCGACAAAAGAAAAATTTTCATTCTTATTAATAATTTACGTTATTTCATTTTGATATAACCACTTATCTAATGCTTGATCGAAATTGGCTAAATTTTAAGTTAAAGCTCTTAATACTTCAATGAATTTTGAAATTGAATTGTCAAAATTGGTTTGTGGCAATGAAATAAGGACAGCAGACAGTGAATAATTTCTTTTTGATATTTCCATAAAATTTCTAATCCCATACATCGATAATTGACCAATTACTGACAGTTATAAATTTACTAATATCGTCAATTTTAAGAATCAAATTTCACTCACCTGGAAAAAATTAAAATAAATTCTAAAAATTATGGAATGAAATATGGAATAAATTTTAAATTATAAGTGTACGTTCTTTTTATTGTTGGAAAGATTGAATCAAAATCATTATTATCACTATTATTTGCTTCAATAAGTTTCGAAAACTTTTTTTCTATTTAAATTCTGAAATTCTTAAAAAATAAGTGTGATTTTTTTCTTTTTGTTGAAACAATTAAATCAATTGCTATTTTATTATAACTTGTTTCAATTATTTCCAGGACTTTTTTTCTATTTAAATTTCAATATTTAAACTTATTTTTCTCGTCTCTTCACTTTCCTATTGAATCATTTATTATTATTGCTTGCTTCAGTTAATTTCGAAGGTTGTTCTTTTCTTCTTTATTTAAATTTCAAAAATCATACTTGTTTTTCACTTTTCTTCTTCACTTTGCTCTTTGTATTAATTGACATAAGTTGACGCTTGAATGATTGAAAATGAGAAAAAGTTATGAAAAGGTTTTGAGGTTTGGGAATTGATTTGGAACTTATCATTGATGATTGATGATACCAAAAACCAGATCAGAGAGATATTTGATGATATGATATGATATGATATGGTGGTGGATGATACATTCCTCTTTCCTCTCATATCCTCAAACTCATCCATCTTCCATCCTAGCCTTGTTCATCGAGAGTAAGGTGAGATATGTAGCAAACACAACGGCTGTTCCCTTCAACATTTTCTTCCATTATATCCTTCTCAGTTAGTATTGTTATTATAATAATAATAATTATTATTATTATATTATTATTACCACTATCATTGTCATTATCGTTGTCATAATCATAATCATTATCGTTATCGTTATCATTATTATATCATTATCATTATCATTAACATTATTCATTCATCGTTGTCGTATCATCAACTTCCATTCTTCCCTCTCATAAAGGATTATTATTATCATTATTGCATTATTATCATTATTATTACTATTATCATTAGTAATATTATTCATGCATCGTCACTACATGATCATCTCATATTTCTTACATTTTTTAAATTATCTTACTTTATTACTTTTATTTTTATTATCAATATTTGTATATTATCATTATTATTATTATAATCAATATTAATAATTCTTTATCATTATATGATCATTTTATATTTTAGTATTATCACTATTATTAATATCATTCACTCATCATGTTTATATGATCACAATAAAAATATTATTGAAAGTTTCATGTTTCTTTACATATACATTTGTTTATTTTTCTTATTTGTTTATATATTCTTTTCTTTTTTTTCTTTTGTTTACATTCCAAACTATTTTTAAAATTTTTATGCAAAATCTTTCAAACAATTTATTTAAAATTTTTTTGAAGTAAATTTTTTTTGGTTAACATTTTTCTTTTTTTCATTTGTTATATGAAAATTTTATATTAAATCATTTGTTGAATTAAATGAAAAATTTGTTTAATCCTGCAAAAAATCTAATGAAAAGCACTGATAGTCGATAAGTTTGCTAGCTTATCGATTTGTGTGAATAATTCTTTCAAACCAATTAGCGCGATCTTTCTTTCTTTTTTTTTTTTTTTTTTAAATGCTTCCTTCCTCTGCTCCTAAAATAAATTACATTCCTTGAAATGATATAATGGTGCATATTGGTTTTGTTTTTTTGTAAATAGAGAAAGAAATCAACAAAAAAAATGTTGATTTAATAGTCTTGAGAGTCTCGAGAAATCAGATATTAGAAAATTTTACATTTATCCGCTCTCGACAATTTTTTCTAAAAAATTCCTCATCAAAAAGAAAAAAAAAATCTTTCATTCGATTTTTATTATACATTTTGAAAAAATATCGTGAAATTTTTGTCTGCTCATATTCCCAATTCTCGAATCATATTTCCATTTTGTGTAATTTGATTTTTCCCGACATTTTTGATCAAAAATTTGATAGTATAGCACAAGTGAAACTAAGCAATTATTTTTTTCTTCAAAATTTTTAACTTGAATAATTTAGAAATTATTTCTTTTCACTTTAGTTACAATTTTTTATCACTTGAAGTAAGCGATAAAATACAAACTTTTTAATCAATAATTACTTCGACAAATTAAAAAATTGTAAAATTTTCCTTCTTGTTTACGAAAAACCATTATTATTTGATTTTAGTTAGAAATTTTCGAATTTTATGTGGCATGTTAGCAATAAAATGTAAACTTTTTAATTAACAATTATTTTGACAAATTAAAAAATCGTAAAATTTTCCTTCTTGTTTACGAAAAACTATTAATTCTTGATTTTAGTCAGGAATTTCCAAAATTTATACAAAATATTACCAATAAAATATAAACTTTCTAATCAACAATTACTGTGCCAGATTAACAAATTAAGAAATTTTTTTTTTCGTTTTCAAACAATTGATACTCGTTGATTTTAATTTAAAATTTCTAAAATTTATACGAAATATACAAAATTGTAAATGAAATTTAAAAATTTTATTAAATTATATATAATTTATGATAGTAAAATTTTTCAAATTTCATATCATAAATTTCGCATTATTTTTTCTTGTACGTTAGTTTTACGTATTTACGTGATTTCAGAATGTGTAGAATGACACGTATAAAAAAAGCTATGAGAATTACGTGAAGAACAATAATGTAGTAGTGATTCAAATGACACGCTGCAATGTTACTCAGCGTCATTTTACCTATCATATTCACGTGGTGTAACGCAGATGATAATGATAAAGGACGTGATGTCGAGATAGTATTCCGTAAGTTGCTTATCTTTTGTTTACTGATAAGGATAGAAAAGTTACCAGTTCATTTGCATTTTTGTTTACTGATAAAATTATCAATTAACTTGTATTTTCTATGAATTAAATTATAAATTCACGATTTTTCTAATGATTTAACCATCACTTTTTTATTAAATTTATTGGAATATTTTAATGGTGATGCTTCAGAGTTATATGTAGTACTTGATTATGAATTTTTGATTTCAAATAATTTATTCCTTTTTATTTTCTCTAAAAATCAAAAGGAATATTCGTACATTATCATATGTAAATATTCATATCTTGCTTTTTTGCAAATATAAGTTTTTAAATATATTAGGTTAGTAAATAATATGGACTAAAAAAGTGATAATGGAAATGGAAATTAAAATTAAATTCAATTTTAACTAGTTACAAATTTACTTTTATTTAGGCATTAATTGATTTTTTTTCTATTCCAAGATCCTAGATTACAAATATCTTTTATATTCGAAAATTTAAACTAACAAATAATTTGGACTAAAAAATGATAATGGAAATGTAACTTAAAATTAAATTTAGATTTAATTAGCTTTAAACGATATACATTTTCTTTTTTTTTAATTCCAAGATACTAGACAACAAATTTTTTTCTTTTTTTTTTTAAATATAATTTTTCAAAATCTTATGTTTTAAAAATAGCAAAAAATAGAAATCCTTTTTGAAGAATTGTATTTATTGATGGTAGGAATGGGATGATTCACTTCGATATAAATTAATGTGAATTTAAACTTGAACTGACAAATCAATTTTAACTTGAATTGACAGTTGACAAGGCAGAGGATTTGATGAATTTGTTTAAACGGATATTTGGTAAGACATTGATCAGCAAACTTTGCTTATCCACTTTAAAACGATTATATATATGTACTTTAAAATGAAGCTTTCATTGATTTAATCATCATCAACCACGATAAATATTATTTTTTTCCTCTTTTTTATACAAATTTTTAAAATTTAAATTTTGAAATTTAGTTGAAAAGTTCAAAAAATCATAAAAAGTGCATTCAGTTTTTTCTCAAAATTCTTACAATGCTAGATGATAAAATTAAAAATTTTTTCATTTCTAAAAAATTTATATTTTCTTTTCAAAAAAAAAAAAAAAAAAAAAGAAAAAAAAGAATAAGCAAGTGAGATTTTAGAAATAGTATGTTAGCTTAGATTAAAATGATTTAATTAAAAAAGAAATTTAGAATCAATACAAGTATAAAAAGAAAATAGCTAATCTAATCTAATTTAATATCCATATCCTTTTAATTGATTATAAATTTATATAAACATTATCCGATTATTGTTTCTCATGCTTTTCAAGTTTTTAAAATGATAATTCATTTTTCTCAGCATATTTGAAACTTTTCAAAACGAATAGTCACATTGATGTTAGTGGAATAATCTGAAATTATTTATAAACACTTTTTAATTATTTTATATTCAATTCTTGCTAAAATAAAAATCCTTTTTTTTCTTATCATTCAATCGATCAATATTTTAGATATGATAGGACAATTTATCTATAATGATAATCGATTAGTCAAGTCATAAATATGAAATTATTCATCATTTAAAAGAAAGTTTCCAATGTAAAAGTAACTTGGAAGTGGAGAAAATGCGATAATTTTGTTCAATAAATGATGAAATGCTTTCTATCATTTACTTGCTGATAATTACGATACTTAGCAGATCAAACTTTTAATTAATATTGAAATTAATTAAAACACTTGAATGAATCAATACCTTCAATCATATTAATATATAATATTTTAATTTGATTTTCTTTCAAATAATACACATATTGTCCTCATTAATTAATTAATTAAGATTTGATGAGGTAATAACATTATTTGACCTTTATCATCCAAGTCGATTGATTTTTTTTTAATATAATTTCATCAAACTTTTTTTTAATAATACCTCCTTTATTGATCATTACTGCTTAAAACGAAAAAAAAAAAATTTGTCATTGTGCTAGGAGTTACTTAAAATTATTTTTTTGAAACTTAAAACTGTATAAAATACTGTAAATTAGGCTAATGACATTTATGAAATGATGATCTGATCTACATTATTGTCAGGTATTGTTTTATCAAACTTTGATAATAATTTAATGTAATGTGCAAAATAAAAACTTTAAATTGAAAACTTTGATAATGATACTAAAATTTAAATGAATTCAGATGAATCTAAATTAAATTTGCATGAATTTTCATTACAATGCATGTGTAATAGAAATTAAATTTAAATAATATTTTAAAGCATATTGATAGGAATGGAAAATTGTGTTATTTTCTCTATGGTATCGTATGATTTATGAAGTAATGTGTAATATGAAGACTTTAAATTGAAAAATCTGTTAATTTAATGCTACTTAAATTAATGTTATAATTAGTTTAAAGATATAAAATTTGATCGATTTTATCACAGCAAATGTAAATAATAAATTTAAACTGCACAATACTAACACTTCCATCACTTTCATTAAACCTCAATGAGCAGCTGTTCATAAAATTATGCGATTATTTTATCTTCGTAAGTGTCATCATTATTGTAATAGCCATTTTGATATAATCACGATTACAATAATAATTTTGACACAATCATGATTATGATGATGATTTTGTTATTAATATGATCTTTATTACTGCATTCTATATTTAGCTTCAATAATTGATTCAGTCAATTATATCAGTGATCGATCACATACCTCACAATAAATAATTCACTAACAAAACATTAATTAATTAAACCAACAAAAAAACCAGAATTAAAAAATCAGAAAAATTTCACGAAATTTTCGAATCATATCATCAAACAATCGGCTGGATAGTTTTTTATCAAGATAAATTAAAAATTTTTTTACAAATATTTAATATCATTTGTAAAAGTGTTTTGTTGAAAAATTGAAAAAAATTTTGAGATTTCAAAAAACAATCCTTTTTTCTTCCATTTTACTTCCAAATTCTCTAAATAACAATTTCATTGACGTCCTTTTATCTGATCATTATCCTTTTGAAGATATTTGATTTATTACTTTCAAGCAGCAAATTATTAAATTTTACTAAATTCAAACTGCTTACGAAAGAAAATACAATATTTGTTAAATTATTTCGCATCATTGAAAACTTTTTTTACCCTCTCGTATCATATATCTAAATCTCAAATCTAAATCTTTTAGTGTTTAATTTTTCCGTACTGTGTTCCACTGATAAATTTCTTTTTTGAAAATGAAATCCCAAAACTTTAACTACTCAGAATTATCAAAAAAAAAAAAAAAAAGGATGTGAAAAATTCGGAAATTTTTTTAATGAAATAATTCTTTACCATTCTAATCAATATTCTTCTTTTTTGTTTTATTTTACTTCATTTTATTTCCTTTTTTTTTTTTTTTTTACTTTTTTCATCCATTATTTATCATATTCCTATCATTAATTATTTACATTTATGCAATTATTTTAAATAAATTGATGTTTTTATTCTTTAATCGTATTATTATTGTTATCTTTTCAGTTAATTTATTTGCAAAATAAAACGAAAGAAAGAATCAGAAAGTTTTGAAAACAAATTTTATTTGTCTTATTTGCTATTCAAAAAAAAAAAAGAATGGCGCAAATGCGCACATTGGAACATGTAGTAGAAGCTCGAATTCATTTGTTAAATTATGAAAAAAAGAAAGAATTGAAAGAAGATTGCTCATTTTGTCGAAGTTTGGACTGTGATATTCTTTTTGCGCTATTATTTACCTGTGTTATCGTATGCCTTCTGGTCGTTATTATGATTTTCTGGCTCAAAGGTGTCCTATCGTACGAAGAGTAAGTCTATGAAATTTAATTATTTGTTTTAGAAGAATAATTAATTACTGCCAATTTTTATGTTAATGAAGAAAAAGGCATTATGTTGGTTTGTCGCTAATGGAAAAGCTTTCCATAAGTGAATTAAGGCCTGACACATACACACATAGAAATATTAATTGAAAGAAGAAAAGAAGCAACCGTCAGAATTGAAATATTGCTTTATCGGAATTAAATTAAAGCTTTGGAGAAGGAGTAATTGCTTCAAGTAAGGAAGTAACTATCAGAATTGAATTTATAATTGGAATACTTATCGTCTTTATTGAAAAAAGTAAAGAGATAGCAATCAGAATTGAAATAAAACTATATTAGAATCAAAATAAAACTTTAAGTTGGGAAATAATGATCAGAATTGAAGTAATGCTTTATCAGAATTGGA
This sequence comes from Onchocerca volvulus, assembly GCA_000499405.2. Lineage (NCBI taxonomy): Eukaryota > Metazoa > Nematoda > Chromadorea > Rhabditida > Onchocercidae > Onchocerca > Onchocerca volvulus. The sequence goes on along the minus strand of HG738137.1, from coordinate 8,848,870 downwards.
ATAAAGCTTTAAGGAAGCAGTAACTATTAGAATTAAAAAGATGCTTTACTTTATAATTGAAATATCTATCCATTCCCTATCATCAAAAAATATAACAATGAAGCATCATCAGTACCATGAAATTACGGTAAAATACAGTAGAATAGTAAGTAAGCTTTAGAATGTGACCATATCTTCGATTCATCTACTACGGAAGGTGAATTTCAATTACCGATGTTGCCACCTCCAGCTACCATTTCCGAACAAATTTCACGACCGGAAGGTCCAAAAAATTTGCAAGTAAGAAAAATTTTTTTAAATCACAATTTCAAGCGCTAAGCTTTTTTTACGTATCGAAATTCAGGTTATAGACTTACAAACGAGATTTTTTTTTTCCTTACAGAAGAACATTTTTCGAATTTTATCAAACATTAGAAATTAATTTTTTGAATCTCAATTAAATTTTAAAATTGCAGTGTATATACACGTTTGTTGCGGCTCCAAAACAACGAGTAAAACTTAATTTTGATCAATTTCATTTAGCCGGAACGACTGGCAAGTAAGTTATGCTTCTCTTTTTTCTTACTTTTTGCGGAAAAAAGTATAAATAAACAGATGAAATTGTGGTGTAAAATTAAAATTTAGCAAACTTTTTTTTTAAGCGGAATTTAATTGCTACAAAATTTAACATTGGTTTAATAATAGATAACACCTATTAATTGAATAAAATTAAATTAATAGGGTGGAATAAAAAAGCTTCATCGGAAACTAAATTTCAAGGCAGCATAATATAAATTTTGAGACAATTAAATGGTATCTTTAAGTTTAATTTTCGGACAGTTTGTGATTAAACAAGCATAAATTTTCAAATAAAGTTGATTGTTTTAAATTTTAAAATTTTTATTTAGTTGTGAAACTGAATATGTTGATATATATTCGGAATTAGAAGGACCTGATGATGATTTACTTTCTGCTTCTTTTGGTGGTCGCTATTGTGGTAGTGTATCACCATATGTTAGGATAAGGTAATTCTGTCATTTTTTATAAACGAAAAAAAAAAATTATTTGTTAATTTTTCAATTATTCAATTAAATGACGTTATATAAGATATAGTGTGAGGAAACTTCATCGAAAATTGAATTTTAAGATCGCATAATACGAAGTTTAAAATAAATAAATGAGTAGAATTGGTGAATAAATAAGCATAATTTTTTTTTTAAGAAAAAACTATCTGAAAAATTATCTTTTTCATTATCTTCACTTCTCAAATAATTCATTTTCATTTTTTATTTCGTTTCGCCCACAAAATTACTTGCAATTTTATTAACTTCAACTTTTCAAAAATACTTTTATTAAACTTCAACATTAATCGAAGTATGTTTTTTTTAACTTGAAATTTTACAATTTTGTTTCATTTTTTTCAGTTTAAATCGTGTCATAGTATTAGTATTTCATTCAAGAGCTGCATCGAATCAACGGAATGGTCTAAAATTTCGAGGCCATTATGCTTTCATATCTGATGGTTAAATTTACATTAAATATTTTTAAATTTTGAATGATTTTTAATTAAAAATATTAAGAACTAAATGCTAATAATTTTCGGAAAAAATATTTTCTACTGTAACAGAGATGAATTTTGGTGAGAAAAATTTTATTGGTTAACGGAGGATTGATTCTTCATAAATGTTATAAAATAGAATAAAGCCAGATAATATCACGATTGCAGTTGGTCGCTTGGTTGTAGTAGAGATGGATTGAATATAGGTGAGTTGAATTGAAATGGAGGATATTGATTGTCGAATGAGTTGAATTGATTGACGAGTTACTATTGATCTCATTATCACGAGCTCCTTTTTAAATCGATAATCTTTGGTCTTGTAATGGGCGATGATTAACAATATGTTATAGAAAAGTTTGGTTATCAGGACAAAGAATAAATAATAGAAAATGCCTACAATTTTTAAAAATGCATACAGGCCTTAGTCCTTACAACATCCCAGACAAACTAACATGATTTGCAATATTCTAGACAATGCACACAACCTTTAGCAGATCGGAAGATGAGAGAACAAAGGCTTTTGTTTCGGACTAAAGAATACAATATGAATGAATGATTCATTTGACTGAGAAATATTACAAATTCTTCTATAAAATATTTTGAATATTTTTTTCATCACATTTATATTTAGAAATTTTCCGGATTTTCCGACAATAATTTATAAAATAATGATTAGATCGGTAAATGATTAAAACTACAAGTATGGGTGAAAAAAAATATTTGAGAACTAAGCAAGGAAAACAAACTATGTTAGATTTGCTTAAATTAAATTGTGCAAATACAAATTATTTACCTTCCACTCTTCTTGCAGATAAAGTTAAATTATTGTTTAACATTCCCTAGGAATGCTTTCATAAATTATTTTCAGTTATTTACTTTTTGTCAAAGATTCAACCGAACATTCCAAAATTATTACATACATCGTTGGCTGTCTGAAAAAAACAAAAAAAAAAAAAAAAGACGATGAATTTTTTCTTGTCGTAAAATATGATTGCAATGGTTTTAACTTGTCACAATAAACAACATCAATTGTTCATTGAACGATAAAAATTTTCAAAATTTTTTTTTAAGAAAAAAAACTTTTTATATTTTTTCATACCCGATAAAACATCAAATTCAATTTTACATCTTTTTTCAGCACCTTATCAGGTGGGTGAGAAAATACCACCAGGTAAATGTGATTTTGTGATCGATTCAAAGCTTAGGTAAACTATTCTCCTGTTGAATTTCTTCATGTAATTAAGTTTCGTAAATTCTCAAAAAACATTGCATTAATTGATATTCCCACAAATTAAACTCATGAAAAGTAACAAGTTTTCGATAGGATATGTTAATCATTTAATCAATTAATGCAAAAAATTTTTATAATTGTTCTCATTAAAATATTATAAATGAATAAGTTTAAGTGAATGCACGGATTTCATCATTCGTATGATGAAGATATTCTTTGAAAAAAATTGATTAATTCGAAAAAGTTCGACCATCGATGGTAAAAATATTTTTAGACAAATTTTCTTAAAAATATTCAATAAGTGAAGTGCAAATGTGAAGTAATGAATTAAAAGAAAAAAAAATTCGATTTTTTTTTTTTTTAGAAAACGCGGATCGATACTTTCGCCTACTTATCCAGGAACATATCCAAAAGTTAGTTTTCGATTACCTTTGACCTTTTGATTCCAAATGAACAGAAATTGGCAATAGTTGACAGCTGAAATATCTAATGAACTATAATAAATTAAAATTGATTAATATATGAGCGAATTATTCTTTATGCATAAATAAAAATTATTTGAAATTAAAAATATAAATGGTTTTATTTATGGACACATAAATGACAATGAATCCATACAGTTATATTTTTTTTATTCAAAAAATCATGGAAAATACGCAAAATTTAAACATAAATACTAAATTGTTTAAATTTGAAATTTGATCTGTCCTTTGTGACGATATTAAGTTGCATATCAAGTTGTATTTTCCATCAATACTTAATTTATATATCAAAAGTAAATAAGTTAAAGTCAGACATTGCCAATGATTTAATATGCAAGTTTTCATTAAATTATAATGACATCTGGAAAAGAAGAATAATCTAAAATTAAATCTTATAGCTCTTACTTTTTTTTTTTATTTTAATATGATTTAAAATTTTTTTTCTTTTTTTTTTTTTTTTTTTTAGAATTTCCGTTGTACTTATTTGCTCAATGGTAGAACGAATCAACGTATTCGTCTACTTTTTCGTGATTTTGATATTTATTTTGGTGGAGAACAGTAAGTCAAGTCAAATTTCTTGTTTTAATCAATAATTTAATAAAATTACTATTATTATTATTATCTAATCGATCGATATATTGCTATAATTTGTATAGAAAAAAAAAATAAAGTAATTAAGGAAAAATTTTATAGTTGTCCATATGATTCATTAACAGTTTATGATGGTCCAAATAATAAACATCCAATTATTCGAAAATTATGTGGCTTACAACAACGTATGGTAATTTATTCATTTGGGCCAAGTGCATTTATTGAATTTAACACGACAAGTCCAGCTAAAGCTGATCCACGCGGGTAGAAATTTCATTTCAATTTATTTTACTTATATTGTCAAATTTCATTTTTACTCTATTCAAATGTATAAATTATCGATTTTTGTCATTATTATTGTTGTTAATGCTGTAGATATTCGTTAGATTACATTAGTCATATTGTTAAACTTCATTTTCATTCTATTCAAATAAAGAAATTATCGATTTTTGTCATTCTTATTGTTGTCATTTATCACTGTTGTTGTTGTTGTTGTTGTAGATATTCATTGGATTACGAATTCTCAAATCGTTATGTGGATGTTTTAAAAATGATGGATAATCAATTAGGAATAACACATTTACGTGGTTCAGAATGTGATTTATTAGTGAGAAGTAATCGTGAAACGACTCATTTTATACATTCCCCTAAAGTATATTTCAATTTGCTAATTTTAAATAGTAAAACTTAAATGGATATCTGTGAAGGAAGAGATTGAAAAAGTTGATAAAAACATAAATAAAAGCAAAAAGTGCAGAGATTAGTTTAAAGTATTACAACTAGCAATGCTTTCCACTTCCATTTATTGTAAAGTAAAGAAAAAATCTTTTATTTTCGACAAAAGAATGGTTATTTACGTCAATACTTGATTTATGATGAAAACGAAAGGAAAAAGGAAGCAAATAATAATAAAAATCCAATTTTCTTTCTTATATAAAAATTCCACAAAATAAATAAAAATAAGAAATTCAAAAATCAACTAAAAGACTGAAAAAATATTTTTGTTAACTACAGACAGCAGATAATGCAAAAAAAAAAGTTTTTTTTTTTAAATTTTATACTTTTATTTGATAAAATTTTCAGTATCCATTAATGTATCCAGCAAATACCACATGTACATTCATAATTGATGGTTTACAAGGTGAGCAGAATCTCGAAGAAGTAATACTTACCTTTGAAAAATTTGCTGTTCTTAGTGAAACAATTGACAGGTTAGTTGAGTAAATAATATCTTTCGACCTTTTAAAAAAATTATTCATTTTAAGGTATCTGAAAGACAATGAAGATCAATGAGTAATTCATTTTTTTATTCAGAAAAGCAAAGAAAAAGCTAAATTTTTTGATTTTTGAGTATTATTGCTTTAAAATTATTGAAATATTCTCAAAATTATACAAAATTTTTCAAATATATTGGTTATGTTTGTTTTGTTTTGAGTTTTATTTTGATTTTTTTTTGGGTCAACTTTAAAGCATAAATCATTATTCTAGTTTTTTTTTTTTTTTTTTTTTACTCCCTTTGCTACTAGTTGAGTTCATTCAAAAACAATCAAATTATGCAAACTTTTTTCAAATTGATTGTTTTATTTTATTTCAAGTTTTATTTCGATATTTTTTCGAATTGATTTAAAAGTAGAAATTATCTTGTTTCAAAACTATCGAAATATTATCATACTGTGAGCAAACTTTTTTCAAATATATTAATTAGATTTGAGTATTTTTTGGATTTTTCTAGGTTAATTAAAAAATAACAATTATTTTTCTGAAATTTTTTATTCTCCTTTAATTTGAATTTAAATTAATTAAGGCCTTCCTCAGCTAATTATGATGATGATGATGATGATGATGATGATGAACCGTGTGCTACATCTTATGTCGGCATTGCTTTCGTTCCGGCAAGTATTAAAAGTGTTTTATCATCCGGCGAAGAAAGTAATTATGATGCTGTGATATGTGATCGTATCAAAGATGGTTTTGTTTTAATCACTCTTCTTGAATATTTGAAATTACTTAAATTTAAACTTTGAATTCAAACTTAAAATTATGCAATTAAATGATATTGTAATTCTTTCGTCGACACAACCATCATACATTGTGGTTTATTCAGAATTATTTAAATTGGCAATTTCAAGCAGTTTTGTTATTTTGAATAGTTAATTTGAATTCTAAACTTAAGATTTTGCAATTAAATTCCTACTTTTATTGCGCAGTATAGTTTGTCTAGGAAATTATCGTACAATATTATCTAAAATTATTCAAGTCAACAAGTTTAAATAATAATTTTCTTATTTCTTCATCTCTTAAACTTTTAAATATAAATACAGCTATAATTGCTATCTCATAAATTAGATGCAAATTTAATCAAGTTATTGATTACTAATTTTATAAATATTGTTGCGAATAGATATCTCACTACTACAACTACAAAGTTTATAGGAAATGAATTAATAATTCATTAAGTTGTAGATGATCACACGTATTTTTTATATATGCTTCAATAAAATACGTGAACTCTCATGCTTGTTTTTACAGAAATTTAAATAATTTTCCCACTTATGCATTTAGCTCAATCAAGTTATTCATTATTAATTTAAAATTATTTCATTCAATTTTTTTTTTTTTATTAGATATATGAAAAATAAAAAATGGTATACGTACATATGTAAATTGTAATTTAATTTGATAAAATAAATATTTAAAATTTATTCTTTCTACGAAGTATTTTTACGTGAATCAAAAATTTTTGAAAATTTTATGTAATTCAAAAAAGAACTTAAACAAAATAAATGAAATTGAGTGACAAATGAAGTGGAATTTTTTTTTTTGGAAAAATTTTCATGAATATACGATAATTGTAGGTTCACCTGTTTTGGGACCTTATATTAGTGATGGGCCAAGAATGGTACTAGTATTCAATTCTAATGAAAAAATTTCTAAAGGTGATGGACAAGAACCATTGGGATTTAAAGCCAAGATTCAATTTAAAACAGGTATTAGATAATATTCAGTAAAATTTTATTTCAATTTAAATATTTCATTAATTTCAAGATTTTTGTTTCAAATGCAACGAAAGATTATTGCTGCTGAAAATTATTCAAATTATTAAATTTCAATTTAAATTTCGTAGCTTCGAAATTTATAATTTTGATATAAAAAAAACTATAACTTTTAAACATACTTTTAATAGTTTTAAAAAATTTGTAGCTTCGAAAAATATTTTCAAAAATTTATTAAAATAACTGTTGATTAATGTAATTTATAAATTTTGCAGATTTTGGTATTCCGGGAAAGCCAGTTGGTGATTCAAATCAATGTATGTTTCAATTCACGAAACCTCGAGGATGGTTTAATAGTCCACGATATCCGGTAAATGTAAGTTTACTTTAACTTTTTTTTTCTATTCTTGAAATATTGTAATAATTTAAAATCAATCTCGAGATGTCAGAAGTTCACAGTTAAAATCATTTAATGATACTATTCCAAAAATTAAAGAACAAAATCTATTTTACAGTATCCTTTGGACACTAATTGTACATATATTATCAAGGCAAAACCGGATGAACAAATTCAAGTTTATTTCGAACAATTTGCTCTTTATTTTGATGAACATTCATCAGTTGAAACAAGGTGATGCTTTTTCTTTTTTTCTTTTTTTGGTTCAAATTTATGGATTTCATTTTGAAATTTTTCAAGAGATATCCGAATTCAGAGGTAATCAATATTATTCCAAAATTAACGAGAAGATAAGCTTTTAGAAAGTAAATGATGCGTTACATTTACTATTCCCCATGCATGAAGATTATCATATCAGTTATCAATTGTAATCGTTTCTTTATATATTAAAAAATAATAAAACGAATTCCTGTCGAACATAACTACAAAAAATTTACATCAAATATAATTGCAAAGGGACAATTGATATTCTGATAAGAATTCGATAAAACAAACTTTCCATTTAGTTTCGCTGATAATATATATTTCCGATAGATTAAGAAATCATAAATTAAATTATGATAAATAAATTTTTTTCTTTAAAAAAAAAAAAAAAATCAGATTTTTTTGACAAAATATTTAGGAAAATAAATAGAAATGATAATTTTTTATTTCAGTTGTGCTGATTTTCTAGAAATATCGGACGTTTTTGTTAAAAATGGAGTGGAAACTTTACAACTTCAAGGTATAAAATATTTAATTTAAATCAATTTATTTACCGAAGAAAAGTTTATTTTGATGCTTTTAAGTAGTTATACTTTATCATCGAAGCATTTAAATTTAATTTTTAATTAAAATAAAAATTAAGTTGAAATTTTGTAGCTCGCTATTGCGCGAACACATTTCCTGGACCAACGGTAACTGCATTTGGTTCACATGAACTTCGAGTTTTCTTCCTGTCCAATCATGAAGGTACCGGAAATGGCTTCAAAGCAATTTATCAAATTCGTAAAGCATTCGCTGAGGAAATTCCAACAAAAGGTTTGTTTAAATATTTCATGGACAATCTCGCTCATTAAGTTTTACCAAAAATCTTGCAACTAAGCGGCAAAATGTTCTGATTCATTCATTAAGTTTAATCAAAAATTTTGCAGTTGAATGATAAAATACTCTACTCATTCATTAAATTTTTTTTAAAAACTCTGCGGATAGGCGGCAAAATATTCTGATAATTTTATTCGAATTTCCCAAAATTCTCCGAATTTTTCAAGTACTAGACGTAAAGAGAATTGAAAATCTTACAATTTAGTGACGAATCTGCCATTCTATTTGAACTTTTGATAAATATCTGATCATGAAGATGAGTTGTAAATTATGAAGCTATGATAAAATTCCATAAATTTCTAGCAGCTGCTCGACATTGTGGTCAACGGATAACTCGAACTGATGATTTGACCAGTGGTTGGTTCGTATCACCAGGTTATCCGATCAAATATAATAAAGATTTAATCTGTGATTGGGAAATTACTGTACGACCAAATCATCAGGTATCAATGAGATCTTTTAAATTTTTTGCTTAGGTATTTTAAATTTAAAAATAGGTTCAAGAATGTTGAACAATATTAAAAGTAGAACAACATTTTTGATCCATGATTTGAATTTGAAACTTCTTTGCTTGGGATTTTAAATTTAAGAGTAGATTCAAGATTTGAATTAGAAAATTAATATATAAGTTTGAAACTAAAAAAGAGAACAAAATTTTTAGATTAGAAGCAAGAATTTGATAATTTAAATTGTTAATAAAATAGAGAAATTTAACCTCAACTTCAAGATATTGCTTCATCTTGTGAAAATGGAAATAGAAGGTTCAATGACGGCGGAATCGGTAAATTGCCAAAATGCGGTAATTCGTGTAGATACGGAACGCGGTGTTGGAGCTGGTCCTGCGGTACAAGAGATTTGCGGTACTGATGAAAGTATTATACAACCTATCATTTCTAAAAATAACACTGTCCGGATTAGGTATTTTTTCATTCATTATTCCGTTTTAGCGAATATTTATCGAAAAAAAATTTTTTTTTTTTTTGAGATTCATCAGAAATGTAAATTTTTTTTTTTTTTTTTTTTTGGAATATTTATCGAAAAACATTCATTTCACTTAATTTAATTTTTATAAAATGTTGAATTTCTCACGAATTTTCGTAACGATAAAGAAATATTTTTTTGATCAATTCCGTCCTTCCTTTGTAAAATACTAATTTTTCTCGAAAATTAAAGTGTCAGTAAATAATTTAAGCTAAAAAGTAAAGGCACGAAGTATGCTAAATTCTATTTATTGAGTAATTTTCAAAATAATTTCTGTCTTTTTTTCATCAATTAAGTTATTTTTTAGATTTTTCACATCACCTGATAAAGTAAATGGTTTAAAAGGTTTTAATTTCACCTGGACAGAGGTTAAAAAAATAACAGGTAAATATTTATTTTAATCAGATTTTAAAAAATTAAATATTTTTATTCTTTTCTATAATCTATCGCTGCAAAAGACATATACCATTTTTATATTTAAAAAAAAAAAAAGTTAAATTATTCAAAAATATATAAGTAATTAAAAAATTTTTCGGTCCCAATTTTCTTGTCTAATTTCTTGTTTATTTACCACATTAATCGGCATCAGTTCAATGGCAAAACAATTTCTGACTTTCTTTAGAGATTATCACAACATTATTTTATGAAAATCAAAACAATTGGAAGACAGAATATTTTTGAGAAAAAAAAAAAAAAAGAAAAATTTATAAATTATTCGATAAATTCATTTATTGATATTAATATGTTCTTTTTTTTCAAAGCAAAAATTTCCCCCAATCAATATATTTCAATAATTTTCCATTTATACCAATGTAATTTAATTTAAAAAATAATTTTTTTTTTTTTGAAAAATTTCAGTTTAATCCGGAAAATTTAATCAATATCTCAATTTAAATATTATTTGCGTAATTTTTTTTTCTCTTAAATTTATATTCATTCTATTATTTTCTCTTTTTTTCTCGAAATTTTTCAGAAGATAGCGAATGTTCAGATCCATCGATGCATCTTTGTACATATACAAAATTATGTATTGATGCTCGTTTGAAATGTAACGGTGATGAAAATTGTGGTTTACATGATGATACCGATGAAGCAAACTGTAAGTTACAGTATCTTTTGGATAATTTTAATTTAGAAAAATTAAATCTTTAACGAATTAAATTTAATCTTTAATTTGCGATATTTTTTTTTAAATTTTTCATTACTGTATCATAAATTTATAATACTATACCACAGATTAAAAGTATTCATCCATTTCAGTAATAGGTTACTATTGTTTTGAAAGTCACTGTATTAATTTCTTTTATTTTATTCATATCTAATTATTTTATCAGTATTATTGATAACTTTATCATATATAATTGATAAGTTTATCATATTTATGATGAATTAGTGTCGAGCTGAAATACAAATCTATTATCTGTAAATTTATGATTATAGAGCAATTTAAATGATAAATGAATGATTTTTAATAATATAGAACAATTTGTTTGTATTTGATATCTATATCAAAATAAAAAAAAAAAAAAAAACGAAAAAGATTTTAAAAATCTTGACATTTAAATTTAAATTTGAAAACTTCTCAAACTAGTTTGTATTTTTGCAAAGATTAATCTTAGTTACATTTGATGATTATGCTAAAATAAAAAGTAAATTTTATGTTTTGATATCAATATTATAGTAAAACACATTTACATTTGATATCTATATTTAAAAAATACAAAAGATTTCAAAAATTTTGATATTTAATTTTAAATTTGAAAATTTTTTAAATTAATTAGTTTGCAATTAATTTTACCGTTGGATGATTCATTTATTCATGGTAGCTTAAATAAATTAATTAAATTGCTAAATTTGTATGAAGAGCTTATTTACGAAAAACTTGGCAATATTTCTGCTCATCTTAAAATTGCTCTTCAAAGTTGGTAATGGAAATGATATTATTATTGATGTTTATTTGTAAAGTTTGCGATAAAAAGAAGAAGAAGAAGAAGAATGGAAAAGAGTAAACAAGTATAATATTTGAGTTCTATGTCAAGTGTCAAATAGATAAATAAAAGTTTGTTTTGACTAAGCATTACTTTGAGCTATAATCGTTGAACAATAAATCTTTATTAGTATTTAAAATTACAATAAATTATACATTTTTAAGCAATATTTTAGACTTAACTTGAAAATATTCGGAAATAATTTGTAATTTAATAAATTCATTTCACAATTACAAAAAAAGAAAGAGACAATACATTAAATTTCACAATTGCAAAAAACTGTTGTAATCTAATAGTTTGTAATTAATTGATTTTATAATTTGCAAAAATCAAACACTTCAAACCATATTTTAATTAATACTTAAAAATGTTTGTAATTGATTTGTTTGAAAGTGCAAAAAAAAAAAAAAAAAATGTATGATAAATTTTACAGTTACAAAAAATTGTATACTACAACTAATATTTAGTTTCATATTTAAAAATATTTGTAATTAATTTGTTATTTAAGGAATTAATTTACAATTGCAAAAAACAATTATTTACCAAATTTTTCAATTATAAAAAAAGTTTGTAATTAACATTGTAATTATAAAAGTTTGTAATAAATTTTGCAGTTACGAGAAAATGCACAACTTTAAGCAATATTTTAGTTTTATTGTTCAAACATTTTAATTCTAAAAAAAATTTCAAAAAAACCAATTATATAAATTTAAAGCAGATCCTTATAATATCATAAATTTTTTTGAGAAATTTCTCGATTTATTTTTCATCATTTCTCTTGCAATATGGATCAAAAAAATTAAAGGAAATATTTTTGTTTTTTTTTTTCCAATCTTTTTTTCAGGTAGTAAATTGGAGAATGCAGCTGACATACGAATGGTATTTTTTCTGGCAACATTTTCCGGTTTCATATTTTTGTTCATTTCCGGTTTTGCCGCTTATGTATTCAAGAAAAAGTTTGAGAAAAAAAAGGATAAACGTCGTCGTCGTGCAAAATTCGGAATGAAACATCAGCGAAAGCCATTCCGGAATCCGAGGCCAATTACAAAAGCCGATCCACAGTAAGTATTCGAAAATTTTCGAATAATTTACACTTTTTAACCAAATGAATTTCATATTTTCTGTTTTTTTGTTTTCAATTAAAATTTTTTTGAACATTCTGAATTAGTTATTTAGATTAAAAATTTTCGCAATAGTTATCATTTTATAATCAATTATATGATAAATAACCTGTTTTTTTTAATTTTAAGCTTATTACCATCACCTGCAGCGTCACGTTTAACGCATCATAACGTAACCGCTGATATCATTCCATTATCGATCAATCAACGAAATGATAAACCACCAAACGGTGAAACAAGCACAAGCAAGAATAACGCCTCACTTATACATTCCTCAAAATCCATTGATGATAATAATATTTTTTACGGATAATTTTTCCTTTTGTTTGATTCAAATTTTAGAAATTAAATTGAAATTAATTCTTGATATTAAATAAAATTTCAATTATTGAAATGCGAAAACTATGCATTCATATCACAATATTTAGAAATTTTCAAGCATCAATTATTTCAACCAGAATTTAATTCATGAAAATATTATAATATCCGGAGAGTTATTATTTTATAATTTCATTTTTTTTTTTTTTAAATCTCATTATTTTCAGTTCCACTGTATAATTTGGTTTAATATAATTAAATTTTTATGCAACAGTGATAAAAATTAGCACAATATAGTAGTATTCCTAATATTTCCTAGCATTATATTTTCAAATTGACAATAAATTTGCAAAATTTATTTCTGAAATATTATTAATTTGGATTTACTAAATTCAATAATTAATTATTTTAATTTGCCATAAATTAACTTTTTCGAAGATTTGAAAAATTTTAAGAGATTTTCGAGATTTTTTTTTTCATAAAGTTCAAATTGACTTATTTAACTTATTAATCAATTCACAAAGAATAATTTCGAGTTTTGATAACTGTTGTAACATAAATGGTAATTAATGTAAAATTTAATAATAAATATTTGCAAATTGTCATTTTTGATTTAAAAAAATAATTTTAAGAATAAATATGTTTAATTGCTATATGGAAACAATGCTTTTAAGAAATAATCGGTAACTATTCGGACAAAATGTGATTGCTTGTTTATTTCAAATCATTAATCTTCGATTTGTTATGACGTGAAATACTCTTGTTTAGATGCTTTCAAAATGTATTCTTTTCTTGTTTCATAAATGATAATGTATAATATAAATAATACTATTCCACATCGTTCAATTTTTTAAAGCTTTGTAAGGAAGGTTTCTTTTTTTTTCAAAAATTTGAAATGAAATATTTCATAGAGTTCAATTTTTTTAAATTTGAAAAAATCTATAATTTGGCGGATCATTTAAAAAATTAAAAAAAAAAAGTAACAGGAAGAAAAAATGAATAAGTTAGCATCAGTACAATGAAAACGACGAATACTATTGCTTATTTTTGTTGAAAGATATTCTTTGATAATGGACAGTAAAAATTTTATAATTTGAATTTCACATTAAAAATTACAATGAAATGTTTAAGTAGAAGAAGTTACGGATTTTATAAAAGTTGTTTGGAATTTCAAAACAGAAAAGGTAAATTTGATGAAATAGAATTTAAAGATATGAGAATTGAAGTGGAAATTTGAAACAAAAAGAGGCTAAGTAATTAAATTGAAATTGGAAATACTGGAATTGAAGTGAAAATTCGAAGAAGTTGTTATCATTTTAATTTATCACACATTTCTATTCTTTTTTTTTTTTTTTTGACTTACCAAATTATAGTAATTTAAAAGTCGATTATATATACCTAACGTTTATATGTGAAATAATCAATCAAATATAAACATGATTGAAATTTAAATTCAAAATTTGGAAAATTCTCAGTAAAAATTATTTTAATGAAATGTTGAAATGCATTTTCTATTCGAAAACGGAAAAAATAGACCAACTGATAAAGGAAAGTAAGAAAAGAAATTGCCAAAATATGAACATTCTTTTCATTTGAGAGAATTAGAATTCAGAGATATTATCAAAAATTTTCGCCACTCTAAAATGACGCATTTCAAAATTTTAAAAACAGTAAGGGATGATAGTTAATGATAAAAATTTCGTAATATAACAAAAACAGGAAAGGGAGAAGGAAGAAGTGGAAAGGAAAGGAAGGATCACAGAGAGCTATGACTAGTTTTGTATATTAACTCGAATTTATTTTAAGTCATTAAAGCAAATCAAATATTTCGTTATATTCACAAATTTCATAATAAATTGATTATGAAATTTGCGAATATGATGAAATACAATAAATTGATTATGAAATTTGCGAATATGATGAAATACAATAAATTGATTATGAAATTTGCGAATATGATGAAATATTTGATTTTTTTAATTATTTAGAATAAATTTTACTGAAAAAAAACTGAAAGTTGAGAAATTGATTCTTGTCTAAGTGATGCAATTAATTATCAGTCATTATAATTGGTTATAATAATGTGGTGAATAGAACAATAACGAGTAATAACATATGCGTGCATACATGCATACATGCATACATGCATGCATGTATGCATGCATGCACAGAAGTATAGTAGATAATAATTGGTAATATATGCATGTATGTATTATTAATGCATGTTATCATTTTTATCACACATGAATGCAATAATAGTTGATAATGTACTTATATGTATGCATTATTAATGCATATTATCTTTTTTCTTGTTATTGTAATTGAATGCAATAATAATTGATAATATATATGCATGCAAGAAATGAATAAATGTATTGTAAACTAAATTTATGAATGCAATAAAATATAATAAAAACAATGTAGTGATAATATAGTGATAACAATTTTATTTTTATTTTGTTTTTCCAGAAAATCTTAAATTTATTACTTTAGGTCTTAGCACGCTCACTTTCCTACTGTGTTAGTTAAATCAGCTGCTTTGCACAAAGCAAAATATTTAGAACGGTGATCAATAATGTGGACGAGTCCATCGTTCTGTGCCATTTTTTAAAGATAATTTTTATATGTTCGGTGAAGGGTAAACAATCAGATATGTTGCCTGTCGCAAATCCCAATGAATTATACCGCGACATCGTGGACTTTTGAATCTATTCTCTCTGGAATTTCTTATTTAATATCATCTCCTCCGCCATTTTATCCGAATTTGTCAGAGTTTTGTCATCTGGCTTTATATATTTAAAAAAAAATAGAAGTTCATAA
This sequence comes from Onchocerca volvulus, assembly GCA_000499405.2. Lineage (NCBI taxonomy): Eukaryota > Metazoa > Nematoda > Chromadorea > Rhabditida > Onchocercidae > Onchocerca > Onchocerca volvulus. Next base: position 8,833,268 of record HG738137.1, on the reverse strand, counting down.
AATTCAAAGTACATCCGTACTTGATAGTAAAAATTTATCGATTCGTATGATCCTGTAATCATTCAAGGAATCAGAGAGCGACCGTTAGTCATCCGGAAAGTTCGTTTATATCAAGTGCTACGGAGAAGTGATTTTTCCGCATGTACTTGCTGTTTTCTCAGGCAAATTTCTCTCTCTGCTAACATAATTTTAATAGATTTCTTTCTTTTTGAAGAAAAGAATGTGGCAATTGTGGATTTTCTATCAAAATATTTTGGAAGTTTCTTGTTAATAAATAGTAAATATGTTAATTTTCGAAGAAAATATAACAGTTGAATCCAGCAAATTCGCGATTTAAACAAATCACCTCCGGAAAGGTGATTTGAATACTCGAGTAAATTTAAAATCCGAGACTTTTTTACTGATATTTAGAATTTCGAAATTCGAGCAAATATTTTTTTGAAATATCTAGATCTTGTTTTTGATTTTGAGAAAAAATTTAATCAATCCGATGAATTTTTCTGTTTTCAGATAGAAGCCATAATTGGAGATATCCGGGATAGAGAAGTGTCGATCGGCCGGTTGTGAGGTGGTGTGGCCGGTTGTTGTTACTTCGAGGTGCGGAAAGTAAAGAGGGAAATGACTATGGAAGTTGAAGCATTACAAAGTGTAATTTTTTTTATTATAAACATTTTCACTTCATCTCATCCATCTTAGCGATTCATTCATCGATGAGTTTGATACCTAAATTTTTTTTGGGTTTTTCTGGAAACTATTGCAAGAAATTGTACATTCACATAGATCATAGATTTCTCTGTGTAAAAATTCATCTAAGAATTCATCTTTTCAATGAATTGTAACTTGTTCTGAAAATCTATTTTCCGCGAGTAATTTTAGAAAAAGTTATGTATTAGGTTTATTCTTAAAAGTTCAGAAAATCGAGTGTTTAAATTTAATTGAACTATAAAACTAGGAAAGATTTGATCTTTATAAATTATTGCGCTCAATATCTGTGTTATATGTGCAATGATCTTTGCCCAATGTTCAATCTGTTATTTCACACGGAGTAGTCTTTCTTCGAATCTTAGACTATTGCCACGTATTTCAAATAATTGTGGAAAGTAAATGGGACAAATGTGTGGAGAAGAGGTAATAGAGTTTGAACACTATTGGATTAGTAGTTTAAATTCTGGAATAAAAGAACGACAAATATAAATTTCAGAACTTTTAACATCAAGATGAACTCATTTCACTTCCAAAATATTGCTTGAATTCTTGTTATTCTGACTCATTATATTAGGGATGAAGTAAAGTTTTAAGTTTTTTAAAAATCGAAGATTGAATTTTGCAGGATTTTGATGAAACAGTATTGGAAGATGTTGTTGAAGTAAAAAGCTTGAGTCCTGATGCGGCATTGAGGCGCAGAAGACCACGATATAAAGTGATATGTTCAGGAGAACGACCTAAAGAAGTTAATGAACGTTTGCTACAGCTTTATCCGTTTGTGGATCAAAAGGTATGTAGCAGTGCTTTATGTCAGGTTTTCCACATGAAGTTTGCATTATGTTTGAAAATTTATCTATGTCATGAGTTTTTGAGTTTTGTAAAAATTTCCTCTGACGCTTCAGAATGGATGTTTTTGCATGTGTATTATCCAAGCTTGTGTCATGTGCCTGCTTAACGTGTGAAAAAAAAAATAGATTATCTGAGATCTGCAATAAGCTCATTGCAGCTATAAATTTCTAAGATGAAACTTAAAAGTAGTTTGAAAGATGTTTTCGAATATTTAAAATCAGTAACGAAAAGCTGGAGCAAATTATTTGTAGACAAAACTGTTTACAAATAAAAATGATACCTGAAAAGTAATCAGTTTCGGTATCTCTAGAATTTCCCGAAATACAGTTGGGCGAAAAGCTTGATGCATTTTACAAGTCTCAAAATTTTCTACATTTTAAAGAGAAATGAACGATCGAATTATTTTCGAAGGTTTTCTTAATTCCAGTAAGTGTTGTAGAAAACACCATTGCCAACGCACTGGAGCCATCAAGATAAAGCAGCGTCGTTGGTTGTCACAAATGATTATCGTAATGTTGCTTATGCTGGTGGGTATTATTAATAAATTCCGGAACAAATGAATTTTTTAGCTTTAACATATAAATTTCAACTTTTAAAGTTTCTATACTTTTTTTATTGGTTTTCTGGTGCAGATAGTGGGGATCCCAATCAGGAGCTGAATGCAAAAGATGCTGCAGCGGTGCGTGCTGATCATCCGATCCCAATAACATGTGGCGTATATTACTTTGAAGTAACAATAGTATGTAGTGGAGCTGAATGTTGTATGGGCGTTGGGTTATGTGAACGAAATGTCGATTTGAATAGATTGCCAGGTTTGCACTGCATATAGCTTTATGCCATAACTCGAAAAGGCTTAAATATTTTCTCTTAAAACTTTCGCAATAATCACTTAATTTTTCGCATCTGCTGATCATTTACGCTATGTATAGAGAATGCTATGGACTACTCTTGCAGAATGTTTAAGTTTCAGCCTTATAATCTCTATTAGCCCAAATGACAGCATTTTTATAGCATCTCCGAAGTTTCTGTACTAATCAATGTTTCTGTGTTATATGATGGCGATAAAAGAAAAAAAGAAGATATAATTATGAAATTTAGGCTGGGACAGAGCATCATACGGTTATCACGGTGACGATGGCAATTTCTTTTGCTCATCAGGCACTGGACATGCATATGGACCCACATTTAAAATGAACGATGTGATTGGTTGTGGAGTAGATTTTGTCAGAAAATCAATATTTTTCACCAAAAATGGCCAACATTTGGGTTAGTTCCTGTTTAATTTGATAACTGCTGGATTTCTTTGCGACTTATAAAATGTCTACGTAGTAATGATGCATATAAAAGAATGAATAAGCCTGAACCACATTGTATAATGATGTCATTATGAAACAGCTTTGTTTTTCGATATTGTTTTCTTAACATTTCATTATATTTTTAAGTGTCGTGTTATAGTGTTGAAGCAGTTATCGATTGCACAAACTAGTCAAAGAAGAGAAGGATGTGAATGAAAAATAGATTGCTCTATGAAATAAAATATTGATTTGTTTATTTTCATGGATAACTGCTATATTCTAGCTATTTTTATAGTCTTTTAGATTGTTTATTCTTTATTTTATTATTGCAGGTATTGCTATAATGGAAGTTGAAAACGTTGTTGATTTGTATCCAATGATTGGCCTTCAAAAACATGGTGCGATTGCAGAATCGAACTTCGGACAATATCCTTTTAAGTACGACATCGAGCAAGAATTCAAGGTCATCATTGTATTCCATGCAGTGCTATTTCTCTGCATCTTATTGTTTCCTCTTGTTTCGACAATAATAAAACGATCAGCCGAAATAATAGGAAGCAAAAATTGTGGAGAAGTGCAGTGTAGTGTGTTCTCCGTTAATGATGCAATGCGTGCGAGATATGATCGAGCATTAGCCCTTGTGAAGGAGACTTATAGTGACAGCCTTTTAACCGCACTGATTTACTCGCTGATTAAATTATTGGAAAAACAGTCAATCTAATTCACTTTACAATATTTACTCTTCAAATGAATTTGGAGATATTCAATTTTCAAATTTGTTACAATCAACAAGAAATTGAATGACAAATTGATGAGATCAATTAATTAATTATTGTAATAAGTATTCTTTGCAAAGATGATTGTCCGTTATTGATTATGCATTTGCTCTATCATCAAGAAGTGCAGTATGCTTGAATGTCGAAGTAGATTTTATAAAATGATCCTGGAATGTTTTTTGGTACCAGCTTTATTAATTGATTTCTGAAGAAGAATGATATGATTTGAGTGCCGAGCCTGATAATATTTTTTTCATTTATTATTTTATTATTCATGAAAATAGTGAAGAGTTTTTGTTTTAAAATTACCAAATTCGACAAATAATTGTCTATCAGTGAAATTCTTTTTTAAAGAGAATGTAGAGCTGATTTATCAAGTCTTGCAGGATGCACGCAATTATACGTATGAACAAATATGCAAAGTTGTGCTGCCACAAGCAAAAACGGGCTGGATGGATCGGTAAGTAGGCAGTGCTTAACATACTCTCTGCTAGTTTCATTGATGAGATAAAAAAGAGAAGTAGAGGGAAAGGAACTATAATGACTATTTCCTTTCTTTCATAATTTACATTAATCCTATTTTTAGAGCGATATCATCATGGTTATTACACGAAGGATATGGAAGAGCATTAGCTGCTTTTAAAAAGCATGCCGATCAAAATCTGGATGAATCTGGTGATGTACAAATGGAGAAAGGAGAAGAGGAATCAAGTGATATGTTAGAAAGACGTCGCGGTAGGTTGCTTGTGATATTTTAATTTTAATTTTCGAAATATTTTGCATTTTTAGATGTTTCTGGCTCGGAATTCAGCTCGAGTTCTCCCATATTTGGAATAAATCTGTGGAAATTGTTAATGTAATTGTGATTCTTTATGAGTAAATTGCATCATTCGGAACTCAAAATTCGTTATGAATGTTTTAAGGAATTCTTTATCTATCTTTATCAGTGAGCTTCGCAGCTTGCTTGACACAAAGTTATGCTATTTCAAGACGTGGTGATATACAATATATTATCAGTGGCATTTATATTGGCGAAGTTCTGTTAGTCAAGATGGAGTAATGAACAATTGAAACAAATGAATAGTTCAAATATGTCATATGAATATTTACTTTTTTGCTTCTTGCAAGATACTCTATGACGAAGAATTGGAAAATTTCATAAGATTTATATTCGTAAACTAAACAATAAATGGTTTTTGGAATGCTGTTCTCTCGCCCTCTGTTAGTTTAAATATTTTATTTAATTTCGTTAAATTTTTTTTAGTGGCACCATTTGCAGAACTGAAACAAATGATTTTGGATGGTGAAGTGGGCAAAGCAATCGATCGTGCACGAGCTTTATGTCCAGATTTATTGGAACAAAATAAAGAATTAGCGTTATTATTGAATTGTCAGTATTTCGTGGAGATTTATGCCAAAGCAAATAATGTAAGAGCATATATTTTTTCTTTTCGGTTACACCGTTATCAGTAAAGTACATTCACTTATATTATTTATGAACAATTTAAATAACGGTTGACACGTAGATAAAGGTTAGACTAGATGGAAAGTTTAGATAATTAATATCGTGGATCACTTTCATAAAGCTGGAAGCAAACTTGCAATCATTTCATTATCAGTGGCGCAAGTACCAAATTGACAGAATATTTCATCTAAAGATGGAATTTTAAAAACCGATAAAATAAAGTTTTTTGTAGAAGCTATACTACTATTATTCTGGAATACATAAGACTGAATTTTAATTGCAGATCACAATTTCTTCTGTGTCTTCGCATGATTCATCCAGTAGTGTGTCTCCAAAGGAAGAAACTCGTTCAACACAAAGTAGTCTTTCAACAATCTCAGGTTCATATAGATATATTTTATAATTAGATTGAATCGTTAATATTTTTAAGATTTTGATGAGAGAGAGGGAAGAGGAGATGGAGGAAAGGGAAATTATCTTTTACATGTTCATTGCATTCGAAATAGAATGATATAGTATGGAAAAATAAGTGCAATTTTCATAGCTTGTTATGTTGTGATGTATTGGAAGACTTTTTATGTGTTCCTGTGACAGTAGCATAAGATCTAAAAAAAGGTAATATGAAATGTTAACTGTGCAGTCTTTTTCCTGCTATTGTTTTAAATACACTGAATATAAATAGATTTATAATATGAAGGAAAACTATATGGAAATGTCTAAAAAATTACAATGAATTTCAGGAGGTGATTCGTATGCTCAAGTGTATAGTAGAAAAGGACATCCATTTACAATTACTGCCAGTAATGAAAATTTGGGTACGATTAATCCGTTCAAAAGACGCAATGATGAATGGGGTTTGTTTTCAGTAATATTTCACTCTTCAATTATTGTTATACTTTCCCGTTATGCTTATGCTAATGCATGCAAATAATGTACTGGGCGGTTATGGCAATGTGCAGAGTTTATGATATGCATTAAATAGAAAGAAATTAATTAAAGATGTGCTTTCAATGTGAAATCTAATACGAAATCATTTTTAGAACCTTTCATATGTGTTACTCGTCGTTCACGTACGGGAAATGAAGGAATGCAAGCAGATTCAAGCCGATTTGCTCGTGTGCAAACAAGTAGCACTGTTATTCGGTAAGATTGTTTCAGCTTATTTTGTTGGGATAACTAATTTTTAGAATTATTTTTTTTTAACGTCCAATAATTGGCATATATATATTTCAGTAATATGTCAGTTGATGAATCGATAGATGATAAAGCTGGAAGTGACCACTCCTCATCATCGAATGGAGCAGTTCATGGTTAGATACATGATTTTTTTTTTCTTTTTGGATTTTTCTTACATTTTCAATAAATGCTCAAGTACACATAAAATTAGGATGTAATTTGAATGTTATTAAATTGAACAGTTCATAGCAAAATTCAAATTGTGACTTCAGTTCGTTTTGAATTAATGCATTTGATGTACGGTACAATCTTGAAAATTATGGTACTTAAGAGAAATTAATATCACGAACTCTATGCAAAAAATTTGTTCCAGAATCCAATGGAAATGCCACAACAAGTAATGGTGTTATATTAAACGGTGTATCTCAACCGGTTTCATCAGCAACCACAATCATCGATGAAGATCAAGGTATATCATAAAATTAAAAAATTTCGAGATTAACAAGTTTTCTTTTTTAGTGTTTCAAAACAAGTGGTATCATTTATTATTTATTTAATGCTTCAAATTCAGGATTTTATGCTGTGCAAAATCTATTATGAATTATTTAGATCCGTCTTATGGTGACACACATCAAGATGTTATTGGTGGTGCGGAACGAACATTTACTTTATGTCGAGGTTGGACGGGTGGTGATCCGAAAGATATGATGAAATGTGAAGAAATAGATATGCTTCTCAAACTCGGTCGGGAAATCAATTTTTTATGTCAACAAATCGTAAATCCGCCAGAAGATCTGGTTCGCCGGATGCATGTGAGAAGTTGATGTCACTTTTCTTTTTTTTTTTTTTTTTTTTTTTTTTTTTTTTTTTTTTTTTTTTTTTTTTTTTTTTTTTTTTTGAGAATAAAATATGTAAGATTTGATTCTAAATTACTGATAACTGTTTGTGTAAGTAAAAAAGCTTCAAAAAGTTGGAAGGATAAGGATATCACCATATATTACCAAGTTTAATGGTAATTTTGGATGAATATAATTATGATATGAAAGCAGGATAGATCGACAAGGCGAAATCCTTATATTCGGTGGACATTCACATTTCAGCGACATTAGCAGCGAGGTGAAACAAAATGGAAAGTGTTTGCACTTGCGTACGTTTAAATCGAAACAAATGTTCTCCAATATAGTTGTATGTGTGGTTTCTGGGTGACTGTAATTAGTTAGATGTCTAGCTTTTATTTTCCAGGATATCCTTGCTTTGATATGTCATACAAAACCCTTGGATACATCACTTCGCTATTTGCTTGAACAAGTGCAACGTGTGAAAGCAGCTAACGGATTAAATAGCGCCTTACGAGGTTATTTTATTATTTTTTGTCTTGGCTTTCGGAGAAATCAATAATACATGTTAATAGTGAAGCTCAGTGCGTTATGTATTTCCTTCCATATAGGTCGCAGATCAGAGCTATCCTTATTTCGTTCAGTTTTCATGTAGTATAGATTTTATTTTGAACTTTTGATTTTCGTTGTAAGTGTTTCCAGTTATAATAATGTGTACAACAGTTCAGCATCATTTATTTAACTTGCTAATAATTAATTAATTTGCGTTTGCAGAGTGACTAATAGAATTTTCGAAAATATTTCTGAAAATAAAATAAGGTTGAAAAAAATTTTGATTTTTTTTTTTAAGAACATATGGGTTTTCCGAAGGAATCGCTACTCTCAATGCATTTTCGTACTGCGCGTAAACTTCGTAATGATTTATCGGCAATGCAGCTTGGTGTTGCTGTATTCGCAGACGTGGATAAATTGGTCGCCCAGAACCTGGAATTTTGATATTTACCCCTTCATTAGTTTTTTTTTTCTTAATGTAAATTTTGGTATTCTTTAATTTGACCGTCGATATATGCCGCCATGAAGTTTCAATCATTTATGACGCTCGATTATCAGAAAAGCTAGTGAGCATGTTTCTATAGATTAAAATAAAATAATTAAATGCAAGAAATCCAGTTACTTGAAATTTTAAGAAGTAGATCTCGGCTTCTTTTTTAATGAAAAAAAGAAAATAGCTTAATCTTGAAATCAGTTTAAATTTTCATAGCCATTAAAAATTATGTTGTGAGTGATACTTTTAATGATGAAGAAACCTACATGATGAAACAGTGCTACTTTTCCTGAAAACGCTTAATAAATTAGACATTTATTAAGTTTTTGGTAGATAAAAATAATTCATTATTTATCATAAAAATCTTAAGGCAAAATCTGCGTTTCAAGACATGAGACAGCAATTCTTCACAAAAACTCACCTTTTTTCTTTCTGATTTTTTAGACGCAAATGGAATAACAAAATCTATCGAAATTTTTTTTCTCCTAAAACTCAGTTAGTGTACTAGCAAAAGGTGGATTAGCGATATTGATTCGACGATCATTTCTTTCGAAATATCGGACCTCAGACGAGTATCACAATGTTCATCTGTCTTTTTTTTTAGTCAAATTTTTATAAATTTCAATTTTTTTTCTTTTGTAACTTAGTCCTGTATATTACTTCGGTGTAAACACTTTTCCTTATCATTTTTTGCGTTTTAGGTTTTTTATAATTTTTCATCATTCCATCGTCTCTAAGTTTGCTTCTCTATCCTTAAAAGTATGATGTTACATCTAGCCAAATGCTTATCGGCAGAAAATTTTAAATTTTTTAACGGAAATTCAACCGAAATTTGAAGTTTTCTCGTTTTATTTTTTATTGAAATCCTTCATATCACTCGTTGCAATGCGAAAATGGCGCAAAGCTTAGGAAGTAAGAAAGCCTATTAGAACATTTTCTTGGAAGTTTCAAACATTGGCTTTGCAAGGCTGACTGAGGCAAACTTTGGATTATGGGAAGCTTAACTATCGATTGATTAAACAAACTGACGATGAGTGTGAATGGCATCCTTAGCCTTCTTCACGAACTATATTGGACTTTTGCGCTTGCGCCATCATAATAAGGCATGGGCGTTCCTTAATGAATAATGGATAACGAATTAATTTTAGTCATTTATTCGTATGAAGATTTCGTTCCTTCATTTTAAAGCTTAAATTACTACAAAATATATTCTGTCTAATTGCAGTTTTTCGGAGGACTTTGGCATACTATTTGCTCTTCAATTTTATATGCATATTATTCCCTTTTTCCTGCTCCTAGACTACGATTTTCTGCATTAGTAGTAGTGGTAGTGTTGTAAATAATGTTTCAGTTTAAATATCCATTTGGATTTCCAATTATTTTCCAAGAAATTTCTTTACATTGTAAATGTATCCTGATTTTCTAGACTAAAATTAAATTCTATTTTTTAGTCTTTAATTCTTATTTGATTTTCAGAAAGTTTGAAGATACAATAAAGTTATTAACTCGCTAGATGGCCCTTCATCCCATGCAATAATTTTTAATATTCATTTATTATGCAAATTCGAACAATTATTTGCATCCGTTGCCTTTTTTCAGCTGCATTGCATATGTTCCATCATTTATTATTTTCTTCTAATTACGATATGTGGCATACTAAATCATGTTATTATTTTTCCCAAAATATGCAGAATTGATTTATATGCCTAGAAGAATTCAATTTTAAGAAAGGTTTTCAAGATTTCCCGGGTTAGAGAAGTATTTTTGGCTTCGTTTTTCTGTTTCTCTGGTCAGATTATAAAGTTCATATGTAATTCGTTTTTCGAACGCATTTCTATTTCTCAAACTCGTTCTTTCTTTTTTTTTTTTTTTTTTTTCGGATATTATGGTACTCTTTTTTTTTTTGCTATTTTGTGACATTTTTTTCAAAAATATATATGTAATATACATGCATATGTTTGAATATATTCTGCATTAGTCATTTATTTGATCGCTTTTTTGGTTTTAATTTCAAATTTGATTTTATTTTCTGAATCCTGATAACGTTGGACTTTTTCGCGCTTCTATGTTGTTTTTTATTTTTAAAATTTGTCTTCGCTTTTTATGAAAATAAACGAAAAGCTTTTTTTACAATGAGTATATGAATTGTGTGAATAAAAAAGAATTCTAACGAAGACCTTTTTATTGACAGATTGCTTTACGCTACAATAACGAGTAGTATAATTATACTTATTTTTAAGTTCCTAGTAAATTTCAATTTTCATTTGAAAAGGGTCTGACTACTGAGTGTTTGATGTGTTAGTTTAGAAAATCGTGGAATTATTTTTGCAGAAATTATCTCCTTTTTTCCTTTCAAATCAGTGAAGATTTCTTTTGAGACTGGACAAAAATCTTGAAAGCTTGGATCAAAAGAATTCAGAGATAAATAGTAATTGGTATTCCGAATCGTTGTATTACATTATTCGATTTCAGTATTTTTACGGAGTTTATCAGATTTTAAATTTTTATAATGTGGTATTTTTTAAATTCAAGGGTTTCGTGCAAAACTTATGCAAGAAGATTGCACGTGAATGTCATTTAAATCGTAAGATTTAACTTTTGTGCAACAATGGCTGATAGCAGTTTGTATGAAAAGAAATTAATATTGGCTCCTATGGTTCGAGCTGGTAGAACACCACTCAGGTTGGTCAATTTTTTCTATCATTGATGATATTTCCCTTTCCGGCATCAAAATTTATTCAGTCTCAGCCAACTTTTTAATTTGTCGTAATAAAATAGTATTTCCGAAAAAAATCTTCATTTATGTCTTGACAAATAGAATATTTGCATGAGCCATTGAATGTTTGTCTTCAAAAATTGGTTGCAGCTGAGTCGCTGTTATGGGTATGAAATTGAATGATGATGGATTTATCTTTCATATAAATTTACATTAGAGGCAAATAGATTTGATCCCAAAGGTATTTTGAAGATTGAGAACAATAAAGGAATTATATTAAGATGTATAGAAATTTTAATTGATTGCACTGATTCTTAGTAAATACAACAAAAGCAAAATTTTCTGTAACAACTTCCATAACGCCTTCATCAAAAAGCAATGTTGAAAACAATAAAGCTATGGAGTAAAAATTATCGTATTTATTATTTAATTCTTCAAATGATGCAAAATATTCTTATTTTAAAAATGACGAGTTTTTGTTTTGTATTTACAAAAAATCAAGTTCATTATCATAATTTTACCAAATAATTTCATTGTACAGTTTTTTTGCGAAGATTCTTCTTTTTCTTTACAGAACCTTAGCATTAGAATATGGCGCTGATCTGGTGTATACAGAGGAAATTGTAGATCAGAAACTTTTAAGTTCTCAGCGATCAATAAATGGTAATAATTGAGAAACTTTTAAGTAGTTTAATATTTTTGATAAAATCAAACTTATGCCTGAAAGTATTTGTGTTCGAAATTTGATCAAAAGTATAAGCTTTATCTTGAGAAAAATTCTGAATACTCTTACAGGAGTATTTGAGATTTTTGAAAGTAACTGTAATTCTGAGAAAAAGGGAAGAATGCACTGAATTATAACTTAAAGTTTCGAAGAAAATTATAGATACACTTGGAACAATTGATTATACATGTGAAGATGATGTCGTTTTGAGGATATGTAATAGAACTGAAAGGCAGAAATGTATCTTACAAATTGTAAGTCTTGTGAATCATTCTGAAAACTGCTGAAGAACAAATTAATATTGCTGGAATTAATTGATAATTTGATTATTAGCATCAATTGAAATTATTAACGAATAGATACTGTCGATTACAGTTTTCCATAAACAATGACATACTGAGAGATTGATTCTCAATGCTCAATAGTATATGGTCAAAGAAATATAACTACAATATTACTGTAATATCCTATATGATCGAAAAAATTGAAGTTTTTTTTATCATTTAGGGCGGAACTTCAACAGATGAGAATATAGAATCTATGCGAAGAATAAATCTATGCAAATAAGTTGAAATAGAAATTTTATTTTCAGGGAACAAATGATGCGCAACGAGCCGCGAATATTATTAAAAAAGTGTATGTTTATTAATTTTATTTTTAATTTTTATCTCCTCTTTATTTTTAAATTCATTTTATTAACAGAACCTCTTTTCCCTGTTCACTTCCTGTTCTTACATACACTATTTCATTATTTAGTCAGTGCAGCAAACACTGATTTGAATTTTATTCATGATTAAATTCTTTTAAATTCTCAACTTTTCAGCGGAAACGATGTAGCGGCGATTGACATTAATATGGGATGTCCGAAACCATTTTCTATTGCTGGTGGTATGGGTGCTGCTTTGTTAGGAAATCCTGAAAAAGCGAAAGAGGTATAAGTTATCTCCATAATTTTTTCCGTGTCTTACAGCTGGTGGCATGAGTGCTGCTTTGTTGGGAAATCCTGAAAAAGCGGAAGAGGTATAAATTATCTCCATGTTTTTTTCCGTATCGTCATGATTCAGATTTAGATTATATTAATCATTAAATATTAGTGAAATGCAATTAGTAACTTTTTTTATTTTAACTCTCTTGTGAGATTTCAGCAATTGAGCTTTATAGAGATTTGTTAAACAGGTACTGCTGAGAAAAAAAAAAAAAAAAAAGAAACATAATTCTACAGAAATGCATTTTGAGAAATCTTTTTTTTTTTGATTGGAAGAACACATTTGCTTGCTTTTTACCATTTTTAACTAAAATCTAATTTGAAGCTGTTTTTAATATCATATATGAAGTTATATAATTGTTGCATCTTGTATTATAAAATATCGAAACGATTAAAATTTTAGCAATTTTCGAATTTCAGATAGTGCAGACATGTGTCTCTATTTCAGCAATTCCAATCTCTTGCAAAATACGTGTTTTAGATAAGGTAAATATGAATATGTGTTAAAGAGTATTTTTATTAATTGAAATGCTGCATCTTTCATAGTTATCGGGAGGTTTCAGTTTTTTAGTAATTTAGAGGTTCAGTTTTGTGATTTCATGAAACCCACATGTTTTATGCTTCTAGCGGGAAGATACGCTTGAATTCGTGAAAATGCTCGAACATTGTGGTGTTTCAGCAATTGCTATACATGGACGACGTAGAGGTGAACGGCAAGGTGATGTAAATCGTTTAAATGAAATCCACGAAGTCACTCGAATAGTTTCTGTTCCAGTTATTGCGAAGTAAGTCGCTGTATTGTCCATATGAGGTATTTCGTGATTGCCATTCATATGCTAGACCCAAAATAGTCAAGTCCATATTCTCTCATTTGCAAAGCTTAAGTTAATTAATTTCTATTTTGAAAGAGTTTTACGGTTCATTTTATATTTTTTATTGTAGTGGATTCTCTGGTTCAATCAAAAAATATGATGATATTATAAAGTTTCGGGAACAATGTAATGCAAGTAGTGTAATGTTGGCAAGAAAAGCTCTCAGTAATCCGAGTATATTTCGTCCTAACGGCTTCTTATCGTTCGAAGAAGAAATATGCGGATTTCTGGAAATGGTAGTTATTTAGAGTTTTCTTAAAATTGAATTAAACTATTAAGTTTGATATTTCTTATAGTAAGATATCTGTCTAAATCCTTTAGTTGTTTTTAATCTAGTTGATATATAAAAACAGTACGATTTGTTTTGTATAACTCTTTAAGATTATCTAATTTTCTGCGTGTTATTAGCAAAATTATTTGAATACTGTTGTATTTCTACAACTAAATTTGCAAAGTGATTGAAATGTGAGCATTGATTGAATTATGCTAATGACTATTTTCCCCTCAAAATTTTTTTCTTCGTTTTGTTTTCTTGTTTCTTGTTTAAATTAGAGTTGTAATTCATTAAAAAGTTTAGGTTTGTTTGTTTTTTGATATTTTAGGCTTGTAAATATGATGAAAATTTCACCTCGACAAAATATGTGGTACAGAGAATTCTTGGATCTAAACAGGTAGCATATAGTATCAGTTCTTTTCGATTTGTTAAATAGTGTCCATCCTTGTATGTGCACGCTTTAATAGCATGTACATTTAGGTAGTCTTAGTGACTCTTAGAATTCTCCATAATGTTTTGTAAAAATACTCATAAATCGCAAACTTCTAAAATATATATTTTTTTTAGGAAACTGATGCGCGTGGGCGGGAAACTGTCTTAGCCGCAAGTGTTTTAGATATCTGTAAAGCATGGTCTATTAGTGATATATATTACGGTTATAAAAATATTCGAAGACGAGCAACACAAAAGCGGAAATTTGAAGTGGATGGTAAAACAGGAATAAGTTTTATTGACCTCACATTCCCACGGTAAGTTTTCCGAATAAGTTATACTTTTACGAAATTAATTATTACAACAGGGAATTCTCAGAAACAGTTACGTTCTTCGCTCATTTTATTCACTACCACCAAGATTCCATCATTATTTGCATACTTGAGTACTTAGACTTTTGCTATCTAGTTATGCGATGTAATGCTTCTCCCCTAAATAGCACGACAACATTCTACTTACATGGCTCTTTTAAAAAAGTCCAGCGTTAATCCATTCTTTCACAAAATCGTTGCTAATTTAGCCTAAATTAATTTTGATTTTTGCTATTTGTTGAAAATGTTCATAGTAATCGTTTAGTAAGCGACTCAAAGATAGAAGTGGAATGGTAACCCCAAAATGTGTCTTGAATGCTTTCTGTGATGAAAGCGGAATCAAGCGACCGATTTACCAATGCGTAGGTTGTAATTATTGTTTTACCATCAAATTTCATTAGTTTCTTATAAACTGCTGAAGAATAGTATAGTTTGAGGTGTTAAACTTAATTTCAATATGTTTCTAGAACAGGTTAAATTCATTTTTTCTTTTTTATACGGAAAATTTTAAGAAAAGGACTTCATCAAAGCATAGAATGTTTACTTAATCTGTTCTCTGCTCCAGAAAAGATGAATTCTATATAGGATGGAGAGAAATGACATATGAATTTTGTTCGTAACTTTTTTTCAATTGATTCCGAAAAAGTTGTATTACTTTCATCTTATTTTCTAAAATACCAATACTGTCCTGACATTGATAGGTTTCAGAAGTTACGTACAACTGATAAAAAATATGAAGCAACCGTTGAGGTTGACAGTAAAAAGTTCTCATCGCGCATTGGACAACCAAACAAAAAAATGGCCGAACAGGTAGCTGCTTTTTTGTTTTTCTATTCAGATTTTTATTTTTATCGAAAGGCTGCTGCTTGATGAATGTGATCATTTTCAGGTGGCAGCACTGGCCGCTTTGATTGGTCTTGACAAGCGTGAAAAGTTACCCGGTGATTGGGAAGAACTGTGAAATACTTTACAATCTTCGTTTGAAATCTCATTACAGTGTATTGCCATAATGCCTGATTATTATTATTCTTGTTAATTTCGCGAAGCTTTTGGAACCCAAAAGGTTTCAGAAGTTTTGTAAGAATCTTATCACTGCTCATTTCTTATCTTTAAAGAAGAAAGGAATAAGTAACATTCATCAAATTTCCGGAATATTTCAGAAAATAGTAAACATATATAACAAAAACATAGAATAAAATGGATAACTATGATTATCTGCGAATTAGTTACTTCATCAAGAATATTAAAATAAAAATATAAAAAGTGGAAAATTATGATATAATTGCTTTTTCATCGGAATGAGATTTACTTTGGAATCAATTTTGCCACGACTGATACTGTAATTGGATGCATTGAAGGAGCATTTTTCGTGAATGTTTCAATTGCACGACCGGCACTTTCTGACCAAAGGAATAGATCCCTGCAGAAAAGACATAGTTTAAATTTTCCATAATTAAAATTTGTAAGACACTGGTTTTCGAAAAAAGAAGTTCATGTAAGAAACATAGTTTAAATGTGTAAACTAAGAATTGATTGCATTTTAGAATTAATATACAAAAACATCATTAGATCTAAAAATCTTTTATGGCACTTCAAAGTTTAAAATCGAAAATTGTATTCAAAATATATTCAAATTTATGATTCAAATAATAAAGTATAAGGCACAATATCTAGGATATAGGGACTGAAATTTATAACTTCCTTTGGAATCAAATTCTCTCGACTTCTAAAATTTTAACTACCAGTATCTTTAGTTTCGATTTATACTAAAGTCTTAAGATGACTGTTAAGAAATTCATCTTTTCTCCGAATTTATAACGGATATGATTCATCTTGTGACATTTGCTTAGAAATCCTAGATAAAGTGATATAAAAAACTTTGGGACGGTATGCAGAGAAAATTTACTTGTAAATTAGTCTCACATATTTGATTCGACCTTGTTGTGTGACGAAATCTAACGCAACTGGTATAATAGGTTTCCAATAATTTTTTAAACATAACTGAATCCAACTCGATAAAATATCACAATTTCCGATTTTCGAAAATTGATTTACTTCATCTAGACGTGCCAATTTTATATGTGAAAGTCGCTCTTTTGCCTGCAAATTAGGTTGTGAATAATAAAATAGTCAAACAATCGCAAAGTAAACGGTTTGTGAATCTCTTTCTTGCTATTTTCTTCAATGCTGTTCCTCTCCATCATTTTCCTTTTTTGCTTCAAACTTCTTTTTTCCATTAATTTCTTGCTGTGACAGCAATGTTTCGAAATTATCAATATGATAAGATTACTTAGAGAGTTCATGCAAATATTATCTGCATAAATTTATTTAAATGAATTAAGCAGTTTGAAAGACACAGAAACACTATCATTAAATCAAAGGGAAAAATAAAAATAATATTAATTAATGATCAAAATCTAACCAATCGTAAATGACTCAATACTTTCACTTTCTGCAATGTCGAAAGAGAGAGATATTTTGTTTTATCAATATTCATTATTTCAGAATCTGCCATACTCATCCATTCTTCTGCCAATGAAACAGCTTCATGCATAGCTGTATCATCAAATCTGTAAGTTAGAAAATATAAATTTTTAAAAATGAGTCACATATAACTTTTTCTTGAATTTTGAAGGGATCAATATGATTTAATTGTAGCAATAACTTAAATTCTTTAAACAACAGGAAAATATAAACTCGAAAACTGTACCACTTTAAGCTTTTAATTCTATCTGAGTGAATATAGATTTATTCAAATTCATAAATTTCACTGTCCAGAAAATTTGAAGATAAAAAGCAAAAATAGCATTTCCCTTTGTCTGTATAAAACGATGCTCGAGTTTTTACGGAATGATTTTGAAAAATTTGTTATTCTAGATTAAATTTTAAAATTCGCAAGAAATTAGATAACATTAATGACCTACTGCGGTTTTGTTTTGGGAATTCCTGTACCATGTAACCAATTATTCCAATCAATACCATCAAGTACATTCTTCTTATCTGAGAAATATTCATATAAAAAGGCTTTCCAATCATCAGTTACTATAGATTTCTGGGCGAATTTCTCAATATATTTCTTCAGGAATTCATCGAATTCAGTTACACCAAGCTGTTGCTCAAGAATCATGAGAAGAGCCGATCCCTGAAAGCAGCGAGCAAAAAAAAGATTAGTTCGGTAAATAAAATTAACGCAGTTTAAATCACGTAATCTTTAGACCAAACCTACATTTCTCGATTAATTTAAAACAATTAGGCATAAAAACAATTTAAAACAATTTTGATATTTTAACTCAATAAAATAAACCTTTTCATAAGGGATCAATGAATATGCGTCCTCAGGATCCTTATTTTGCAAATCCGGTATCAATTTTGTGAATGGATGATCATCGAAATACTGTTCTTTAACAGCACTCAATAAATTATCCTGAAATTACCACTTTTTTTTTCAA
Source organism: Onchocerca volvulus (assembly GCA_000499405.2). NCBI lineage: Eukaryota > Metazoa > Nematoda > Chromadorea > Rhabditida > Onchocercidae > Onchocerca > Onchocerca volvulus. Next base: position 8,815,298 of record HG738137.1, on the reverse strand, counting down.
ATATTTTCAGTAAATGATCCGAATCAATGATAATTATGTATTCTGCAAATAAAAAAAATTTACTTCCCAACCACATTGAGACTCGAAATGTCGTTGTTTTTCTCCTTCAAGTTTTCCTATTATTTTACGTTCCAGGAATGTAGTGAAGCCTTCATTCAGCCTAGAAAAATAACAAATGTTATGCTATAAAAATAATGAAAGATCTTCAACCGTTTAGAATTACTACGAGTTAAAAAATTCCATTTCTTAAGATCTTCCTTTCAAAATATTTTACTTAACATTAAATTTCAGCTTAAAAATTTATTTTAAAAAGTCTCGGTTAATGAATGTCTCGCCGAAAACTTTACTCATTCTTGCAGGGAGACAAATTTTTCTAAAATTTTTCTAATGTGCTAAAAAATAAAAATAATCCAACCAAATTCAGAATAAGGTATAGTCAAAGATAAATCTATGACATCGAAAAATATTTACCAAAAATGTTCCCAATTAGCATTGCTAACTAAATTTCCTGTCCAACTGTGTGAAATTTCATGAGCTATCACATAAGCTGCCGATCGATCACCAGCTAATAATGTCGGTGTGACAAATGTCAAACATGGATTCTCCATGCCACCAAATGGAAATGATGATGGAAGCACAACCAAATCATACCTGATATAAACTTTAACAATTTTATGCATTTAATTAGCTGAAATAAACTATTATTCTCTCAAAATGAACAAAAATATAGAATGATTGGATAACAATTCAAAATAAATTTTTTAGCTAAAAGAAATTTATCAGTGTTATTATCTGAGTCAAGAAAAATAAGAAAATTGCAAAATAAAGATGTTTAATTTTGGAATAATTCAGCAAACAGCTATTTATAAACCAGAAAAATCATAAAGTAATAAATCATGAAATAAGCCATTTTTCTTACCTTTCCCATTGATATTTTCCGACCAAATTTTCAGCAGTTTGTAGCATTTTTTCTGTTTCGCCAAATTCATAAAACGCTTCATCAATTATTTTCGGTTCAGCCCAAATCGCACATCGCACGCTCAAATCTCGCTTCTCCATTAATCCAACAACAATGGCCAAAAGATAAGAAGGTATTCGTATTGATTGTTTGAATGAATATTTCGTCAATTTTCCAACTTCTTCCGGTTGACCTACGGCAATTGCGCTCATAAGACATATTAAATCACTGGGGACAGCTACCTAGAAAAAAATGAAAAATATGATTGCACAACATAAAGATTACATATAAAAAAAAAAAATAAAAAAATCCACTTTTAAAAAGATGACATCCAAATTATTTGCATAGTTTAAAAATATAAAATTAAAAAAAAAAAGAAAAAAGAAATAGATCAAAATTTTTGTAAGTTCAAAAAAAAAAAAAAAAGTACAACTCTGATTCATCGAGACAAAAAATCAACATTCATAGTGATCGTAACTGATATCTTTTAGCTTCAGTATTTCAAAAAATACGAAATGAAATGACAATTTAAAATAAACTGAATTTTCGAATTCGAAAATGGAAATTGAAGAAGCAAAAAAGTAATAATCTAACCACGGCATTATAGGTTTGTTTCACAGCAGGTGTATCCATACATGGTACTATTGAACGAGCATGTATACTTTGACATTGGCTGAATAAATAAGGTTTCTTTTTCGTGACTGTTTGTTCGGCTTTCAAAAATTGCAATGCTGAACATTTTTCGCCTGTTTTATAGCTGATTGAGAGATTACTGAAATTAAAATAATATATTCATAACTTAATAGTTTATAATATTAATACATAGCTTTATTTACTCCAGGCTGGAAACAATTTAATAATTTTGATAACTTAAGCTTTATTTCGACAATTTGCAGAAACAAAATCATACTTAAATTGATGAAAATAATTCTCTCTGATAACGAAATGTTGAAATAAAGTAAAATTTAGTCTTCAGTTTTATTTCTTTACTTACAATAACCAAAATATACCTCTTACATAGATTTTGGAATAATATAAAATTTACAAAAAACTCTAGAAATCCTTTCTATGAAATCTGATTTATACTTTAAAATTGATCGTTATCATAAAAAACACCTTAATATTATAACATAAATAATTTTGGAAAAAAAAAAAAAAAAAAGAAAAGGAGGAAAACATAAATCCTTTACTATGAGGCAAAATTAAGTAGATAAATAACAAAATCAATTAATTAAGATTTGCGTCAATCAATAACTAATCAATTATTTTGAAAACTCTTACAGTTTATCGCCATCTTTTTGTTTACCCACATCAATTATTATTTTTTCGCCGAGAACGCCAGCATTTTCCGCTCGATAGTTCACAATCTCATCATCTAATTTAATGTTTATTATTTCCAACGACTGACTATCCAATATCTGAAAATATTATTTAATCACTGATTTGATTATTCATTGTTAATAATACTAATAATATAATAGTAGAAAGATAAAAGAATATTTTTTTCATAGCCATAAGTATTTTCAGGTACAAGTGCAGTAAACACAACATTATTAAGTTTTCAGGATCAAGTTTATAGACTTTAAGGTCACAAAATTTTCGTATTAAATTTTTGGGATCACTAAGTTTATTAAATTTCGGAGAACTCATTACAATTTTTTGCATAAATCAGCAAATAATAATAATTTATTCTATTATTTTGCTCACCACTAAGTATAGGATTGCTATTGATTTCAATAATTTACAGTGACTTTGAAAAGTAATCAAAAATGGAATAATCAACTTTTATACGAAATATTTTTTTTAAAAACATAAAAATTGGATCGCCCACAATCTAATCAGTAGAAAATAATAAGAGCGATTCTTGGCTACAATCCTGAGAAAATCATTGAAATCATTTCAGGCAAACACCAACTGGATGACCAACTTAAAAAAAAAAAAAAAAAAAGAAAAAGCATTTTCATTTTTTAAAATATTTTAGATAAAAATTTATCAAATTTCCGATCACTTTTGAAAGTCTTTATAAAATGTTGGAATCAATAACAATGTTATAGATAAATAAATAATCTCAAAGCGATTAAAATCAATTTGTTTTCAAAAATAATTAAATAGAGAATTTGAATGTGATATGATACAAAGAAACTTATTCCCATCATTGACTGAATAAAAAATTACTATTTCTTTGAATTTTAAGAAATGAATATGGCAGAATTGGAGACGAATTTTATTAAAACGAGGAATGCAGAAAAAAAGAAAAAAAAGTTGGGGATAAATTTTATTTGAAATTAAGAATGCAACTAATAAAACTTTTTTGAAAATGAATGTCGCAAAACGAAAAAACTAATACAATTTGATCAGTTGGTTTGATAATACGTATCGATAAAATGACACTTCCAGATATTTGTGATTTGCAAAAATCAATTATCCAATCCAACGAAAAATGATCAATTGTTGCTTCGTTGATATTGGCGCTAGATGATGGATCATACATAATTTCTGAAATAAATTGATGCATAATATTAAACAGTCTAATTTTAATTATGCAATTTAATTATGCAATTTTTAATTATGCAATTTTGAAATTATTGTGAAATGCTCTTATGCAACTACTGAAATAGATTATTATCAAAATTGAAAGAAAATTTTTTACTAAAAATTTTCTCAGAGAAAAGAAAACCTTCTAAATTACTGTCAACAATTAATAATAAACAGAATGAGAATAGATAAGCTTATGGAATTTTACAATACTATTCTAGACAGAAAATATTGATGCAAAAGATGTAGGCTTTAATTTTATTAAACGATTTAATTCAAAGCAATTATTATTTCAAAGAACATTGTTGACCATAGATTTGATTGAATTCATCCGAATCTCGAGGATTAATTAGAACAGAAATTCATTTCTTAACTATAACTTTATTGATGACATTAAGCCGCATCCAACTGCGCAAACACATTTCTACAGTTCGATGATCATAAATATTAATTAAAAATTTTACAAAAATGAGAAAAATTGATTGAATTAGTCGCACAATGAAAAAAAAAGAAGTGTCTAAAACACGAATTCAAACATTTTTTTCAAATGATGTAGTATATTTTGCACAAATAATATCAGCATACAAAACTAGCAAATATATACATACCGTAAGCCGAACAATTAAATAAATAAAGATAATTCCTAACTTGATTTTTTCCCCATAACAAATGACGACAATCTCGAGGAAAAAAAAAAAAACTTAGATTTGGAATTATTCTTATTTGCTTGACTGTTTGCTCTTTGGCTTATTGGTTTATTTTGCATTACTGATATTATGTGTGCAAAATATAATGTCATCACGAAAAAAAAAAGAAAAAAAAGAAAAAAACGTTAAATTCGCAACTTTATCTTTTTTTCGCTATCTAATTAATTTAATAAATTTTTCGCAACTTTTGCAAAATTTTTAAATTAATCTTCAAGCTATGAAAATTTGTTTGTATATTTAAATATATACTTATGCATATTTAAAATACTGCTCTGACCAATAATAATACATGATAAAAATGGGCAAAAAAAAAATCATGACGGCTGAACCATAAATTAATGTAAACTGCAGAAGTAATTAAAATCAGTCAAAGGAAGTTAATCAGACTAATCAAATCGAAATCTGTAATTTTTAAGGTTGCCGGAAAAGAATTTCACTAAAAGTTTTATTGAAATTCTTGCTAAATAAAAAAATAATTTAGTGGAAAAATTATCAAACAGCAAAAGGAATAATGATACATGGATAAAGCTAAAAAAAAAAAAAAAAAAAAAAAAAAAAAAAAGACTTATGTAATGCAAGATCATTAAAGTGATAAGATCAATCAAGCACGATTTTTCCAAACTGATTATTTTCATAACTAGAATTCATCATTTGTAATAAAATTACCCTTTCCTGTATAAAAAATTTGAAAATTTACTTCCATAAAGGGAAAAAATTATGCTCTAGTGTGGAAGTGTTTAGTGCGAAAGTGATTTTTGTTTTTGAACTGGTTTTGTTGTTAAATGACTAAATTAAATGATAAAGCTCATATGATTAAACTCATGTAACTTTAATCACTTCCGCACTAAACGTAATACTTTGATATCCGGTGATCTGTACACATCATCTAATTCTTTATCTGCTACTGGACAAATATTAAAAAAAGGAGATATCATTTCAAAAAATCGTTCTTGAGCAATCTTCGGTTCTCCAATATCGCGCACTTCGTAGCAACAAATAATTGTTGCTGCTTCTGATCGTAGTATTAGGGTAACGAGTCCTTCTAATGCCTGAATTTGAATATAAAGCGTCAATCATATTTAATCATAGTTTTGAATTGGAATATAAAGTGTGAATTGTAACGTCAATCATAGTTTATAATTAAGTTATTTTCTTCCGGAAATATTTGCTAGAGATCATAATAAAATATTGCATACTGTTAAAAATCATCCTCCTTAATGAATTATTTTTGACTTTTCAGACTATGCTTGCTATTTGATAAAAGGATGAAGTGAAGTTGAGATTTTTTAGAATTCAAGAATTTATCAAATTTATTCATACATAGCTTTTAGTATTATTTGCAAGAGATATGAGCACTATGAAAGATCGATGACAGAAAGCATAGAATTTGTAGAATGACGTCTGCGTCATTTTAATTTTAAAGGATATAACAAAACAACAATCAAAAATTAAAAACACAAAAAAGTTTCTCATATATTATAGCTTTTTCTGATTAGATAAAGGAAGATAAAAACAATGACACAGTGCAAAACTTTACCCTCAAATAATAAATTACATCGATCATTATAATAATATCGAATGAAAGCGGTTTATCGTAAGAATCATTCCAATCCAAAATTTCAGCTTTAACAGAACCTTCATTTCTTGTTATCACTTTCCAATTTTCCCGGATGTTTCGATCCAATAATCTGATTCCTTCCGATAAATCAGTTGCCAAGACATCTGCACCTAATGCTGCTAAGACGATACTGCACACTCCTGTTCCAGCACCAAGTTCTAGAACCTGGTGATAAAATATATCACTGAAAATTTCTGATTACAATCCCATTAATTTTTCCTAAATTAATAAAATTTAAAAAAGTTACAAAGGATGCAACATTCGAATGACTAATTGAGTTACCACTGTAACAACAAAATGGCACAAAGTTATATCATTAAAAGAGTTTTACGACTTTTTTATTCTTAATGTAGTGTAATGCATAATTCATTCTCTTCTTTTCAACAAAATTTAAATGTCTTCTGCATCGAATAAAATTTTAGTCATTAATTTAAGACTTTCCCTCTTTTTCAACAATCTTATATAAAACAGACGGAAAATTGCATAAGGTACCTTTTTTCTCTTCCAAAATGACTGATAACGAACAAAATAATGACAAGCTACAATGGCACTATCCCAGACGACACAACTAACGTGTCCAATACATTCTTGTCCTATTTTGAACTCATTTTCGCCAAATTTTAACTCACGCATAAAATGCAACATGCCCTCCTCGTTCGTATCATCATATTCCTAAATTTTAGTTTTTTTTTTTTTTGAGATTAAGAATCAGCCGATGATGTAATGATTTCTGTTACGGAAATATAGAATATTAATTTTAATCAGTAAGAACTGTTTTATGTTAAAGCGAATTCATGAAAGTTGACATTAGGCGCTCTAATAAAAAAGTAAGCAATAAAACTTCGTTAATCTTCCAAAAATTAAAAATTTATGAAAAAAATTTTTCAGACACTTCAAGATTTATCTTTAATGTGAAATAATTAAGGGAGATTAAAATTTACATATGCAATTTTTAAAACAAATAATTTTAATATATGATAATACAAAAAAATAAATAATCTCCCATTAGTTTCTTTAATCATTTCATGATGTTCATTGAATTATTATTAAAAAATTTAAAAAGATCAAAGAAACCTTAGCCATATTTACCGATCGTTCGATCCGATTATAAATAGCTATTCATACCCGTTTATGAAGTATCCAGTCTGTAATACAATACACAAGTAAATTTTGATATCTTCTCTAACCGACAAATCTTTTCATTCTCTAACAACAGTTCATTTATAAACCTTAGTATTCCCTGTTAACGTTCTCGTAATACTCTCACATTTTACTCTCACTCTCTGCCACCATACACAAATACACACACATACTATAGCTCATATTTCATTTTTATTCTTTGTTAGAAGAAATACCATAAGAATGACCTATAGTTGAAAAAACTTAAATACATCAATTGGAATTTTTGTTCTCTCCTAAGGTGACAATTTTAGGTGACAACTGATGAACAGTCGTAGCATATTAAAACTGGGTTCAGGATTACTTTGCCAATTTTTGGTTGGTTTTGATTTCATCAAATGATGTTTGGTGTTCGTGAGGGAGGCGTATTAAACGTTTTGAATACGTATTGCACGTTTTCGGTTGTTTCTGATTTCCAGCCTCTTCATTTTCGATGACTGTAATGTATGCAGTGGACAGTTTATGGATGAATGGATGGATACGTGATGGGGAAAGATTTATTCACGTATTAATTACGTGTAGCGCATGTAATTTATAATGAACGATTGGTTCATTTTTGATGGTACTTTTACTTGAATTAACGATAGGCGACGTGATCAGTAAGCGGATAACCAGATAATTGAATTCAACGGAATGGTACCAGCCGATCCATCTCAGCGTGGTACCACGCGAAAACGTGTTGTAAATGATGATGAGAAATTGAATGACGAAGAATATATTCTGAAAAGAAAACGGAATAATGATGCTGTAAACAGGTTTATTTTCTTCTATACTCATTCAGTTGTTTCTTCAAATTCTAAGGTTTTATCTTTTGTTCTTCATGTTAGTTTTTTTACTATGATTTTTTCTGGATTTTGTGCTTAAATTGAGAAGTATGCCTAGAAGATTGTTTTGAATATTATAGCTCAGATTGATTTTTGTTTTTTGACTGTTGGTAATGGTTTATATTATTTTTCTTATGGTCATACAACTAAACATTGTTTTTTCAAGAGTTTGTTGTTTAAACAGATAGATTATTTAACTTTTACTAATTTTGGTCAGTTTTTGAAATCACTTTGAATTGTTGGTCATTGTTCTGCGAAAGTTTAGCTTGATATAGTTGAGAAATTTTTTCTGAATTGGAATTCCATATGATTAGTCCGGAAATTTGAAATATCATACGTATGTTCTGTTCACATTATAAACTTGTTTTCAAGAATTATTTTGAACCACTGAAACTTTGAGCTTCTTTTATTGTACAGTAAATTTTGTTATTAGCAGATAGGTGTTTTGTTTCAAGAAAATTAGTTTTAGTTTTATAGAACTCGCCAAAAGAAACGTCGAGAAGAAACAGATACAATATTGCGAGTGGAACATTTGAGGAAGGAAAATGTTGAACTGGAAAAAAAGGTTGCTGTTTATTTCTAAATCTAAGACATATTGTTTGGTTATTGAGCAACTTAGAAGAAATTGCTACTAAAAACTTTATATGAAAATTTCTAAATACTTTAGGAAAATATTGAAGTCATTTTCGAAATTATAACATTGGAATTGTTAGTTAATTTTGTGACTTTCCGCATTTTGATTTTTCATTTTTACATCTCTTTCAGAACTTATTAAACATTTTATGCTGTTTCCCTTTTTTACTGGTTATTTTCTGCGCTGCCATTTTTCCTACAATCCTTGCAATGTTACTGTTATCTTATTCTAGGTTGAAGGGCTTCAGAAAGAATTGTCTTTTCTAAAAGAAATGTTTGTTGCTTATGCAACCAATAGCCGGTCGAAATCGAATGCGAATGAGGGGAAAAATGAAGCAAGCACGAGTAATGAGAAACCAGGATGTAGCCACAGCGAAAGTATCTGATTACATTGCATTATTTATTGATTACTGATTAAGATACCAAACTATCCGCTTATTTCAATGTAATACTTCCTGGATGTTCAGGCAATTGTTTTCTGAACAAAATCTTCTATCAATATCTGTTGAATGCGAAGCGGATTATGGTGTTACATTCACTTAATCTTCCCATTGGTGTGAAAATTCCGGTTTCTGGAAAATTCGTTTTTTTCAACCTGTTAACTGAGCTTTTTTTTTTTTTTTAAACCTCAAACCTATCATTTATGAATCGATAACCTTCAATTTTTGGAATGAAAAAAATAGAGTAAAAGAAAAGAAAAAGTCAAAAAATTCCCCGTTGTTAAAAGCTTGTAACTGTGCGATATTTCAAGGGATGAAGTCGATTAAATTTTGATTTTGGTTCATTTTCTGTTGCCTCCGGATATTGTAGATCGGAGAAACGAAGTGATTGTAATTTATTATTTTTGTTTTATCAACGCTATTTTGAGTTATGATTATTATGCTACAAATATTGATTATTAGCATGTGTCCTTGAATTGTAATGAGTTACATAGAATAGTCCAGTTATCTTTTTACCAACAGCAATATTGCGCTGAATAATATTTTACTAGTTGTACTTTAGGCAAAATATTAGTTGGATCCGGAAATAGTTATTTTGTAAAATCCGAGTTACACAATGAGAAAACTGCCTATTTATGTTGATTTTATCTCGTCATTTGAAAAACGTTTATAATTATTTAAAAAATTGTTTATGAAATCATTTGAAATTATTTCGAGGAGGAAAAACTCGATAATTTATCCGGAACAACTGCTTTTCATAAACAAATTGTAATTTAATGAATTAAACATGGTTTTGAACATGATTTTTGGCCATCTATATTTTTTAATTTATATCTATTTTTCTTCTATGTATATTTTTTCTACATATGTATATATTTTTTTTTCTTTATATGCCTATATTTTTTTTCTATATATATTTACATATCCATCTTCTATATATATATATATATATATATATATATTTTTTCTATCGATGAACTTGATATCAAAACAATTCTTCTGTTTAAATTTTCTGACCTTTTTAAATTTTATCAGATTAGAAGTAACAAATTTGGTGGGGAAACATTTGAACACATTAAAATGAAGGCTATTGTTAGAAGAGTATTCATCGTATATGACAACGTCAAACCATAACATAGCTTCCTATGTCATTCAGGGTATTGTTGTTGTTTTTGAGAAGTGACTTATTGTTGATTAAAAATATAAAAATAACGAGGTCGTTGATTAGTCAGACTTTTTTGTCCGTTTCTCGCACTTATTTTGAAAGTGAATGATTGGAAGTATTACTGCCTTTTTATTTCAATATTCAGTCAGTTCTGCAGAATGTCGGAAGAAGAACAGCAATGTTACGCGGGTGTTGTTGCGGATTGCGCGAAAACATCAACTGAATTGCTGAATGTAGCCAAGCAATTTTATGTTCAACTTCAGAAAGAAGAAGAACGGGATGTATGAATTACTTACAAGCATTTATTTATTATTTTGATCAATGTCATTCATTACTGATATAATTAGATTTCCTTTTTACCGCTAGCGTCTTTATTAATTATGCGTATCCTATTTTTAGCTAAATTATTTTCGAAGAAATTTTCCGATTAACTATTTCAGTCAAAAATTTTCAAATGAAGGATTTGTTTCTTAGCAATTTTCCTGTTTTAAACAGATTAAATTTTCTATTTTTCAATCTATTTCCAGGGATTTTTTTGTATAATAATTTGTATATTTATTCATTTACTAATTTCCTACAGGGAATATCGCTTTATGAAGTGAAAAATCGTGATTTGCTTGCATACACGCGTGATTTGATTTATTTGATGTATCAAATGAGTAATGGAAACAGTATACAGGGTGATCCAGCCATTGAACGTTTGGTTTATTTGAGGACGGTAAATTTTCTGAATTTCTTGCTTTCATTATTCAATCGATTTGCTTTTCGTCGTCTATTTCGAATTTGTTCTAATTTTAATTTCAGAATTATCCTGAAATTGTTTAATGTTTTAAAAATTGCATAGTTTTATGGCAGTGTTGTAGATTTTGGAACGAATTCGTCCCATTGAACACAGAATGAAAAGCTATGTTGAAAAACTAATTTTACTCACATCTGACACAGCAAGCACTAATGTAAAAGTATGTCGTTTTTCTTTCTTTTTTTTTTTTTTTTTTTTTTTTTTTTTTTTTTTTTTTTTTTTTTTTTTTTTTTTTTTGTTGAAATCTATATGTATCCTGAAGTAACCTATTTTTTCGGCAACAAATTCAACAGAATTTTTCATTTTTTCGTACTACTGGCGTAATTAAATAATTTAGTAAGTATTTCAAATATTCCTATGGTGCAGCTAACTGTTTTTTTGCAGACATTGCGGCCACATCCAGATCGACTGAAAGTGGATGATGAAAGTGAAGAACTGGAATCAGAAGATGATGGTAGTGATGAAAATGCTTCGAAAGCGAAATCCAAAAAATACGTTCCACCAAAACTTATGGCTGTACATTACAATGGTAATAATATTTGTCATTCTTCAAAGGATCATTTTATTTCAGTTGTATTCTTAATATTACTTAATGAATCCAAAAATTGAAAAAAAAATTTTAATTGTTATTTCGATTTCTGATAATGCAGATATTATGTAAATTACAGAAGATGAAGAAGAAATGGAAGAACGAAAAATACAACGAGCAAGACGGCGAGCATTACAAAGTAGTTTGATACAAGATTTAAGAGCACAGTATAGTGAAGCTCCGGAAGAGTTTCAGGTACTGATGTCTAATAGCTTTTAATCTAATATTACCAATTCAGCTTGATTAACTTCGAATCAGTGTCGAATGACTCAAACTTGAGCTAATGTATGTTTTTGTGAACTCCTCGCAACAATGAAAAAATCTTCCTATCAGAATGATGGTCATCTTTCAGTTTTTTGTAGTGCATTTCCGTAGCACTGACTCTTTTTTTTTCTTTACTCAGATTGTTAAGAGGACGTTTAATAAAACAGAGAAGCTCGTCAGCAAGAAATAAAACAAGTATATATCAGGTCAAAATAATTTCAAAAACGTATAAAACTTCAATGTTTTTAGGATGATAGTATAGTGAAGAGGAAAAAGCAGGAAGATATTGAGAAGCGAAAGTGAGTTTGTATTTTTTTGCTGCTTTTTCATTTTGTATTTACTTATGAATTTGAGTGATTTGTTTGCTAAAATTTTTCTTTTTTCACCTTCAAAACTCACTCTCCAACTTTTCACTTTTGAACTTCATCGAATTTTGAAGATGTTCGAATTTATCTATGTCATATTGAAGTTATTAGTTTTTGAAGCTGGGTCTTACTTATTTTGCGGCATTCATATTCATCTATAGTTTCATAAATTTCTGTTTGTATTTATTTCAGATATGAAGAGGATTATCTCATTCGTTTGCAAATGACAAAAAAGGAGAAGCACAATAAGAAAATTCAAAATCGACAAGATATTCTAGATGAATTACTTCATTTTGGTAGTTATATGGCAATGAAAGACATCGAAAAAGGTAGTGATAATACAGCAAGTCATGGTGCTGGTCGAAAACGCAAAATAGGAAAGAATAGGAAATTTGCCAAAAAACAACTTGCGAAAGGAAAAAAGGTAAAATGACGAATTGCTTAAAGTTTTACATGTTTCCGGAAAGAAGAGAAACATTTTATATTTTTTCCACATAGGCTTTTGAAAGCTTTTTAGAATGGAAGTTGAAGCAAAATTTTTAAACTTCGGTGACAAAAGTATGCAGAGTCACTTCCAAGTTGTAGTTGATATTGCAAAATATAACCAATTTTATTATTACTAATTTTATTGCATTTCTGTGCTTACTTTATATCATGCAGTTAGTTTAAACAGTTCTTCTCTTTGTATTTTCATTTACTGCTTTCTTTTTTTTGCAGGGAAAAAGCAAATCCAGGAAAAAATAATGAAATATGCTTGATAAATTTTCATAATTCGCATAATATGATAATTGTTGTAATAACTTTTTGTTCGTTGTTTGACAGTTTATTGAGGCAAGTAAAATAATTCAATCATTTTATACAAGCATTAATAATTATGATATTTACAATTTAACAGTATATTAATTTCTCGCACTAACTATAATAATAATGCAACAGATATCTGACTTGCGTAGTTTAATAACTTGAATTAAACACTACGTTAACTAATTGGTATATAATAATAAAGGATGCTTCAAGCTACTGCGTATTTTATAATAGGTCAAGTATGCTAATTAGATCCAATAATCTGAAATAATAGGATGATACTTTTTGCTAATCAAAAATTATTGGAAGTTCTTTTTTATGGCATTTTGTGAAAGTATCATTATTACTATTACGTCGGTAGGAAGCACTACTATCTTTCATTCATATTGGATGTCACCAAAGATTCTTGAAATTTCAGGAAAAAAAAAGTTTGAAAATGAGCTTTCCGAATTATAACTGCGACTTAGTAAATCTCTGAGAGAACATGAAAAAATTTTTGGAATATATTTCGATGTATATCGAATATATTTCGGAAATATACATGTAAAAGAGAGCATGCTACGTTCCATTATTTTATCGAATTAAAAAAATTTTCAGTAAACTGCATTATTTTCATCCAAATTTTATGCCCAAATGCTAAATTATCTAAAATTTTACTGTATGAATTTTAAAATTAATATTATTTCTGAAAGATAATCTCGAAACGAATTGTATTTCTAGAAAATAATTTTAGAACTCACCAATTTTCTGCTGATCGTTTTGAAATTAATCATATATTTTCATGAAAATCTACAAATTCGAGACATGTTTTATGATATCAGAACATTTAGCGGATATCTTGACGGTAGCTAAATCATCAGCAGCAGTAGGACCAATATTGGCAATTAAAATTGGTGTAGACTGTTCAAATGCTTGTTGAACATAACGATAACTGGAAAGGACAGTAAGCGAAGAACCAAGTACCAGCAAACCATCACAACTTTTTACCATGTCATAACATTTGCTTTGAATTTCCGGATCGATGAATCCACCAAAAAAGACGACATCTGTTTTCAGAATCGATTTAGGACCACATTTCGGGCATACTGGAGGATTGAAATTATCCACAGCTTTATCCGGAATATCACAATCACCATCCGGTGCCAATTCTCCGATCTCTTCTAAACACCAATTCGGATTTGCCTTCTGAATCCATTCCTGTATTATTTGCCGATCGTATAGCGAATGACAATTCATACAAATAACTCGTCGTCCGCAACCGTGCAATTCGCTTAGCATTTTCGATCCAGCTGCTGTATGTAATCCGTCTACGTTTTGTGTGATTAGCCATGTAAATCGTTTACTTTTTTCCCAGTTGGCAATTATTTGATGCGTTACGTTTGGTTGTGAAGCGGAAAATCGTGGCCACGCAACGAAATTTCGGGTCCAAAAACGCTTCCGAACAACTAACGATTGCATGAAATCTCCGTGCAACACCGGACGATGATCGGTACGTGCATATTGACCAACTTTGGGGGAACGATAATCCGGAATACCGGATTCGGTAGATATTCCAGCGCCGGTCATTACCACCAAATGTCTGATAGTCTTTAAGACATCCACGAATTCCTTAATATTTCCATCAGTTGGCTGAGCACATTCAGGAACGAAACGGAACAGCGAAGGCATCATTTAAGAAAATAGCCAAATCTTTTTTTTTTCCTTTTTTTTTTCAGTAGTTCGACCGTCGAATGCTTAGAGCGTAAACACGAACTTTCTTCTTGTTATCCGTCTAGAGTACTACCTAATGAAGCTGTTATATTCGGTAAAGCGATGATTAGAGGAATTGTGGGACGGAACGTCTTTGACCTATTCGTAAACTTTCAGTGTGTATGACGTCTCGCTTGCTTGAGTGACACGTAAACATGTAGACTTGAACGTGTGCTCCACGTGGGCTATTTTTTGTGAGATGAACCAAATAAAGTATAAATCTTACGCTAAATAAAATATAAGTCTAGCCAAACAATGTTTAAGTCCACCGAAATAAATTAGAAATTTTCCCTCAAATGTGGGACGGAACGTCTTTAACCTATTCTTAAACTTTCAGTGTGTATGACGTCTCGCTTGCTTGAGTGTCTATTTTCAAGGTTCTTGGGGGCGATAAGCAGTGATAATAGTTGTCGCTGTCTTTTTTTTATTATTGTTATTGTCGTTGTTAGTATTATTGTTATCGTTATTGTTGTATGATTTGTTATCGTTATTGTTATCGCTGTTGTTATTGTTGTTATTATTGTTGTCCTTATTGTTTTTACTATTTTTATTGTTATTATTGTTCTTGTTGTTGTTGTTATTGTTGTTGCTATTGTTGTCATTATTTTTTGTTATTGTCTTCATTATTTTCATTATTGTTATTGTCGTTGTTGTTATTATTATTGTATTGTTATTGTCTTCATTGCTGCTATTGTGTTTATTATTGGTATCCTTTTCATTATTGCTGTTGTTATTGTTATTATTATTGTAGTAATAATTTCAGTATCTTTAGAACCGTCAATATCTTCGATATTTTCTTTGACATCTTCTTTAGATTGGAATGTATTACATTAAAATCGGAATTATAAATCGCATTTAGATCTATAATTTCTCTCAGCCTATAATCTGTGATCTATAATTTTGAGAGAGATTCGCTGTTCATATCATCGCACCATATCTTTATCACTCTTAGTGTTACTAATGTTTCAATTATTTCACGCAGCACAAATAGTAATATTAACAATTGCAAAAAACGCTTGGCCAGAAGTGTAGATTTTTGCATAAGTAATAAATATTTTTCTGATTATATACTTCCAAGAGAGAAAATGGTTTATCACACAAAGTTCTCAGTGGAAATCATTGTACTGATTACTGTTATCAACAAAAGCTACTATCAGATTGATTATGTATAAATATCAACTTCAAAGTTTTATTTAAATCCAAAAATTCACTTTCTCATTTAAATTCATTTTCATTACCTAATTTAAAACTATTGTTTTATTTAAATAAATGAAACAAAGAAGCTATCAGTGACATCAAAATGTTAGCAGTAAGAAAGCAGTGACATTAAAATGTTAACAAGATGAAAAATTAAGTCATCCAAATCAAAGCATAATATTCAATGCAAAAATTTATACGGGTAAATTTAAAGTGTCTTTTGAAAAATACGGAAAAAAGTGTATTTCCTCAAATACTTTGCTTTCTTAGAAAAAAAAAAAAAACTACGATGATAAATAATTCGAAAGTTTATGGAATAGTTCCATTTCTTTTTTGGATGATGAATTAATGTGTGATAATATATCGATAAGAATCTGTTCAAAAGTTGCAACTTCATAATTTTCGTATGAATGATTTTCTACAAATAAGATTTCATTTTATTCATAAATATTTATCGGTTAATGAAGCGTGAAAAACACAATTAAAGAAAAGAGAATTCGATAATTAATTATTGCAATTGCCCTGCAGATCTTTCCTTGAATGTTAGTTGTATATCCTATGTTTGTCCGTAAGGTATTTTAATGAATTAAATTCCAAATAATTCAGTTCAAATTTGAAATTCTTTTGCTAATTTTATGAACGACTATTCTTTTTTAAATAATATTTTACTAAGATTTGGCAGTCAACTTTAGAATTAACTTCATTCCTTTTTAAAATTATTCCAACTGTTTAGGAAAACTGATGAGGAAGATGAATAAGATGAGAGGAAATTAAATTTTTCTAACAAAATATCGCCAAGTTTTTATTCTTTTTTATGAATCTTTCATCTTCCAATACAAATCATAATTTTCAAAAAAATAATTCTAATTGAGTTTTAATTCAAAACTTGAAATTTTCGATAATATGATATTGTTTTTGGCACCTATCCATTTTTCTGTTATCAGGTGTATCATCGAATTGATCGTAAAGTTTTCCATTAAGATAACAAACTAAAACAAGGTATATTTAGATAGCATGATAGCAAACATTTTGAAATTTCATCCAAAATATCAATTTAGTTGAACCGAATTCATCTCACTTATCAATTTTTCTCCAATTAAGACTTAATTAATAACATTACGAAACAATGAAATGAAATGGTGAGAGAAAAGTGGTTAAATGAAAAATTTGAAAAAATATGGGAAATAATAAAATTTTATAAAGAAAAAAATTTAGGATAATTTTATAATATATTTTAAGAAGAAGGAAAAGGAAACAATTCATTTGTTCTAAATTACTGATTTTAGGACAAAAATTTGCTTTCCTTAATACATTCCTTATGTAACAATTATAAAAATTCATGTCTTTTTGTTTGATGTGAATGGATAGGATGAAATGAAATGAAAAAAAGTTTAATTTAAAAAAAAAAAAAAAAAAGAAAGAAGAAAAGGAAAAAAAACATAGATGTTGATGGTAATAAAAACTGAATTTCCTAACCTAAATTATACAGATTATGTCAATCTTTAAAGAAAGTATATTTGTAAATTATGTCAATCTTTTATGATTTAAGGAGAAGAAAAAACATAAAGATTTTTCAACCATCGAATCATAAATTTATCTCCTCATTACTTTCGTTCTAATTTTATTTGGAAATATTATTATGTATAGTTCGATGTATATATATTTTCTTGTTATTGTTCCAGCAATTCTTTTATCATAAACAAAATATATTTGGCAACTTATAATTTCTCTAATCCCCTATTGATTATATTTCAGTTCCAGTTAATTTGTAATATAATTTTTATTAAAAAAAAAAAAAGAATATTTGATAGCTTATAATTTGCCCGCTAAATATTTTTATTTTTATTTTTGAATCTTCTGCAATTTCTACTAAAATTACATCGCACCAAAAAAAATTAATTGTATTTCATTTTTCAAATTCTGAAATCGCGTATTGATTTTCAGTTCTAAATACATTTGTTTACATATTGTTATATTACAAAGATTATATGCTATAATAAACCATATCTTGTTTAAATATATATAAACCTAAGATGTGTATGTGAATTCATTGGATCATATCATAACAATAATAAAGAGTATCTAATTATGATTAAATTGTTTCATTTAGACAAGCATAAACAATTCCATCTAATAATTGTAAAACTTGATATCTGCGACAAAACACTTAATACCAGCAATGAAATTCCTGTTTTAAAGATTTTATTGAAATTTTAAATGTCATTTTCAGTGCGATAATATAATACTTTTATTGTTTATTTACCATCTGTTGTTGTTTATTCTTTCACATTATTTTCATTATGCATCATTCAGTTTATTTTGCAGGCGATAAACAAACCAAATATTATTTTTCCAGTTATTCAACAAATTTAACACCATTATCATTACTAATTAATTTTCTCAATGATATTATTCATTTCTGCAAAATAAATTTTTTCCAACTAATAAATTATAATATGAAAAAAAAAAAAAAAATTATCTTTCATTATCATGCAGTAGGGTGATGGAAAATGCTTGGTAAGTTTTTCAACTTTTTTTTTTGCTTGAAATTTAGGATATCTGAAAAGAAAAAATTGGAAGAAAATATAAAAATCAAATGAGTTATATTTGCAATGATGTCATCATTCGTAAATTTTGGGTTTCTAATCATTTTGGTCTAATTAATTCAAATTAACTCCATAAATAAATTCATGATTATTTGTTGTCTCAAAATTTAAACGGAGAGTTTTTTCAAAAAAAAATTAAAGAGAAAGTTTTTTAAAAAAGTGGAAATGATGATCATTTTGATATCACTTGTAATTTCTTAAAAACATATGTTTATTTCAATTCCTTTGATGATTATGCTTAAAATTTCATCTTTCTTTTTTTTGCTGTTTTCATATATTAATAATATTTTAAATTTTTATAATATCGACGAAACATTTGCCGCATTAAATGAATTATTTCATCCATGGAAACGTCTTTTTTTTTTTTGGTTATTAATTTTTTTATTGATTTTTAGGTTATTTTTTTTTGCTTCTTCATTTTCGATAGAAAGATTTTTATTATCTTTTTAATGAATTTAAGACTGGATGATGATCGACCTGTCACATATGCATAATCCTTCTTATTAGATTATAATTGTCACATTATATTTACATTTCTCTCTTTTTTCGCCTTTTTTCTGTAACAAATGATGAAAGGAAAGTGACTGCACTATCATTTTATAATTTTTTTTTTTTTTTTTGATACTTTCGAAACTTTAAAAAATTCATTTTTCTTTTCTTTTGCTTTTTTAATTTTTTTACTTTTAATAGAGCAAAATTTATACGTATATAAAAGTCTTTGCGTCAATTTTTGTTACCGATAATGAAAAAACCTGGAACAGAACCAACAGTATTTTACAATATTGCTAAAAATACTACAAATTCAATTTCAAAATAGCATTAAAAAAAAAAGAAAAAAAAGAAAAAAAAACAATGTTTATGAGTACCGTATTGTGAAACAAAAGTATACTGTATTATGGCATAAAAATATATATATTATGGTATAAAAGGCTTAGCAAAATTTTGTTGAATAAAATTATTAGAAATATATATTGTTAATTTTTGTAAGATTTCATCTTAACTAAATCTTTTATAATCAATCAATTGCTAACTTCTCCGATTGCCTTTTATTTTTGCTTAATTTAATTGATTATCTTAGCTATAAAAATCTTATATATTAAAAAAAAATTCAATATTCAGCAAAAATTTTTGTAAAAAAGATGAGATAATATTTCGAGCTGAAAAAAATTTTTTTTTTATCATTACTCTTCAAGCGAACAATTTGTTCAGAAGAATTCGGTACGAGTGAGTCGTTAAAATTTGAGAATTTTAACAATAAAATGAATCAGAAGTTTGATCATTTTGTTGCTTCAAACAAGATTTCATATGCTTGAAGCAAAACAAGATGAAATATTACAGATTTTTGAGAAACATTTCTTTTCTTTCCTTTAATTCTAATTGCATAGTTGTGATAAATGTTTTCCATACTACACAGATTTAATTTAATAAAGCCTAAAAATTTTGAATAAAATTATTTATTTACGCAGAACTAAGCATTTCATCGACATATTTTGCATATGTCTAGTTGATATTATATCATCGAAAATGCTGTAAAAACTAGTAATATATGCGGCAAATGTAACATTTGTAACGATGAAATAAACTGATAATAGAAAACGATATATGGAATGATGAAGTGAATGATAAGGATTTGATCATTCCATGATTTCGTAGATTTGATAGAGTAACGAATCATCGTTGGATATAACAAATCTTTTGAATTAATTCTTTCATCACTTTTCTTGTTTTTCTTCTATTTCAACATTTAATAACTATTATTTGTATTATTCGAATTATTTTTATTACAATTTGAAGAACAGAAAAATTTTTTCAACATTTCATCAAATAATTCCAATGAAAATTTTAGAGATTATAATTCCAGTAAATTATAGTTTTAGATTATAGTTCTAATAATGATATTCATTTTTCCCTTTTCACTTATTTTTACTTTATTATAATAGCTGTAATTAATCATTATTTATCAGTATTATTAATATCATTATG
The DNA here is from genome assembly GCA_000499405.2 of Onchocerca volvulus. Classification (NCBI taxonomy): domain Eukaryota; kingdom Metazoa; phylum Nematoda; class Chromadorea; order Rhabditida; family Onchocercidae; genus Onchocerca; species Onchocerca volvulus. Next base: position 8,794,883 of record HG738137.1, on the reverse strand, counting down.
CTACAACTGATCATTATTTATTATGATTATTAATCGTAGTATCAAATAATTACAATTATTCTTACTTTAATCTCTCTCTCTTTCTTCATTCGGTTATGCATTAGTTTGAAGAAAAAAGGATCAAAATTCAGTTATGATAAGAGATAACTACAAAAATATCTCGAAGCTATAATGATCATTAAATAATTATCGTTTTTTTTTTTGCGACATTTTCATCATTTTTCATTTACTCCCTTTTTAAATTTCCCTTCTATTTTTCCCTTTTCTTTCTTCCCTCTCCCTTACTTTTTTTTTTCGCATTATTTCTTTCATTTATGATTTTGATCAAACGATCATTTCTTAATTTCAACAATTTCGATAAATCTTTATACCGTTTTTGAGGGATTAAGAGACCACTCAACTTTCTCTCAATTTTTTCATCAAATATTTTAACATGAATGAGAAAATCGATAATCTTGAATTTACGTATCCTCTCATTATTCGGGAAATAATTGCCATCAAAAATTGTTGCAAAGATTATCGCTTAATTTTCCACTTTTTTTTTTTTTTCTATTCAAAAAATCAATTCATTGATTTGTTTCAAAGATTTGAAAATTGGAATTTTCCTGTCGATTTTTATTTGTTATAATTATTTTATTTTTTTAGTAGATTAATTCATATTTTGATCAGTAATAAGTAATGAGAGCTAATTGATGTAATTATATTTCAAATTTGCTTATTTATTTATTTACAAAAATTTACAACTTATAAAAGCAATTTTCGACAAATTATCATTTTGGAAAGAAAAAAATGGATGGATATTTTATTTATCAAAAACTATTCAATTATCAGTAACAAATATAAGCAAATTTGAAATATAATTATCAATTAATTATTACTTATAAGTAAATTTGAAATATATAATTAATTATCGTTTGTAAATTGAATAAATTTAAAACGTAAATATATTAATAACTTTATTTACATTAATCATTTAATTAGAAAAAGAAGCAGAAAAAAAGGAAGAGATGGAAATCAAAGAAGACAAATTCAGATTAATTAAGTATAAATAGTTTTAATTAAGAATATTCATATTTTCGATAATCACTAGTTTTTTAAAATCAAATTTCTTTCCATTCAAAAATATTTCTTGAATTTAAAAGATTTAGAAGTAAAAATTTTCGGAACAGCGAACATTATATGTATATATATCAATGATTCCTTCCATTTTTATTAGACAACTGTTGGTTTTTAATATGTTTTAAATCTCTTTTTCATTTTCTCTCTAATTTTTTTTTTCAAAAAGTTTCATTTTTTTTTTTTCGTTAATTTTGCATTATTTAAGTATTCAGTGAGGAAATTCAATCGTAGATTCCGCAAATTAACAAATCAATTAAAATTATTTCGAACTTTTCTCCCGCAGAAAAAGTTAATTTAGACAAGCATAAAATTTAAAATTTCATTACTTCAGTAAAAATAAATTTCAACTTTCCAATTTCGATTTCTTATCCTTCCAATCATTTCTTCAACCAAATTTGCGAAAGTTTATATGAAAAGTTTTACATGGTTGATATTAGGTATATGAAATCAATGATATAATTAAGCGCAAATATAGCACAAATTCTTTTTCATATGTGCATACTTTGTACTAAGCAACCGATTATGGCGCAGATGTCGTAAGGTATAAATCGATTTTCTTGAATCACATAAGGTATTTTGATGTCAATATCCCGAGATTGATCATCATGATAATTCATATTATAATTGTTTATTGAGAATGTTTTTTTTTTTTTTAAATTTATTTTTAAAATTTTTTGAAATGCAATAAAACTATGCCTGAATATGCTCAATTTATAAACCAGATTTGTTAATTATATTAATTAGATGTTATGGTCATTAAAATGATTTATTTTTTAGGCTCAGAATGTATTGGTCAATTATATTACAACAGCTGATAATAATTATTATTGCAATGAGCTATATTACAATTACTTTTGCATGTCTCAGTAAGATTTTCCTTAAAATTAAATTAGTGTCAAAATTGATCTAAATCAGATTAAATTAATTAATAATCTGTATTTTTTGCGCATGTTATACACAACATAATATACATAAATTATTCTATTACATAAGAAAAAAAATTTGAATCAAGAAATGATAAAACAAATGGAATTAAATTTTAGAGAATTCATTATCAATATCAGTAAAAATTTAATCAATTGACCAGTTATTTAGGTAATCCTTGTCCATGCAGTACAAGGTGTTCATGCTTACAACAACCTGTTCGCAGACAACAAAGCAGTTATGCTGCACCATTTATGCCGCTGAATAAATTACCAGGTAAATTACATGTCAATTTCAATGAAATTTTGTTAAAATTTAAAATTATTAATTAACCTATAAATATCGGAATTTTTTTTTTTTGTTGTGACAAGACGAATATTGGTGAGAAAAGTTTTATTGGTTGACAAAAGATTTTTCGTCTATGCTTGAAGACAGAATAAAGTCAGATAATATCACAACTGTAGTTGATCGTTTGCTATTAGAAGAAATAAATTGGATGCAGGTAATTTGAATTGAATCGGAAACTACTGAGTGTCAAGTGAATTGATTGAATAATTGCTGGATTGATTAACTGAGTAACACTGAGTAATTATTGAGTAACTAATGAGTAACTACTCATTCATATTGTGTGCCTACTGATCCGGTGGTTGCTAGAAGCTCCTTTTTATATCTACAATCTCTGATCTTAACGTAGACGGTAACATACAGTATGTTATCCAAGGGTTTGGCTATCAGTATAAAGGATAAGAGATGGACAATGCCTACAATTTTTAAAAATGCATACAGGCCTTAGTCCTTACAACATCCCAGACAAACTAACATGATTTGCAATATTCTAGACAATGCACACAACCTTTAGCAGATCGGAAGATGAGAGAACAAAGGCTTTTGTTTCGGACTAAAGAATACAATATGAATGAATGATTCATTTGACTGAGAAATATTGCCGATTTCTATCATACAAGCACTTTGATTATCCTATCATATTTGTGTTATAAAAAATTTCGGTTTTACGAATAAAAGAATATAGATTTACTTGATAGAATAATATTTTTCATGAACAGATATTCTTTTAAACGATAGAAATATTAATAGTAATTGTAAAATGACTTCAGATAGAAATGAATTAGTAGTAGACGAGTAAAATTAATTTTTAAGATCAAATTATCAATTGAAATAAAAAAACCCATAAGAGATTGTATTTATCTGACAGAATAAATGTCTTTTTGTCAACATATATTTCTTTAAATAACTGGACATATTATAATAATAATTACTTAATTTAAAAAAAAGAACTCAATAAATGAAAATTAATTAATAGTAGAATGAAATTAATCGAATAGTAATCGACTGCAATTTAATTTTCAAATAATTTTTGTAATTTCAGGTTACTATGCTTCTCCTCCATCCTATTCTGTACCATATCCCGCAAATTCGTATAGTCCGGTAAATACTATACCGTATTCTCAAACATATAATTTACCGTATACATATAATGTGCCGCAATCATTCCTACAGCAATCTTACCAACCATCACCACCGTCACCACCGTTACCACCATCACCACCACCACTGCCACTATCAGCATCATATGGTCCGCAAATTACAGGTAATATTATCCCTACATCTGAAATTTACAATTCACCTGGAGAATCATTACCAATTTATGAACCGAGAACAGAAGCACCTTCAATTTATGAACCGAGAACAGAAGCACCTTCAATTTACGAACCAAAAACAGAAGCACCTTCAATTTACGAACCAAAAACAGAAGCACCTTCAATTTATGAACCAAAAACAGAAGCACCTCCAATTTATGAACCGAAAACAGAAGCACCTTCAATTTACGAACCAAAAACAGAAGCACCTTCAATTTATGAACCAAAAACAGAAGCACCTTCAATTTATGAACCAAAAACAGAAGCACCTCCAATTTATGAACCAAGAACAGAAGCACCTCCAATTTATGAACCAAAAACAGAAGCACCTCCAATTTATGAACCGAAAACTGAAGCACCTTCAATTTACGAACCAAAAACAGAAGCACCTTCAATTTATGAACCAAAAACAGAAGCACCTCCAATTTATGAACCAAAAACAGAAGCCCCTCCAATTTATGAACCAAAAACAGAAGCACCTTCAATTTATGAACCAAAAACAGAAGCACCTCCAATTTATGAACCAAAAACAGAAGCACCTCCAATTTATGAACCAAAAACAGAAGCACCTTCAATTTATGAACCAAAAACAGAAGCAGCTTCAATTTATGAACCGAAAACAGAAGTACTTCCAATTTATGAATCACAAGCAGAAGTAACTCCAGCTTATGAACCAAAAACACATGCAAATGAATATGGCAGAAATTTGCAACAAACAGAAGTACCACCATCTCCTATAAGCAGGTTAATTATTTTATTTATTTAAAAAAAATTTTTTTCTTGTTTCAAAAAATTCGCAAAATTAATTTTACTTTTAAATTATAGAGATTATTAATAACATATTTGCAAATCAGATTAGTACCTTTCAAAAATTTCGGTTATTTGTCAGATCTGAATGTTATCATTTGATGAAAATACAAATTTCTTTAATTTGAATTAAAAGAATGACACATCCAAAGTTATTTTTTTGAAAAAAAAAAAAAGGCCAACATTGGTAATTGTTGTTAAGCAAATTCTCTGATTGAAATTTATTCTAAATAAAGTATTTTTTTTTCAGATAAATAACAATTCTAGTTAAAGTAATAATTGATATAATTTTAATAGAAAATTTTAATTCTGAAATAGGAATAAGAAAAGATAAAAATTAAATCTGAAAAAAAATTGATTTTATTAGAAAAAATTTTTTTTAATTTTAACTGAAATTATTTATAAAACTGAAAAAATTTTTTGCTTTTTTTTTTCAGCGAGCTTATCGATGATGTTGAACAATATGGCGATGATAATACTGATATAACATTACTGTCACAAAATGTTGCTATTGTACCAACTACTACTCAATCTTCGGAAATAGTTGATAATTTAGTTCCTTACGACGGATCGCGAATGACTAGAACTGAAGCATATTCAGATAATGAGTATAAAAAAAGATATAGAAATGCAATTTCAGCGAAACGTCGTGCTTTTGATAATCAAAATATTCTAATTCGTCAATTAGGTAAATCTCGAAAGCGTTTCCAAGAGCGATTACCATGCTTCAGAAGTTTTGGAGACCGGAATCAAGTGGTAATGCCTATCTCAGGTAGACGAAAATCTATCAAAGATTGCATTACAATATTAAATTTGCTCGAATCAAGTGCTGAATTAAAAAATCTCAATGCAAATAATGCTATGAATGCTCATACTTCAAATGATAAGCATTCTCGAGTGAATTTGAATATGTATACCAGAAGAGAAAATAAGCCTAGTATGAGAAATGTCATTAAGCGCAAAATTTCTCGAACAGAATCACTTGAGAATTTGAAATCTGGTGGTGTCTTAATTGCTGATAACGGTGTTGTGATTACATTGCAAGGAAATCGTGATAATATTATAAACCATGATTACAATAAATCCTTACGAAAGCATCATAAGTTCGTTTTCTTTTATTTATTTTTTTTTGAAATTTTAAAAAAAAAGAATTTTTTTTTAAAATAAAACTTGAATCTAACATTATATAATTTATTTCATGCTGTAATTAAACAAATTTCTCGATCTTGATCTTGATGTGAAATTCAAATTCACCAAATTTCTTCTCTAGATAACTTATTTTGATGTCCTAATCATATCCATAAATAGATCCCAAACTATTTTTTTTACCATTTTCTTGTAGTTGAGTGGAAAAAAAAGATTAGCGTAGAAGTGTTGAATATTACCTAATAAGCATTAGTTTAAATTTAAATTATTTAAAAACGCTTCATCTTAAAAATTCATTTCTATTCTTAAAATTGAAAATAAACTAAAATTGAATGAGTAAATAGATGATACATTAATTTTATTCCTGAATTTTAATTACTCATTGTCATTTTTTTTTTAAATTTATAATTTCAGTCCAGACATTGGTGAAAATATGTCACGAGAAAAGAATATTAATTTAATTGGAACCGAAAAATTTGACAGCCAGAATACGGAAAGAGTGACTGAAAATGGAGTAGGTTAAAGAATATTTATTCAAATTGATGATTAATAAAGACTGAAAAATGTTTAATTTTTATGAAAAAATGATTCAGAACTGAAGATTCAATATTTTCAGGAGATTAATTAGAATCAAACTAACATATTGTCTTATTTGATATTTGTCATTTTATTATATCGTAAATGGCTTAGGCCAAAATTTTTTGTTTTAAAATTTATTTATTTTTTCATAAAAAGTATAATAAATTTTAGACAATTAAAAGAGTTTTATCGGGTAGTTGGACAATTAGAAGAAATAAATTATTTCCTCGAACATTTGGAGGAAGAGAACAGTTGAATAATACAATGAAAGAGATTGAAGATAAAAATTATTATACAACTTATTATCACCAGGTGCTTCAACTTTACTGTAATTAATATAATTAAATTGATATAATTAGTTAAATAAGAATTATTTCATATCTACTAAACTTCCTGAGAGTTTAATTTAATTTCGATAAATTGCCTGAATGTAATAATATTTTGTTTGCAGACTTGCACAGGTGAAGTATTGGGTCATTTACAAAATGGAACGCTGATGTCAGTATCGCTGAAATGCGACGAATTAGACTGTGCTGCTGCAAATGTTAAACTTTCACGAAATCGTATACTAGAAATTATCTTCTTGAAAAATATCACCGGACGCTTCAAAAGTTATGGCAGCTATTGTATTTCAAGTATGATTTGAAAAAAAATTTTACGAAATTATAATAATCTTGAAATTACGAAAATTTCATTCAAAATGTTGCAACAACAGTATAGCTTTAATGTTTTAATTTTGAATGAAATTTTGAACTTGAAAAGAGTTCCAAAAAGTATCATATGTCATAATTCAAGAATGGATAATATTTCCCGCAAAACATATTTGCAAATGAAATACGAAAATTGAATTTCTATTTTTAGAGCAGCCAATAGTTCAAGTCAAGTCTGGTCGTTTATTTTTTGGAGCAAAAGGCGTATGTTTTCATTGTTATTGCAAATTTACAATTTATCATTTTCTAGAAAAGCAACTTTATATTTTCTGAAATAAATAGTTTCATTTAATTATGAACATTTTCGAAAATACTGTTCAAATTATTTGATCAAAATTAAAGGTAGCAATTTTTGTTTTTAAATTATTCAATTTTAGCTTCCACATGAAACTCGCCGATTTTACAACGAATTAACTCATAAAAAAATTCATAACAATAAATTCTGGGATTTAAACAAACGACACCTGCTGTCAAATGTTAAGCCAACAGTTATTAACTGCAAGGATAATATGGTTCGATGTCGTATTAATTCATTGAGACAAAATATTATACAAAATTAACTCAATAATTAAACAGATAATCAAATCATATTACTGATGTATTTAGGATATATTATCAAATTATATCACTGATATTTGAAATGAAAATCAAAATAACTAAACCGCTGAAAAATATATTATGTTAGAATTTCAAATATGTAAAAAATAAATTCCTATCCATAATTCAAATTTTTCTAGTATTAAAATTAAAAATCGTATTGCTTGAAAACAAACATTGATTTAAATAATCGATTTATCCAGACATAAATATTACAATATCAATATGTACATCATTATTGATACTGTAATACATGTAAATACAGGAATAAATATACAATATTGATATTGTAATGTAGAAAAATAGTCCATAAAAATATCAATATTGATACTGTAATAAATATATATATATATATGTATATCATTATGTGTTTAATCACCTTTTATTTCTTTAAAAAGTTGTAAACAAAGATCAAAGTTCTTTATCATTACGAATTGTCTTTCTTTTGTCATGATGACTCGTAACTTGTCACTTAAGCTCATTATTTGACGAATTCGAAGAAAATGTAAGCTTTCTATGCTTTGATAGTGATATTGAGATAATGATGAATCAGTGATGTGACAATAATGATATTGATGGAAAACAATTACAATTTGATGATAAAATCATCAATGACCGTTAACATTTTCTTTGTTCTACATTTGAAATTGATCAGTGTTGCAAAGAATTTTTGAAATTTCAACTTATCTGATATGCGAAAATAGCGATGTATTTCGATAAAAATTTTTAGTCTTTCCATATTATTCCATCTTTTTTGCTTTTCATTTTTTTTTTCCTAATTTTTTTTGACTTTTTGTTAATGCGAAATCTCAGTTTTACGATATAATTAATAAATGTTAAAAAATTTGGTCCTAAAAACTTGATATGAAGAATAAGACAAGTTTTCCTTGTCATAATAATTTTGAATTACGAAAGAATTTGTAAATTAAAAAAAGAAAAAAAAAAGACAGGTAATGATTAGAAGCTAATCCTTTTATGATAATAAAGTTAACTGCATAAAAATGACACTTTTTTTAACTGTTTTCTATCTTATTTCCATTAGAATTCAACATTTATATTGCTTGTATAAACTGCAATGAAGCATTAAAATTCCAGAATTAATACAAATTTTGTGTCACAAATTATAAAAATATCGAAAAAAAAAGAAGAAAATTTAATTGATAATAAAGTTTTCAAGAAGCATCAGCATTCAGGACAGTGAAATTTCCAAGAAAAAAAAAATTTTTTTTTTTTTTTTTCAGTTAGTATTTTCCAACAGAAATTCTTTTCAATTATTATTCTCCAATAACTGAATCAACATTCGACTATTTTGTTTACCAAAAATAGATGTAAGATGCGGGAAAATCTTATTCGAACTTCTAATAATCATATAGATCAAATATATATGATGATTATTCAACACGATACATTTTTGCAAAACCGAAAAGATAAAAGAACTTCAACCAAAGTAGCGATCAAAATATTGTGTTTTATTTACTGAATAGGAGAAAATAATGAAAACATATGAATCGAAATAATGGAATATGAGAAATGGTAATAAAAATTGAAAAAAAAAAATTCGTAATCTTAATTAAGTATTCGTTTCATCCGAGTGTTCTTTGCCATCGTTTTTCGAATAAATGACTTCTTTTACATTCTTCAAAGTATCGTTCAATCTTTTCATCTCTTCTTTTTGCTTCAAAAACCAATAAATATTTTCAATTTTTTAGTGCAAAATATTTGTGTTAAAAAAAAAAAAAAAAGAGAAAGAAAAAAGAAAAAAACAGTAAAGGAAAGTTAACAGAAGAAAATATTTTAAAAGAATTCATTTCATATATACAATATATATATATATATATAGCTATTCGAGTTTTCAATTTAAATTTCTTATACTATAGAAATTGCTTCAAAAAATCACCTGATTATAGAAATATTGCTCCTCCCGAACCATTCCCATTCGGCTGAATGCGCCACCCGCTTCTCGAATTGAACCTGCACCACCGGTTGAATTTGGCTAAGAATAATGAATGAAAAGATTTGTTATCCAGTCACTACTCATTCATTCGGTAACTCATTCTCTTAATTAATTAATTAACTGTCCTCTTGTTTTTCTGTCGAATTCTTTCTTTTTCTTTTGCCTATTTTAATCTAAGAATATAAGACTGCTATAATCTTTATTTGCACTACATTAATAGCTAATCAAATAAAATATAAAAAAATAAAATTGAGTGAGATTTAAATCACGACTTACATCATTGAAACTTGCATCAGAATTTCCTGACATATATCTGAAAATATTGTTTAATTAAAAATTTAATAAGAACGAAAATTTTTCTGTGCGAGAAAATTTCTTCACATTACTTTCCTCATTAATTAAATTTCAATTAATTAATTATTCCCTTATTTTTTTTGCTTCTCATACTATAGCAAACAATACGGATGATTTATAAATAATTTCTGGTAAAAGTAAAAGCTAAATAAGAACAAACTAAAAAAAAAAAAACTTATTAAAAAACAAAAACAACCGAAAATCCAATTGAAAATCCAACAATTCTTGGTTTTAGAATAAAATGTTTATTGTCATATAACGGAAGACCAAAGGTAAAGGAAACATAGAATGCATGATATACGTAAGTTTTTGACTTGAAAATATAATGAAATACAATTTAATAGAAATGTTGAGTTATTAACGTTGGCAAGAGAGAATTGTATAACTGGTCTAAAGTTATGGTTTTTATTTCTTTATGGATTTTTGAATTTCAATTCATGGATGCTGCTCATAAATTGTTCAGGATTAATCTTGGCATAAACTGAACTGAATATAATAATTTTAAATAAAATAAAACGAATTCAACATAAAAAAAAATTTATTACAAAATTTTTTTCAAGTATTTTAATAAAAAATCACATTGATATTATTAGTTAAAAATATATGGTTAGATTAGAATAATTTTTATACTGGACAAGCTGATGGTAAAGATAAGAGAGAAAAATATCTAAAACGATTAATGAATTTTTGCAGGAATTTCTCCAAAAGATTTGAAACTTTGTTAGTTCACATTTAAAAAAACATCACTGATTAGCTTTTATTTTTAAAAAATAATGGATAATTGCTTGTTGAAATCATTAATTCCTAATTTATCTTTAATTTTTCATAGCAATTAAATTCCAACTGATCCAAATTCTCAAGTGTTACTTTTTTTTAGAAACGAAGAGTTTTTTCTAATTAATGAGCAGCTTTTAGAAATGAAATTTTAGAGGAGAAAAAATCAGCAGCATTTATAGTCAACAAAGGAAAAAAAAAAGAAAAAACGTTTATTTTTAAAATTTGTTAACTTTCATTGATTTTTACACTTTTATTATGGCTTTCTTCGCTCAAAAGCAACAATTTTTTTCTCCAAATAAAAAAAATTTGGAGAAAAAATAAAAATCAATATATTTCTTCATAATGAACGAATTGAAGATTTCTAGAAAAATTTTCACAAAAAATAAAAACAATTTAAGAACCTTACATTATTTTGTTTTTAATTATTATATTTATTAAAACGATTATATATTTAGTGAAATAATTGAAAAATGTTCAAATAGTTCATATTTAAACTTCTCACCATGTAAATTAAGAAAAACTAGTTTCATTTCTAATTGTGAGTTCATCGGAAAAAATGAAAAGTAAAGTCTGAATTTGAATGAACTGAATATAAATCAAAGACAAACAATTTCTCTTGGAAAATATCATGAGATGTTTATGATTAAATGATTAAAATGATTAAATGATAAATGACTGAATGATTAAATAAATGATTAATAATTTATGATTAAATCAAAGTTTAATTCTTGTTTCTGCGTGGATAATTAGCCATTCACATCAATCCGAAGTTCCGTTGAAATTCGTTAGAATTTCTAATTTCTAAATTAATTTCTTAATAACTTCCCAAGGAACATAAAAAGAAATGCATTTAAAAGTGAAAAACGTATGTTGAAAAGGAAGAAGGAGAAAAATCGAAATCATAATTTCATAAAGAAAATTATTGATTTACGACTAGATTAGTTCCCAATTACTAATTTTAAATTATCATGATAAAGGAGATGAACGAACTGAATGCGATCTTTTCAGATAAGAATCTGAAAATTTAAAAATTCAACCATTGCCCTCAATAGATTTATTTTGTTAAATATTTAGATTTTTCCGAAATAAAAATTGAAATTAAAATAAAAAGTCAAAACGAAAAAAGGAAAACATGAAAATTTTTAAAATAGTTCCTTACTTATCCATTTAATTTGAAAAAAATTTGAAAATAATTTTTGGTTACATGTTTTATTTACGAAAAGAATTTAAGAAAAAATTTTCCGAAAATTTTGGAATCGAAAACCTAGAATTAAGAGGAAAAACCACTGAATTTCAATTTTCAAATTTCAGAAATCAGAGAAGAAGAAATAAAGTCCCACTTCCTCTCAAAACTGAACAAAGAACAAATTTACTGCCACTACTTGAATCAAAAGTTTTCGTTATCATCGCATAACTATGAAGATTTATAAGGTGCGAAACAACGTGTGAAATGCAATGATGTCTCAGACACACGGTGTTTGTGGGCTGTTTTTAATTAGTATGGGAGGGTTTGTTTACCCTTATTTGAATTATTTTTTGAACCAAACGTGGTAATTAATTAAATTTAGGATTTTAATTAGTTAGGTCTAAGGTGGGATGAAATTGTTATGGGAAGAGTTTACATAAGTACTTCACAAAAACTTTGAAAATTGCTTTCATTAATTTCATTTTATTTAACTTATCGCGTTGTACAATTATTATTTCAGGTCATCATTGGATTGCTTGAGATTATTCATAGACAATATCATTTTTCTATGTGATTTCTTTCTAGTTTTAGAAGCGTTTTCCAAATAAAAATTCTCTTTCTTGGGTAATGGCCAATGAATGGATTGGAAATTCATGAAAAAAAGAAATTTGTTCGAAAGAAAAGGCATGACCTCTTATTTGCTGATTTTCTTACACCCGAAGTATTGGAAACGAAACCGAAAACTGTTAAGCATCAAGAGGTTTTTGTCATTTTGAAAATTTTTTCCTGAATTTTTGAAATTTGCGACTTTTTACTTATTCATTTCACTATATATTCTAAAATAACATTCAAAAGACACAATTATTTCTGCACGTTTTGTTACTTATTTTAGAGTTTTGGAAGATTTTTTAATTGTTCAAGAAAATCTGGAAAGCTCACAACATTTTTTTTTTTTTTTTTTTTTGCTCTTCGAAATTTACATTTCAATAATCAAACTATCAAAATATTCAGTCACTTGAAGTATTACTAAGGATTACTTCCAGATGGTACTGATTATTGTTCCTTGATTCACGTTTATCAGCTAAACATAGTTCTAGCATTCGAATATTTCTAATAGTTACTCTATTATCGTGTTATCGACTTCTTTAAAACTTCCAGAACATTGCTGTAAATTAGTTTTTAGCAGAAAAGAACTATTCAGTATTAAAGATAGGAGAAAATGAGAATTCGGAAAGTTTTGAGTTCTTTCCGGAGGAGAAATGTGCAGTGCTTTTTATGTTTGTACAGAGAACTAATTTGAGTTATTTTTTGATTTGGATACCGCAATTATTTTTTTCAAGACATACTTACAGGTAAAGCAAGAGAGCAATGAAAGTAGAGTGGACTCAGATAAATTTGATCCCTTCAGTTTAACCACAAAGGATACTGATGCAGCGGTAATAGAATTTTTGAAAAAAGTTAAAAAATTTCAGGATCGTGCATGGAAAAAAAACCCAATTAAGGTTTGGATATTTTGAATTTTGAAAGGTATAATAATATTCTCTCTTTTGTTTAAAATTTTTTTTTGTAGTTTTCCTTCATTTTTCCTTTAATATCTATTCTTTTAATTATTCAAATAGATTAGCCAATTTTCCTTACATCTTAATGAGAGAGAATTTATTTACAGAAAAGCAGTAATATCAATTAATTTCCCTTTTTTTAGATAATTACTTTCCCGAGTTGAACATGAGATATATTTTTTTTTTTTGAACAGTTTAACATCACAAATATGGGCTAGTAAAATCAGGAAGAATGAAAAACTGATCAGAATGAACAATTCAAGCAGAAAAAGATTGTTTCATAAACAAGATGTCTTCAGTTGGTAAATTTGTCGAATTTTTGTAGGCAAAATCAAAACATCGATTAGTCTATGGTATAAAAGAGGTACTGAAGCAATTATCGCTGGAAGCAGTACGTTGCGTTATATTGGCGCGTGATATCGAAACAAACAAAAGTATGTCTTGAATTCTCATCTCTTTATATTACTGAAAGCATCTTAGTTGAAAGGATGCTTTATATTATTGAATAAAGTATCTTAGTTGATTCAATTTGAAATAGTATAAATACCTAGTTGAATCATAAATGTAGAGTTAGTATTTATTTTTGTAGTATAATATATTAAAATGGAATTACACAACTATCTTGGAAGCTGGTCAAGCAATTGCTTTCCTTTTTATCCCATGTTTTGGTAATTAATTGATTATACGGAGTTTTTTGTTAATATGAATTGATAAGCGAGCTGATAAATATCTCAGGACTATGGCGTTTCATTTTCAATAATTCTGCGAACATAAAACAAATCGGATATTTTCGTTTTCAGTTGAACTCTCTACTGATATCGATAAGATTAAGGAAATCTGTGCATCAAACCACATTGATATCCTTTGGATATCTTCAAAAAATAATTTAGCTAAGGCAGTAAAGAAATGGCCAATCGTATCTGCAATAGCGATTCTCGATTATAGCGGTGCTGAAGTATGTTCCAAAGTTTTGATGAATAACAACTGCTATTTTTATTAGTCATGAAGATATTAGATTTGGCACATTTATCATTGCTTAAATATTGTGATTTATTAGTTGTGCTTGTTATTCATTGGTGTACTCACAGTAAGCAATATGGATGCATTCGAATTTCGGTAATTGTTAAAAAGGAATAAATAGATCGGAATTTCTTTTAGAAAATTATTAACAAAAATAATTTTTTGACATTTTCTATTGATCCACTGAAATAATCATTCTTTCAGGATGCGTACAGCGCAGCGATACAGACACTTGTGAACTTCATGGCTTGCTGTCGGATTGCTGACCATGTTGATCAGCCATCATTTTTTGCTTGAATAAATAACATTGAATGCATTTAACTTAATCATCGATTTAATTAAAGTTAATTAACTAAGAGGATTCCCTGGATGATTAAAACGACATATTTTAATTAGAACTAATTAATTAAGAGGACTTCCTCGATGATTTAATACAGCATATCTTAATCAATGATTTGATGTGTGTTAGACAATGTAAACAGGCTTTGTAGCAGAACGTCGTAATATTATTTGTAAGTTATTTCAGTTGATTTCACTAATTGGGTAGTCGGTGGCTGTCTATAAAATTTGAACTCTCATTAAAATTTTGAAATTATATCCTAGCACTTTCGGCCTTTTTATTAATTTGATTTTTCTTTTAAGGCTAGCATTTTTATTAGTTGTTCAAATATAAAATAAAGAAACTAGACTATTTTTCAAGCTCTCGGTACTTCTGACATCGAGGCAATTGTTTCTTTTTTTTTGGGTCTGTTGAATGTTTGAGAATTCATACTTATTCCTGAGTTAATTTTATCGTGCCATTTATGACTGATTCAAATCAGATAAATCATTCTGTTAATATTTAGATATTAGTACCAATATCAAGGAATTTAATACTCGAATTAATATTGATAGCTTCATTTCTTTTTCTGATTACTTAAGAATAGAATTTCAAGTATGTAGATCATATTGTTTCTTCTATGGTTATATAAGTCTGAAATTTTTAACCATTGGTCTGATGATCGACAAATTGATGTAGATTTTGTGATGTTAAGGTATATTAGTTAGATTAGGAGAGTCGAAATTTAAAAAAAAAGAATTTTTATGAGGTGGTTCTTCCATTGTGTATGCCAAATTGATTATTCCTTGTACTTAAATGTTTCGCAGGCGGGGTTCTATTTTGCTTTTATTCGACAAACGTTTTTTCTACCGTTTCACTTATTAGTATTTCAGTACTGAGTGAGACGATCACAATCATAAATTGAAAGACGCGAAGTGAATATGGTAGTAAAGCTTGGCTGTTTAAATACTCTTTTGATTAATTAACAAAAATTACCTTCTTTAACATGAAGTTGAAAATTTGGATATCTCATTAAATGGACTTACCAGATGAAGTTGGATAACTTATAGGATTATCAAAGCTAAAAAGTTTGTACCTATATTTCAATTGTTAATCATAAACTGCATTGTTAAGTATTGTTCACTTAATGTTACATAATTATCATATAGTATTGAACAAATATGTTGTGCTCTCGTGGTATTCGTTTACTATCCCATGTTACTCGCTTAATATAATGTGGTATGTTATCTGGTACTTATTTAATATTATATAATTTCATTATTTGAATCACTAAATTTAATTCTTGAAATTTTATGAAATAACTATTATAATTGTATAACAAATGAGTATAAACAATTCATGTCTGTGCAATGATTTCGGTTTTTTTTTCTTTTTTAGTTGAAATAGCTCTGTTATATTTCAGACATATTTGATTATATATAAATAATTGAAATAAAAGCGACAGATAATAAAGTTGGCCGGGGTGGATTACTGGTTAAGTAAGAAAATTTGGAAGGAATAGCGCTGCAAAAATTGATTTAGTCTTACGCGGAGATTGAGCCGTAGTACTTCAGTATAGATGGCAGTTATTGACGATTTAGTATGAGATTTCCCAGTATTGTAAAGTGCTTCATTAATCAGACTTGCAATATGTCAGGTCTTTGTTTTAGAATTCTTCAATTTTAGGCATTTATTTTCAGTTGGATATCGAAAACTGATAATCTTTCTAAAGCAGAGAATATGAAATTATAAACATGAATGATTCTAGTAATTATATGATTGATAGGATAGTTTATCAGAAATTATCATTGATAAATATATGATGGTAGACAGTGCTTCGAGGGTTTCCTTTCTTTTTCTTTAGCTTACGAAAATGACTGACATGTATTTATTTCTTTTTCTTTAGTTCAAAAAAAAACTGTAGTGAAACTTTTTCACATTCATTACTTTCATATGACTATGAATGGATTGTTTTTCTTTTTTTTCACGGAAGTTGCACAACCATATAGCAATTTTTTTTTTCGAAATTCACGTAAATCGAGTTGCAGCAGCATTCTTGAATAACACCTAAGATTGCATCAAGCAAATCGATAAAGCTATTTGCGATAATTGTATTCTATGCAAGGAGGGACACGACGTACTTCATCATTCTTCACAAATCGTTTCCTGTTGGGTCTTTTCAATTGTTGTCTCCCAGGTTCTTGTAGTTCGAAAGCAAAACTACGTACAGAGATGGCTGAACCGGTCATTATTCCCTCACGTGGTAAACATACGGCTACTGTAAGTTTGCATCGATTTTTCTTTTTTTTCAACATTTTTAATCATATGGAATGGTTAGGAGACTTGTTTGATATATTCAGAACAACGAAATAAAAAGTGAAATAAATGACCAAGATGGTGAAAAAATAGGCTAGTATTTATATACTATTTACGTATCATCGTTGTGCATTGTTGCAATGTTATTACTATGCATATTCAGTTCGAGAATGCTTGTAATAAGATGTTTATGGAATCGCCGGTGTAGAAGCAAAAAATTGTCATATCGAATAACATATCTGGTATTATGATTTTACGAAGATTTATGTGAAAGTCCAAGCTATACAGAGATATCAAAGGTTCAAGTGTTGGTAATTACGTATCACATTTAGAAGAGTTATGGGTATATACTAGAATAGAGGAATATAGATATGTGATACTTCATTCTTCTTGACCTTATCATGTCAAAAAGGTGAAATATTGCGGAGGTGCTTTGAGATTGATCTTAAAAAGACCGGTGCAGAATGGTGAGAGAAAAAAAAAAAAAGAGAAATTAGCGTATCATTCTTGACTGTAATTGTTAGGGAATCTACAGTAGTAAATTTGACCTTCTATTATGATCACATATTGATGCTAAGGAATTTAGAAATTTGGATTAGAAATTTCAGTGGAAATTGAGCATGGAACCGAACTGAAATTATACCGATTGATCACGCTAGTTTATGGATTCCTAGACGTACGTGATGGTATCAATAAAAGATTTCGTTGAACTTCAGATCATATTTCTTCACGGTCTCGGTGACACTGGTCATGGTTGGTCTTCTGTTTTTGCGGATGAAATACGGCATGATCATATCAAATACATCTGCCCGCACGCGTAAGTTTCATTTTTTTTCTTCTTTTGATGTAAAGAAGCAGAAAAAAATAAACAAAAATTTATGATAATGTATAAAATATTGGAAATTCAACATATAAACAGCGTTAAAAACTAGATTGGAACTTTTGTTCAAGACAAAATTTAAGATTGTCTGGCCATTCAGTTGAACTAATATGTGATTCATTATTAAAAGAAGTTCATCATTTAGATGAAATGACTGGATTTAAAAAATCACACAAAATATGGGAAATGATTGATTATAATGGTTAAATATAAAACGCCTAGAATTGGAGTGCAGATGTTTTCATTTGATGAGTTCAAGAAAAGCATATTATTGTCACCCTGGTTTTATTAGCCTTTCTCCGCATCCCATGTTCTTAAGAGATTATTCTATTGTATTCTACTTATGTTGAATAAAAATAACTTGTTGCTCAAAAACAATACATGATTGAGATTTATTTCATTTTTTATGGTTATTTTTCAAGCAAGAACCTAAATGCTTGATGAACTGGACTATATAATGAATGACATTTACAGGCCAACAAGAGCGGTTACACTAAATTTTGGTATGCAGATGCCTGCATGGTATGATTTATATGGACTAACACCGAACACGGAAGAAGATGAAGAAGGAATCAATGAATCGACAATGACCTTACATTCTTTGATTGATGCTGTGAGTTTTATTAAATTATCTTTCTCATCTGTTGTCTTGAAATTAGAAGAATGTGGATATATTTATTTATTCATGTCTTATGCATAATATCTATCCATTCAAAAAGACAAATAGTCGATGATAGTAATATTCCTGAATTTCAGCCTTGGTTTTTAGTAATGGCATACAGTTAGATTCTAATGTTCATATAACTTTAAATTCGAAATTTTGATTTTTTTAGGAAATTAGTGCTGGCATTCCATCGGAACGCATAATGGTGGGAGGCTTTTCAATGGGTGGTGCATTAGCACTCTACGCTGGATTAATATATGACAAACCGCTTGCTGGAATAATTGGTCTCAGTTCCTTTTTGGTACAACGGACAAAATTGCCTGGTGTAAGTTTATTGAAAAAAACAATCTGATATGGAAACAAAATAAATTCTAGAAATATTCAGTAATTGGAATTGCCCAATTTCGAATGAGATTTGGTAGTTTTATAATGGACGTCAAATTTTAGCATTTTAGCGCTAATATCAATTTAACTATCGGTAAGTTTCTACATAAAGATTTCTACTGTTATGTAAAAAAGCTGACACATATTTAGAATAAATGCAGTGAAGTGCCGAAACCTTTCTTTATTTGTTTCTTTCTTTTTTTTTGTAATTAAACTCATTTCTGTTTCTATTGCGATTTAAAATTTTTAAAAGCTTGCCATTTCTTTGGAAACATTGACAACTGCTTTTTACATTGCAGCATGCTTGTAAGCTTTGATTTAGTTTTATCGTCTATCACTTCTGATAATTTTCATTTAAATTTTGGTCATCGACTTAAAGAATTCATGTTTTGTTTCAGAATCATACAGCTAATAAAGGTGTGCACATATTCATGGGCCATGGGGGTCAGGATTTCTTAGTACCTCTTTCGTTTGGCCAAATGACAGAGACATGTATCAAAGCTTTTAATCCGAACATAACTTTGAAGGTATACCCAAGAATGGCGCATAACAGTTGTCCCGAGGTATCTATTTCCCATTATTCTTACTACTGCATTGAATTTATCATTAAATTATTAATCGTCTATAAAACTTTTTGAAATTTGCTGGGATTACACTGTGTTCATTTTGCATTTCAGTAAGATGTGATGTATGTTTTGTGAGGAAATTCTCTTTGTTTGCAAGTGATAAATAGATAGAAGATGAAACAAAGGAAGCATTGAAAGATTTAGAACAAATTATCTTTTTTTTAGCAGACAAATTCAATAGGTTGAACGAAATTAAAAGTTAGATGCAGTTTTGAAATATCTGCAATATAGTTTTTTGCAGGAACTTGTTGATACAAAAGAATTCATTGCACAACGATTACCCGCAATATAAATAATCATCAGTATTTTATAATCAGGACGCAGTTTGTATTATCGTTTTTAATACTTTCCTTAGAATGTGTCGTAAAAAAAAAAATGTAATGTTGCTGATTTCTTGTGAATAGTGAATAAATTATTAAACAAAATTTGAATTTTCATTTCTTTCCGTGTGATTTGCACTGCTTTGTGCGGTTGAATATTTCAATTATTGCTGAAGTCATAAAGTAATTGTGGGAATCAATTACCTTTAATGTAAAAAAGAACTTAATTAATTGCTTCAAAACGCTGTTTTCACTTTTCTTTTTTGTTAGAAGACATAATTGCTGCTACTGACTTATTAATTAATAGATGACCATTCATTACGTCAGATAAGATCCTGATGTCTAATTATGAGCACTTATTTATTTTTCTCCTATAAGAATAATTTTATTGAATATTGGTTGGAAAAATTATTTGCTTAGCAAAATATGCGTATAACTTATAATGATATCATATCAGGCATATGCTATTGCTTAATTCGTAACTTGTTTTGGTATTTTCATGCTGTTAGTCGAGACTTTTGGGATTGCAAGTTCGATTCAGTTTCAAGATTTGATTGAAATTTCAGGTGATATTGTTGTTTGTCTGAATGTCTTTACAGTTCCGAGTAAGGTAAAACTGGTAAAATAGCCATCAGATCAGTTAGTTTCACAAAATTTAAACAGCAATGCGAAGACGAAATTATGTTACGCTTGTGATTCTACTGTTGTGTAGTTTATTTCGTATTGAACAAGGATTCTATGTTCCGGGTGTTGCACCAGTTGAATTCAAAGATGGTGATCCTATTGAAGTGAAGGTTAGCTTTTGTTCAAATTGCTTATGTCTTTCTTTCGGGAAACGATCTCATTCGAATTTGTTTGTTTTTTGAATAATGGTTTATTATAAAATATCGATTGGTTCCTAAAACATTGAGCAAAGTGCTGTGTGAGTCATTCTATTGAAAAAAATTTTTGACGATTTATTCTAAAAAAAAGTAGAGAATTTGTATATGATTCAAGAATATAGAAATTTATATATTCATTGGTGCAAGATCATCTTTTATGATGATTTAATCTAATATTGATTGCATAAGATCATCTTCTGTAATGGATTAGTCCTGAAGATGAGCACAAATTGTGAATGAAAAGCAAAAGATAAATATTTTTGGTGATAAATGTGATTTGCGTTTTGGAGACAAGAATTCAAGAACAGCTCTTGTTTAAAATATATAAAGAATCATATGGGAAATGAAAATTGATTTTTAGTTTTTCAGTTTTGTCTCATTATAGCGCGAAATATTTTGAGATGTTAACGAATTTCTAGGACAAATAAAAAGAGATAACTTAATCAAAATGTTGATTTCAGATTCATTGAGCTTCTCAATTTTATTCCAGGGCATTAAAATAACGTCAACGAAAACAATAGTACCATATGAATATTATTCGTTACCTTTTTGTCGTCCACAGGGTGCAATACATTACATTTCCGAAAATCTCGGTGAAGTAATGCGCGGTGATCGCATCGTAAATACACCTTTTGTGGTTAGTTTTTAAGTAAAACTTTAAAAGTTTTCAAAAAAATAAATGGAATTAAGGAATCTGAAGAATTCAGTATTTAGAATAACGTAATTATTGATTTTGCTTTTCTTACAGTTTTAAAGAGTTTTGCAGATATTCATGAAGCGCGATGTAAAATGTAATACAACATGCTCATCGCGCATTCCGATGTCTATCAGCCCAGAAGATTCCGAAAATTTGGCAAGGAGGATCAGAGAAGAATATCATGTGCACCTGTAAATATACCTGTTTCTTGTTATAGTAGAATTTTACAATTTCAATTTAAATGCAGTTTTAGCTTTCGTAAAATTTTGGAAATTGAAACAAATAAGATTTGAATTTTGGTAATAATTTATTTACAAGGTTAAAGTAATCTGTGCTGAGCATAGAATTTATTGAAAGTTTTCATCACTTGGATTTCATATAAAGCATTAGTATTGCAAGACTTATTTTAAAATACAATTTAACTTCTTTTTAAATTATAGGTTTTGATTTCTGCTATTTAACTCAAATGAAAGTTTCAGATTAGTTGATAATCTACCATCTACTACAAAATATCAGATTGAAAATACAAATGAAGTAATTTATGAGAACGGTTATCGTCTTGGATGGGAAGAAAACGGTCATTACTATGTAAATAATCATCTTGATATAATTCTACGCTATCATCAACCAAGGCCGAATGTTTATCGTGTTGTTGGCTTTGAAGTACAACCACAGAGTATTGATAGCAGTCGTTTTAATTTTGCATCTAATTCACCGGTTTGACTTTTTTCTATAAGTTTTGAACTGCTAACATTTTCATATATTTCATATGGTAACACTATGTCAGTTAATTATTTCATTATTTTTATCTTTTTATGTACGAATAAGAAAGTTTTAGAGAATTCGCTTAATTTTTGAAACAATTTGGTCTTTCATTTCACATCACTAAAAATTGGGTGATGTGAACTCATAGTACTTTGATCAAGATATGTATGTGTTTTCAGGAATGTACAATAACTGATGGGAAAAATCAGCAAGTAGAAAAAGGCATAAATAATATAATTTGGACTTATTCGGTGACTTGGGAAGAAAGTAGCGTTCCTTGGGCTAGTCGTTGGGATACTTACTTGTCCATGAGAGATGTCCAAATCCATTGGTTCTCAATCGTTAATTCGATCATCGTCATTTTATGTTTATTTGGTATGACCATTTTGTGCATATAAGAATATTTTTATTTGAATATAAAATAACATCATGTTTATTTTTATAAGAATTTTGGTTTGAATATAACCATAGATAGAATTGATTGAGTCTTTTTGATTTTCACTTAAACGTTCAGTGATATTTTGCTTTTTAAGGCTTCTTGAGCGTCATCATCGTTCGAACTGTACGGAGGGATATTGCAAAATATAATAAAGGCGAAGAATTGGTTCGTAATCATTTGATTTCGTTCAGTTATCTTTTTTTTTTTTTTTTAAAAATTGCAGCAACTGAATTTGTTGAATAATCATCAACGTTACAGGATGATACTCTGGAAGAGTCTGGATGGAAATTAGTTCACGGTGATGTATTTCGTCCTCCTTCTAATTCAATGCTTCTGGTAAATTTTGTTGGTACAGGTATCCAGCTTATTGGTATGGTCGCCGTTACGGTTTTCTTCGCTATGTTGGGAATGTTATCACCAGCAAGTCGAGGATCACTAATGTCTGCAGCAATTGTTCTTTTTTGTTTGATGGGTCTCGTTGCTGGTTATCATGCTGGTCGTCTTTATAGAACGTTGAGAGGTTATTTTTTGTTAATCTCTGAAGATTTTCGAAAATAGATTATGGCTTCGTTTTTACCATTTTTCTATCGTTTCTGAAAAAAAAAGTTATTTCATCTATAATGAAAGATGAGCATAAATTTCATTAAAATTCACGCTTTCGCTTAGAAGAATTTTCCGCATGAAAAAGTAAGATGAGATCGATTTTGTTATGTTTGGAGTTCTCTTAATTCCCTAAATTTTGGTTTTCGAAAGTTCATTGATTGAATTCAGTTCAAAACCTAGGCATTAATGAAATATTTTCGAACAAATAAACAAAGAAGGAATAACTATTTAATAAAAATTAATCGAAGAAAAAAAAGCAAAACAAAAAGAAGGTAAAAATCTTAGCAGTCATTACTACTTCTCTTGCATAATACATGAATCTTAATAGCTAGAGCCTAGATTCGGCCATTTTTTTCTTCTATTTTTCCTGAGTCATTTGAATGCAGTTAACAAAAATACAATTGAAATATATTTTTCATTTATATTTTTTAGTTTTTTCATGTTTTTCTACCAAATTATTAATCATCTAAAATTTTCAAACAATTTGATGTCAGGTACAACCCCTCGAAAATGTGCTTTCCGGACAGCTGTACTTTTCCCTTCAGTTATCCTTGGTACTGGCTTTTTGCTGAACTTTTTCCTGATCGGAAAACATTCATCTGGAGCTATACCATTTACAACAATGATTGCACTTCTATTTCTATGGTTTGGAGTTGATCTACCGCTTGTATTCCTTGGATTTCATTTTGGTTTTCGAAAACAGGCATGTTTTTATGCACTTCGAAATAAACATGACATACTTTTTCAAATGGAACATAGTTTATTTTATATTCATATTGATAATGGAGATTTATTGCACCAGCGAATAAAATGTTCTTAATGATTATTTAACACACTTTCAATTTAAAAAATTTTCTTATCTCCGTTTTCTTTTTTTTTGCAGGCTTATTCGCATCCAGTTCGTACAAACCAAATCCCACGCCAAGTTCCAGAGCAGCCTTGGTATTTGCACACGTTACCATGCATGCTTCTTGCGGGGATCCTACCATTTGGCGCTGTTTTCATCGAATTATTCTTCATCTTTTCTGTAGACTTTTAAAGCTTTTTAAAGTTTCTCTTTTCTTTTTTTTTGTAGTAGGAACTATCTGTGGCTTATTGAAAAACGGAATTGTTAACTGCTGATATAAGTTTCTTTTAGGAATCTCTCTATAGCCGCTTGCTACACCATCTGCCAGCATAATATTATCGCCAGACACTTTGCATAAATTAGACAATTCTGATAGTTTTTAATAATGAGATAATGTACTGACAGTTGCTGTTAACATTTTTAACTTTTACGCATTTTGTTAATGAATGAAATTTCATTTCACTTCGATATATTTTTTTTTTTTTTTTTTTTTTTTGCAGGCTATTTGGGAAAATCAATTCTACTACCTTTTCGGATTTCTATTTGTCGTCTGTGTCATTCTCTTCGTATCATGCGCACAAATTTCCATTGTTGTTGCATACTTTCTTCTATGTGCTGAGGTTTAAAATTTTAGAAATTTTGTGAAAAATTAATCATTATGTGTTTCTCGTGATTTTATGATATAATTTGATAATTTAAGACTGATATTAGAACAATGATACATTTGCTGACTTTTTCAATTTAGTTTAAAAATTCAAATAAATCAGTAGGACTTATTTGATGTATTTCAGAATTATCATTGGTGGTGGAAATCTTTTGTTATAAGTGGTGGATCTGCAGTTTACGGTATGCTAATTATTTAATGAAGAAACTTGTAATTTAGGCAACTTCTAGCATTATATTTTCTCTCACATGTGATCGATAAAAATCAAAAGTCCATTGATTGCTGTCCCAAATCTCAAAAGTAAGATATAAGTTTAAGTAAGATATGAGTTTTCTTATTTTTGAGTTTATTGAGTACTTAAAAATTTTTGCTCTTTCCAGTGATGGGATATGCAGTCTTCTATTACTTCAGCAAAGTATGTTTAAATTTCTTTTTTTTTTTCATGTTTTTTCTGAATATCTTTTAATTCACTGTTGCATATTCGTGGTAATGATTCAATTGAAAGATGATTACGGTCGACAAAGTTCAGATAATGGTCATCAAGCCTTTCTATTTCTATAGATCAAACCACGCACGACTTTTGTTGAGGACCACTATTATTTTGATTAACTTCTCCGTTTCCCTTCCAGTACCACGATCAAATACGTGTAGATTGAGTTTTATTGAGTAGGACTTACTCAAATTCCATTTTGTTTTTTTTTTAACTCTTGAAGTTTGACTGTATTTCGTTAAATTTCATTTTATACCTTATATCTAGATAGATCATAAACGTTTAACTAATCATTTTCTTTCAAAATTAACGATTTTTTTTTTTTTTTTAAATATAAAAATTGCTGAATTTTGAGGGGGAATGATAAGTTGAATTAATAAACCATATTTTTTTTAATATACCAAGTTCTTTATGAATCTCGAATGAAGAATGTTAGTAATTGGTAAACACTCATTAATTGAAACTTGTATAGCTGAAAGAAGTAACAGGTTTTTCGTATTATATTCAATTCATTTGGAAAAAGATTTTTAATTTGCAGCTGAATATCATTGGCTTCATTCCGACACTTCTGTACTTCAGCTATAGCTTTTTGATGGCATTAGCATTTTGGATCTTGACAGGCACGATTGGTTTCTATGCAGCATACTCCTTTTTATGTCGAATTTATGCGGCTGTTAAAATTGATTAGTATAAAAAATTGTTCTAACATTTTTCAAATTATGTACATAAGGCCACTTTTTACTTTATTCCAGCATATGCTCAATCATTAAACAAACTATTAAAAATTGACTACAGTATGCAGTTACTACCTTTTAAATGAACCAGATAATTTGAGCGATAATATCAGTAATTTACAACGAGGCCTTGGGGTAACAGAGCGTTAGGTTTGCACGAAGAAAAGATAAATTGTTTGTATTCTGTGAAGTAAAAAAGGTGTTATAGAAAAAAATTGGAAATCGGCATTTAAAATCTTTTAATGTTTTAGCAACTTGCGTTGTCACATTTATCATCATCACAATTACGTTCTGTATACATCATGTATATTTCTTGATTGCAATGCAGCCGTATATGACTCGTTGCTAAGATTTAATCTTACTGTTGAAGAGATGCTCGCTGTTAACTGTTTAAACACTGTTTAATATATCAATTACTGCACTCTTTAATTGCTTCATGCTTCTTTATAATGATTATGAATATAAAGTTTTAAAAATATCAGAAAACTTACTTAACTCTTCAAAGCATTTTTTTTTTAATCAAAGATTAACAAAGTCATAGAGATTGTAATGAAGGAAGCAAAAAATTGAATAGCATAGAATTAAGAAAGATAAAAATATGGATTTTGTTTTGCTTTCTGTGAGTATTTCTGAAGATTAATGTTTTTTCTTACATCATCGGCTTCCATATTTTCTTCAGTTTATCCCTTTTTTTTTTATTATTTATAGTTGTGGTTTTTTAAAATTTGTTTTGTTCCTTTGAAAGCTGTTGCTATTTTTTTTTTTTTTTTTGTAATTTATTTAATATAAAGCAGTTTCTCATTTTTTATTTTTTCTGTGTATGTTTTCCTCTCATTTTATCTATTACTTTTTTTGCTGCACAACGAAAAGATCGAGAATTTCATTTGAAATAATATCAGAGAATTCTTATTCTGCATCATTTTCATTAGTTTAACGGCGAAGATTATTTTTAGGGATTCTTAAATTTCTTATTTAGCTATAATTAGTTGTGTAATTATCTGGATCAACGCGAAGACTACTTATTTCTTTACTTCTAGAATCGAGATCCCGAAATATATATATTTCATATTTAACTTTCTAATAATAGGAAAAGGTTTAAAATTTTAATGCTATTTTTAATTGTCTACGTGTTTTCGACTTGTATTTTTTGTTTAAAACATCAAATTCAGTGTCCATTATTGATTGCCATTTAATAAGAAAAGATTTCAAATTTTAATTTATGTTGATCTAAAATGCATTTTTCTTTAATCATTCGCTTTGTAAAGAGGATAATTTATATATGATATAGTTGTAAATGAAAAAAATTAATGAAGTTAATTAGCTGATATAACATAAGTATATTGTTGCAGAATGCTTTTAATAGTATGTATTATTTTTACACTTTAATGTTTGTAAGAACGAAATTTCTAATCATTATTTTGCTATTATGTATTATTATGGAATTACTGTCAATTATCATATATGTTTTATGAATGGATTGGGCTGAAACGAAGATTATACTTCTTGTTTTTGTTGAGAAGAAGATAGGAATAAAAAATTCTATTTCTATTGGAAATTGACCAAAAAATCGCTTTTTTTTTGTTGAAAATCAATTTTTTTTTAAAACTTTCCATTTACTTCATTAAATTTTGCTTTTTTTCTGTTTTAATTTTATGATGAAGTTTCAAGTATGACTTTTATTAATTCATGTCATTTTTTTTTATTTGAGAACTAGATTATGCAAATTTTTATTTTGACAATATTTATGGTTCACTAAATGGGATATTGATTTTCAGAGAATTAATGGGAACTAAATTTATTGTAACTAGTGGTTATGGCAGATTTGATATTCTTCGTACGCGATTATTACTAATGTTTGGTGGACCTTTAGGCTTGCATCTGTTGTATTTGCATGAGCCTCTCGAAGCTTATGTATATTTCGCGACATTTGGTATTTCTCTTGTTGCAGTATTTTATGATGCATTGACTTTGAATAGCCGAGTTGCTTCGCGAAACGAAGAAATAGACATGTAAGTTCAAGTTAAAAGACATTTAAAAATTTTCAGAAAGTTACTTTCATTAATCATCAAAATATGCAGAATTATTAGCTTTAACTAAATAAGAATTTAGAAGAGGTAGAAAATTCATTTGTAATCTACCTGTGAAAATTATAATTTACCTATGTAATGGCTATCATTCAGTTTGAAATGGAATCGCGATTACTTAGTTTTGAAAATAATATAGTCTTGATTGTTTATTTTCTTTCAAAAATAATGCATTTTCATATACATTCTGCGTCAAATTTCTCGAGTTTACGAATAAGTTTTTTTTCTTCGAGTAGTTTCCACTAAAAAAAATTTTATTAGTCCAAGCTAATAATTTTATATATTTTAATGATTAATGAATGCATTTGGCGCTTCATTATATGACTTGTAATTTTACGTCGAATAATCTTACATTATATCTTACTGAATTTTTTTAAATTTCTTTTTGAATTTCTTTATCTAGATTTAGATGTATTCAAAGTCTTTGAAACTAATTCAAGATATTTTGCGAGCAGGACCAGTTTTAGATTCTGATGATTTTAAATATTGATGCTTATTATGATAATATTTCGGTATTCGTGATATAAATTTCTAAAGTCTGATAGTTTGCTCTTAGTGAGGGATGAAACGTATAACATATAACGAAGAAACTACTATTAAAAAAAGATGAAATTAGTAAAAGATTATCAGTTTTGATTCATTTTCCATATATTTCAGCGAAGATATTGGTGATCGAAAAGTGAAGGTAGTATCTACTTCAATTATTCGTTTTATTGCACAGTTTTTGTTTGGTTGTTGGATTGGATTTTTGTTCTGTTTAGTCACTGTTCTACTTTTTGGCATTGGACATCGTGTTCTTTTAGCACTCTTTATAGCTATTGGTGTCGCTCAAGGTTATTAATTTTATTTTTGTAGAACAACACATATTAAACGAAACTTTTCTATCGCTTTCTTATCATATATCGTTTTGTGTACGGAGATCTTGCAACTGTGATAAAGCCATACAACAGTTGGTGTTTTATATGAATTTTGGTAAATTTTTTTTATTTTCTGAAAATGGTCTAATTGATTTATAACCATACTTCTGTATATTCGAGATTAATTAATATATATCTTCTATAAAAGTTGCTAATATTAATAAGATTATTTAAATATGAGATAATATCTATGAAAGTCTTGAACTTTAAACTTTATTTGATGGCAGATTTGTTTATAGGTGTTTATGTTGTTGGAAATTGTCGGAAGCAACAACGTAGTTTAATTTATATAGCTCTTTCGGCAGTTCTTTCTTCTTTAATAGCGGTTAGGATTTAGTTTGTATATATTGTCGTGAATATGTCTTGAAATGTCACATTATTTTTGAGGCTTTTGTTCGGATTCGATATATTTATGAAGGACCATAGTTGGTCGTGCCTGTTTTCCTTTTCTAAAGGGAAGCAATTCATATTTTGGTCAATTTAAGTCGAGAAATAGCAAGCAGTTTAATGAAATAATTTAACAAGTGTAATCATAAACGTTCCTTTCCTTCGTTTTTGCATATTACTTTCAGTTGATACGTTAACTGAAATGATTAAACAGTCCTATTGGTTATTATGAATAAAAAATGTGTTATCGTTTCAAATTATACGATGTTTGAATTTAATTTTGTTTTTAATTATTTTTCTCATTTTACTTTTGTTGTTGTATTAAGATTGAAATATTTTCAGGTTGTTTTATTCAACCTTTCATTATATCGAGCAATTTTCTTTACTTCAATTTCGGCAACATTTATTGGTAATCGTAGTACACAACTTCGAAATGTTCAGAAATTCTCATTTATTACATATTTTGTATGTTTCCTTTGAGTATTTCTGTACTGTAGCTGTTTTATCGTTTATTTCATGTTATCGCGATGTTTCCATCTTCATTCTTACAGTTAATCCTTCACATAGCACTTTAGCGGTTTTAAGATTTTTCGATCGAAGATGACATATAAAATTTTGCTTAAAACATTTACATAGCATCTTGTTTTGTTTAATGAGGATTCCCGCGACTTGGAAATTAGTATTCCTAATTATGCCAAATTTACTGCAATAATGAACACAATGATACATCTATTTATTAATCTACAAATTATATTTTTATTTAGAAAAGTGACAGTAGTACCTGCAAATGAGAAGTGTTATGTGAAGATTAGCAATTTTTCTGCAAGAATTTCTATTAATTTAATTAAGTATTTGATAATATTTTCGGCGTAGTTGGAGCTTGGAGACTTTTTACAAGATTTCTTGCAGAAATAATTAAACCGTTAATAAATGAGCTTTGTATTATTTATTATTACCATTAAAAGAAGATAATTTTTCATTATTCGGTTTATTATTTTTATGTTTGTTAGAGATGAAGTCAGGTCGTATTTTTTTATTAGGACCTTCTAAATATTTGGAGTTATATATTTCAGGTTCTGTCATTGATTCATTCTTTTATCATGATTATTATTATGATTGGTTTAATACGTATTGTATTTGATCGACGAATCTCAGTCGTCATGGAAAATTCTTATGCTCGTGTTTCTGCTTCACTTGGTTCCATCATACAGGATAAGTATTTCCGAGTTCCAAGCAAAGATATTTTCGAAAATTTTACACGTATCGAATATCTGCCGTCACAGCATGTAACGGTAAAATAAAATTAAATTAATACTGATTTAAATCTTAAAATAATTTTGAGATTTCTTTTAAGAAATCTAATGCAGCGATTAAAAAAAAAAAAAAAAAGAATATTTCAATTGAAGTTAAAGTTTCTAATTTAGATATTCTAATTCCAATTTCTAGATACTGAACACAGAAACTTCCCGAACATATCATCGAAGTGATCAAGAAGAATGGTGTATTTTCGATTATTTGACTGTGTTAATCATCGATTTTATGCGATACGGTACAGTGTTATCGAAGAATAAAGAAATGAAGGGATCGAATGCTTTACAGCTGGCTGTATGGAGGGCATTTGCTCTGCATGTTCGTTAGTGGATAATTATTTTTATAAATTGATCTCAGATGTGAAGTTCTTAATAATATTAATTGTTTTTCGGTAGCGGAAATAGAACAATAAGACATTTGTTTTGGTCGAAAAAAGCTATATTAAAACTATGGCTTTTGTTAGAATCAATACAGCAATCTCTTTTTCAGCTACATCAAATTGATTATATATTTTTATTTTCAACTTATTCAATTTCTAAATGTATAAATAGGAACTTGGCATTTCGGTGTAAAATAGTGTAGGAAATGAGTTTTGTTCGATTAATCTTTAATCTTTTTTTATTACACATACGAAAATCATCATTTCTCTTGTTTTATTTAATGGTTAAGAAAGAAAATATTCGTGTAGTTTCGCTTGAAATATGCAAGAATGCATTTTTTTTTCCAACAGTTACCAAGTTCCATTAACGAAATGGTTTTTTTTTAGACGAATTTCTCATATCATTGTGTGGGAATTGATAAATTAACCAATTTTTGCAAGATTTTATAGAACTCATCGGATAATTTCCTTCATTAGAATAATAGGATTGCCAAAACAGTCGATTTACTCATTGGTTAAACTGCAAGTGGGATGTTCTTTTATTCAGTAATTTAGTGAAGTTCCAGTATGTTAAGAATTCTGGTAATCATTGCATTTTGCAAAGTTTTGACTTCACCAACAAATATTTTTAAAATTGTAACATAGCGAATATTGATTAATCCAATTTATCCTTATCTGGTTTAGTTTCTTCCAATCAATGTTATTGATTTGCCCATTCATCCCACGAGTATTTGGTGGTTGTTTCCCAGTTTTTAATCTTTTTTTAATCTCCGCGTCATTTTCATCAATCATTAGCTGTCATTTATTATTGCCATATTGCACATATGGTGCTCACATTTCAAAAGAAATTCAGAAACATATTCGTATGTATCAGTACGTTTCTCATCATTGCTAATATTTTTAATGTGAAATTTTTTTCTCCCAGCGATATTACCATTGTTGCAACTTTCCAACAATAACTATTGTTGTATGGATTGCATAATATCTTTTCGCAGCGTTGTTTTAATGTGCTGGGATCTAAATAGTTTGATTTGAGTATTTAAATACAGAGAGTTCGATCATTAATTAAACTGACAATTATTGGAGTTGCTTTTGATTCCAGCTGCAATATTTTTTGCTTGCTGAGATTGTTAACAAGATTTCTTTTACTACTGACACATTTTAAGATTTTGGATGTAACACCATACGCATCGGATGAAAAAGTTCTACAAGAATGTTCGAAATATTTGAAAAATAAAGAAGTGATAAAAGAGGCTGTGAAAAATAGCAGTTATTGGCAACACAAAACGACTGAAAAAGCTTGCAAACTTTTGTATACGGTGTTAAATAGCCGATTGATTTAAAGTACGTTCCACGACTGATTCTGAAATTTTTCTTCTTTAATTATGAATGACTACTTCAAAATTTTTACCTAATTTTTATCTAGAAAATATGGAAAATGAATTTTTCATGTTTGTAATACTGAAATCAAGATGAATTTTCCTTGAAAAGTTACGAACATTTGTTAACCTCATTATGACTTGATTTTTGGGCTACATATTTTGCTTGGTTTTTGAAATATAGCTTTATAGCATAAGATTTCCTTCTTTTTTTTCATTATTCATGTTTGTGTTTTATTTATCCGCCTGCATGATATTATTAGATTTTCTTAGAATTCACAAGATTTATATCAACTCTAAATTTACATTCAAAAAAAAAAAAAACTAATTTCTCCAGTTCGTTTTTTTAGTTCGCAAAATTTTATTGAGATGTACAAACAGGAATGTTTCTTTTCTGATTAGGAAAGTAGTGGAAATAGAATAACAAATATGGGTGGTCAATTTTCGTTCATATTTGTACATATCCTCCAAAACTTTTAGTTCATACGGTTGAATGAGTTTGTTAATTGGACTACGGTAAAACCCATCTGATCATTTCCCAATTAGTCAGTTGTATTCTGTCTAACTGATATCTCACTATCCAGATCCTAAAGCAAAGTAGTTGGAACTTAGTGATTGGGATAGTGTTTAATATTACTTTTCTCATATTATTATTTCTACTATTCTTATTATTTAATATTGATATTGCAGGTACTGTGGTGTCATTCCTCGAAAAAATTGCTCGAAATATATGTCACATAATAGTCGCAATTCATCGCTGTCATTATCCTTCTTCGCAATCATCACCCTCATATTCTCTGATATATTTTGGTATTATTATGCCTGCATATCTATTGCTAATGGTGACATTGCCGATAACAACTGCCACTGCTCTTATTGCTGTAGCTTTCCTTTGATTTCAATTTAAAGATCATCTCACTCTCTTTTTTCGTTATTTTTTCTGCAATCGTTATTTGTCAAGAACATTATCAGTATTATCATTTTTTGCTGACATTTGTGTTTGGTAAGTTCATTCTTTTTTTTCTTGATGTATTTTTTCAGGGCTATGTGAAGTTTTTTCAAAAATTTCATCTTTTTTTTTTTTTTTTTTTCGCGGTATTGATGCCGAAGTAATGGAGTGTTGGTTTCATAGCAGTATGTGTACAGTGGAAAGATAGAAGAGTTGATCTCTCCTTTATAATGATCAGAAATATATAGAGCATTAGATAATTGATGCAATGATTCTAGAGAATCATTATTTGTTATAAACTCATATTGTTGGGTTTAAATATTTCAAGTATGTTTGTTTGTGTGTGTGTATACATATGGAATAATGCCGGTTGAGTTGAATCCTTCAGTCCTTTTCATACAGAATTTAGTAATTTTTTCCAGAAGGTCTGGAAAAAAAAATTTGTACGCGTAAAGTTTCACTACTTTTAGGAATTAATATTACCAAAATCGATAATTCATTTTCTTTCATCTTTCATTTATTGATTGTCCAGATTATGGAAAAAAAATATGATCATGTCTTTATACACTTAAGATTCTCATTTCACTTCTAGACCGTGTTCTATCATTCTTTCACTTTGCAAACTAACTCTTTGTTTTTTTGTTTTTTTTTTCTAGTCTCTTAATGAAATGATAAGGTTATGGTCTGATTATTATGATCTGATTAAACGGTACTTGTTTACAATGATTATTATTGCTTAACTTTGTTATCTTTATATTTAATTCACATACTGTCTAGAAATTTCATTGGAAACAATGCTTCATGTTTATAATTTATAGTTAATGCAATAACTGTGAGAATAATATTCAAACCTTTTATTTAATGAGATTCCGAAAAGGATCATATCAGTTATATAGTATTGTTTGATTATGTGAAGATACTTTCTAGTTTTTTATTGCCAGAAAGTATGGAATGTTTTAAATCTTAATATGCTATAATGATTTATGGATTGCATATTGTTATTCTAAAAGATTTTGAAATATTTAAGCCGTAATACTGCATTAATAGTGAAATTTCCTTTACTCTAGAATAATCTTTAAGAAAGTGAAGCATTTATTGAGATATTTGAAATTATTTGAACTTTTATTCAGTTCAGAAATTTGTTGATTCATTCACGACATTTGCAGAAGTTCGTCTTCTTTTGATTGCTACAAGTACAAATGATTAAGCTATGTGTGTTTCAATATTCTTCAAATAAATGGGTATAATAAATCTTCGAAGTGGAAGACGAATGAATAGACAGACAGATAGGAGAAGTTTTCAGTTGTATGAACATAAAAGAAAGTTAATTTTGATGATGTGAGGCATTTTGATCGATCTTTATTATTATTCATTTATATAGAAAGTATCGAAGATCGATAATTAACAGTCGGCGAGAAATTTCATTTTTTTGAATTTCACTTTTAGCCGAAAATTCGGCTAAAAGAATTTCGGTTAGCTGACAGTCATTAATATCTTTGGTTGTTTGATTCATAAAAATCGATTTTTACTAAATTTTGCATGGAGAGTTTCGAGAAATTGATGATTAGTAATTGGTGGGAAGTGAAGAGTTTCGATTAGCAGATAATTTAATAATTAATATTTGGGGTGTTGTAAGTAAATTAGAGAAGTGATTTGTCACAATGAACCTAACTGTTATTTAGTCAGTAAAATAACAGTGTACATTTTAGTTGTTAGTATGGCAAAAATCGAAGAAGTCGGTAGTTAGATAGATGGGATGGATGGATGGATGGATGATGAGTTGGTTGTTTGGTTGATTTTTCCGTTTGTTTTTATTAGTGTTTCGATGAATCATTTTGAGAGCATTTTAATTTTTGTGCAATATTTTTGTTCAATTCTCTACGTAATTCTTTCTTTCCTCTTTCTCTTTTTTATCCCATCTCCAAGTTCTGTCATTTTCTCTTTTTCGAATTTTACATAAAAACTCATTGTGTAGTTGTTTCTTCTTTTCTTTCAGTTTTTTTCCTTACCACAATTGAAGCTGAATTTGCTGAATATATGGTAAATTAGTTTATAATATTTATTATTTCAGTCAACAAGTTGCTTCAATATTGGTATTACACAGTGTTGAAATTGAAAAAATATGGTGAATGTTAGTTGTTTCACAGAGATCAAAGCAATTAATTAAGAGATGTAATTCATTAATTGTTATTACTTACTGGATTGTAAAGAATAATAGGTGAGAATAGATTATATAAAGCAATTAGCGAACATTTTCTCATCACTTGATGAACATTGTATATATTTGAAGTCACGAGTGGATTTTGTGGTTTAGGTTGTCAGATGTAGATGTTTTGATGTAAATCTTTCGAGTAGTTTCAAGTGCAAAGTTATTTAATGATGGATTATGTTGTGCAGAAGGATTGTGAATCATACGTGAAATGTTAAAATTATACTCACTCCCGAATTTAAAATTGCTTATATTTTACCAATAAATATTTTGTATAAAATGGATTGTTTGCGCATATTGCGCATATTCATGACTAATTTGACGTTAATTAGAATTGATAATCGAACTTGCATACTGTATTTTAACTATTTATTTACATGCTATATTTTACTACTTGCATATTGTATTTTAACTATCTATTTTAACATTGTCTATTGTCACTTCCTTGCGGTTCTGTGGTCAACGATAGTCAAATTAATAATTACCTGTTTTAAGTGGATCAAGTTAAGATCAATTGTCGTGTCATGAAATGTTTTTTCATTTATTAAAGTTTATTAATTTAGTTTATTAATTTCTTCAATCAACTTATAAACATATAAATATATCAGAAAATTTATAGAAATTGAAGTGTTTTTTTCTTTTTCTTGAATTTTTTACTGAAACCAAAAATATGTTTGTCAGGCCCATAGTAATTTCTCTTTATAGATATTTGTATTAAACTAAATCCATCTCATCAAATTGATCTTTTTCATTTCTAGAATGATATACGTTAAAATAGATTTTTTTTTATCTCAATGACATGCACAAAATGGACTTTTTTTTTTCATTGATTGAATAATAGATCATTCCATCTCCCTTTCTCTCTTTGAACATAAAATGAATGAGAAATTGGGTTATTTAGATGCCTTTCAGAGTACAGAAAAAAAGAACTTTGTGTAGGTTCTTCTTTTTTTTCTTTTTTGAAGCAAAACTATGCTAAAAGCATAGAGTCAGTCATTCTCGCTAGATAGTTTAAGGAAAATAGCTAGTTTCAAAAAAAAAAAAAAAATGTACACACAAGATACATGTGTGTGTGATGTATATTTTGACGATGCCATCTTTCACATTCCGTCGTCATTTTTTCTCATTCTTTCTTTTTTTTCGTCCTTTCGTAGTTGAAAGCATTTTACACTGATGCATTTTTATGTTATCTTTGTTCCATTGCTTTTGTCGTAATCATGAAATCCATTTTACGATAGATGAAAAAAAGTAGTAGGAAATCTATGTTCTATTCTACTCCATATTATATATAAATAAAAATGTAAGTGTTCGTTGTTCATTTCCATACAACATTTCAAATTCTTCAACGATTGATTTGAATTTTTCATATAATGTTGCACTCGAGTAGACATGTGTTTAAGAACTTTCGGAGATTTAAAATTTTGAACGAACGTTTAAATTTTTATGTATGAGCTGGGATTGGCCATCAAGTTGACCGGATTCAGCTAGTAATTCTTCTAAAAATTTGCTAATTTTTTCGTTATTTTATATCCGTGGATATGCTGTAAATTTTGAATTTATTGAATACTTTTTTAATTTATTGGATTTTTATTTATAAACGAAATTTATTAAATCCTGAAGTTGTGATTTTGGATTTAATTTATATATGATTGTAATATCGCTAGAAATTAGGTCCCTATATGTATTCAGATATAATAATAGGGTTTTGTTGTGAAAGTTGACAGAAGGCATCTTTGATACGATCATTGACTGATAATTAGAGGACAATTTTGTAAAGCAATCCTTTATTGTAAAGAGTAGCTATTTTCAAAAGTTTGTACATTTTTATTTATTCAAAAGTATTATTTAATCGGAGAAAAAGTTTGGTTCTCTGTTTATTTGGTTTTACCAAAATTTCCGGGTACATTTTCTATTTTAGGTTTATTAACAAATTTTTAGGACACGTGTCGCATTTTTACAGTAAGCTTTGCTTGATGTTAATGTTTTCAGTAGTTTTAAATTTGTCCCTTTTTCGTCCCTGTTCGGTAATCGAAAGATTTTGCACTTTTAGGTTTCTTACAGGCTTCTCATTAAATATTGACATCGTTTTTTACTTTTTTTGGCATTGGAGAGGTAGCAGTGAAACATAGATGGATATTTATTTGAAGGTTTTCATTATGCTGAAAGAAAAGATGCATTTTATTTATATTTGGTTATTTTGAAGATTTAGCTAAAGTCTTTTCATCTATGCCCATTTAGTTCATTATTTTCATACGGTAATGGAAAGAAAAGGAAAAAGATGAAAGGGAATGGATATGGGTAGTTTTTTTTTTTTTTTTTCGGATAGAAAAATTTTTAATACTGTTTTTATTCATCGATTTAGTGAGAGATTTTTATTCATAGATAAGAAATGTTTTTAGTTACGATTTATAATAGATAGATGTTTATGTATTGTAAAAGTATTTGTGAAAATTTCTCAGAAGCTTAGATTTTAAAAAAAGATGTTGATTCTTTCGACACTTTGTTATGAATACCATTATTCATTTCTTTTTTTTTTTTTTTTTAATAGAAAAATATTGGATGTTGTTGGGAATTGCGGAGATTTGTTTATCGTTATAGTTCAAGAATGTTTTTCTAAATATTTCTGCTTTTTTTTTTTTCTGGTGTGCTATTTTTCTTCTCTTGGTGTGTTTATTTTTTATTTCCCAATTAAAATTAGTACGAGAGATTGAAAAATCATTTAATCATGATCTTGCAAATGATATCATTTCATTTTTTTTCCTATTCTTAGGAACGGTGAAATTTGGCTGATTTGTATCTAATTCCAGTAATTTTCAGCTAATCCAGTAGAGCTGTATTATTTCTTATTTGTATAGTTATTCGTATAATATTCATATATTTATTCTTGTAATTTATTCATATAATAATTTCTTATACTGAGTGACAAAAGTTTATCAGCCTCAACTAGTTCAAATTATTGATTAGTGTTCACATTATTCGTTATGAATATACGAAAAAGTGCCGTTTCTCTTGCATTTTAATCCACCACTTATGGATATGAAATTGAAGTTGTTTCCATACTGAATCTCAAACTAGTATTGCTGAACATTGGCAAGATTATAGAGTAGATTAATTTCGAAGTAATAAAGAAATACGACATGACAGCATTCAACAGAAGAGTGACCCTAACGTGGATTTGGACCGAAAAAGAACAAAAAAATTTTTTTAACTACAACTTCAACACAGACCTGGTCACCGACAACAACGAAACGTTTCAACAATAACCTGTGATATTTCCTTTTTTTAACTTTCAATGTAAATAACACCTTTTTTTCAAATAAAATTTTATTTGAAAAAAAGGTGTTATTTACATTGAAAGTTAAAAAAAGGAAATATCACAGGTTATTGTTGAAACGTTTCGTTGTTGTCGGTGACCAGGTCTGTGTTGAAGTTGTAGTTAAAAAAATTTTTTTGTTCTTTTTCGGTCCAAATCCAGATTTGCCAGAAACCTATCCAAATCCACATACACCAAAACAGCAAACATGGGTCCGTGGTGGGATGGTTATGAACAGCAGGAACTTGTCATCCTCGATGATTTCTATGGCTGGATAACACCAGTGGAATTATTCAACCTAGCAGATTCCACCCAGCACATGGTTCCAATCAAAGGAGGCTTTGTCAAGTTTACCTCCAAAGCCATCGTCATCACCTCGAACAAGCTGCCCGAATACTGGTGGAAACCAGAAGTAATAAAGAAATACGACATGACAGCATTCAACGTTTCGTTGTTGTCGGTGACCAGGTCTGTGTTGAAGTTGTAGTTAAAAAAATTTTTTTGTTCTTTTTCGGTCCAAATCCACGTTAGGGTCACTCTTCTGTTGAATGCTGTCATGTCGTATAGGCTTAACTTTCAATGTAAATAACACCTTTTTTTCAAATAAAATTTTATTAATAAAAAATTTTCAACACATTAAAAAAACCAAAAACAGGAACGGCGCACAGGGGGGGCGTAGTTGAAAATTTTTTATTAATAAAATTTTATTTGAAAAAAAGGTGTTATTTACATTGAAAGTTAAAAAAAGGAAATATCACAGGTTATTGTTGAAACGTTTCGTTGTTGTCGGTGACCAGGTCTGTGTTGAAGTTGTAGTTAAAAAAATTTTTTTGTTCTTTTTCGGTCCAAATCCACGTTAGGGTCACTCTTCTGTTGAATGCTGTCATGTCGTATAGGCTTAACTTTCAATGTAAATAACACCTTTTTTTCAAATAAAATTTTATTAATAAAAAATTTTCAACACATTAAAAAAACCAAAAACAGGAACGGCGCACTTGTGGTTTCCACCAGTATTCGGGCAGCTTGTTCGAGGTGATGACGATGGCTTTGGAGGTGAACTTGACAAAGCCTCCTTTGATTGGAACCATGTGCTGGGTGGTGCGCCGTTCCTGTTTTGGTTTTTTTAATGTGTTGAGAATTTTTTATTAATAAAATTTTATTTGAAAAAAGGTGTTATTTACATTGAAAGTTAAAAAAAGGCCGAAGTATTTATTGCTCGAAGACTAACTTAATCTATAAAAAACCAAAGTATTTATTGCTCGGAGACTAACTTAATCTATAATTTGCCTGATATTTTAGGCTTTTTTTAGAAGTAGAATTTGATTGTAACGATTCCTTCCTCATTTTTTAATTCATATATGTTCAACAGTATCTCTTTTTTCTATTTTTTTTTTAAATGGTTTTTCTCCATTTTGAACCTTACATTAGGTGCGGTAAATTTTTCATTTGTAGTAAGCACTCATCTATTATCATGATATTCCCTTTAAATCATTTGTACAGAATTATACAATATTTAAATGCAATTTTATTGCTTCCACAGATTTTCATCATTTTTACGAATTACTTTGATAAAGTGATGAAATCACTTTTTTCGTTTCCGAGTTTTATCAATTTCTTTTGGTCATATTACCGATCAATGTCATTCTGCCATTCTGTTATCTCAGTAATTAATAATAATAAAAAAACGATTTTTTCTTGCTAACATGCATCCTCAAATGATTTATTATTTTAAATTAAAGTGGGAACTGATAAGGATTCTTTCCTCATTTCCGGATTATATATGTTCAACTATTTTTCTTTTTTTTTTTTGTTGGGATTACTTATTTTGTCAGTAATTGTTCTGTGTTTCGTCCGGAGCACTATGACCTATAATCACCATCTTTCTGATTAATTGATATTACTTTTCTCTCATTAGTGTTTATTTTTTTGGTACAAAATTAAGTGATGTAGTGGAACAAATTTTGACTAAAAGTGCATTGTAAAGTTTTTTTCTTTTGTATTTAGTACAATCGGTTGTTAGAAAATTATTTGGTTCGAAGAGTATATTTGATAAGAAAAAAAAAGAAATTAATGGTTTACTTTGTTCATTCTTTTTTTATTTTCTACAGTTTTTTTTCTAAATTTTAATTCAAATAATTGGTGAATGAGAGTGATACTAATAAGTAGGAATTTTTGTTATTTTTATCAAATTGTCAGTTTTTATCAATTTATCATTTAGCTCTAGAAACATATCTTCTTGTAGAAAAAGTTAAAGGTTTGGGAGCAATAAATAAAGTATTGATCCCAGAAATTTCAAACAGTTTGAAAAAAAAACTTAGATCAAAATGCTTGGCAGTGATTAGATTAGACTGATACTCAGATGACCTGATAGTTTCAACATGAGTTCACTTTCTTCTGTTCAAGATTAGAGTAATTAGCTAATTTTTGGTCTGATTTATTTTAGAT
This sequence comes from Onchocerca volvulus, assembly GCA_000499405.2. Taxonomy (NCBI): domain Eukaryota; kingdom Metazoa; phylum Nematoda; class Chromadorea; order Rhabditida; family Onchocercidae; genus Onchocerca; species Onchocerca volvulus. Next base: position 8,753,491 of record HG738137.1, on the reverse strand, counting down.
ATGAATTTTATTCATTCTTGTTTTTTTTTCATTCGTTTTTTGTTTTGCAACTTTTTCCGAAAAATTTTTTTATTTGTCATCATTTTAATATATTTGGAATTTCACTTCTTTTTGTTATGTTGCTTTAAAAAAAGGAAAAAAAAGTAAGCATTTACTTGATTTCAACAATACTCGGATAATTTCCTGCTGATTTATAGCTTAAGGAAAGATTGTGAATGGTGTGTTCTTGAATAAAAATTTTAAGTGTTGGCTTAATGTCATTTTGATACTTTGTAAACTTATTGAAGTAGTAGTTGGATTACGGTATCCCAGAGTTTTTTCTCGGTCTCGATCCCAATTATGAAAGTTAACATGAGGTTTTTTTTTTTTTTTCTTGATGAGGCAATATGCAATATGTCGAATATTTAGGAAGATAAAATTGTCGGAAGGATTTGAGTGATATCATATTTAATGCTGGAAATTAATTTGAAATTTCGAATTTTCTGTTCTAAATATGATTGATTCAAAGGAGAAGGTTGAAGAACGAAGTGAGAGAAGTGATAAAGAATAAATCTTGCCGTAAGTATAATCAGTAATTGATAAAAAAAATTGATATGCAGATATTGTAAATTGAGTTAATCATTGATGACGAGGTAGAAGATTGATATATTTAATGATAGGTTGTTGAGAGTAACATATTAAGGAAATTCATTATAAATTAATTAACGATATGATAAATATGAAGTATTAAAAATATGATTGGGATATAAAATACAGTTAACTGATTTATTAAATTGGAGTTTTGATCATTCTGTATATATCAAAGGTCGAAATATAAATTATTTATCTTTTGATGACTGTCATTTATAAAAGTTGAAATTGTTTTTCTTCCCGGCTGATGGCGGCATATTTCTTTTTTCTTTCGATTTTAATTCTTTTTTCTGTTATTAGTAAGTGTAAGCATGTACCAGGAGATAGCTTATAGTCTAGTATTTTAATTCGCTTCATATAGCTTTACTAAATTTTAAAAATGATATCGTGCTTGTCACATTTTCAAAAAAAAAAAACTCGTGCGATTGATGTTTAGATTTGTAATTTTTTTCCAAAGTTATTAAGATATATTAAATCTAATTCTTTCGATTACAAAAGGAAAAAAAAAATGATATTATAGGATAAAATCACAACATATATTAGAATGTGATAGAAGGATAACATTTATCATAATATGCATTGGAATATAATATGAATAATATTTATCATAATATGTATTGGTTTATAAGAATTTTACATAATATACTTAACCATTTTTTTCATCCCATAGTAGTGAAAATGTAATGTTGGTGAAAGGTTAATACAAGGTATGTCAGCAACAGCTGTCGAGAATATTACTGATTTTTTTTTTTTTTTTTTGGAATTTTTTAGATAGATTTGATGATAGAAAATTGTGTTAGCCGAAGACAAAATTTTACAATTGTTTCTAACGGAGTGGAATTGAAATATCATAAATTTGTGGTTGATTAAAAATGGCAAAGTTTTGTGTTTTTTTATGAATAATCATAAATTGGAATTTAGATAATAGTAATTCGGAATTTTTGCAACTAACATGTAACATCGATGGAAGAATTCAAATAATTTTTTTTTTTTGAAACATGAAAAGATTATCTCTGGATGGTTACGAATTGTAACTAATCTTACATCGTTTACAAAAATTAAGTTTAGATTTCGTGATTTAATCCTGAGAAATATAGATTTTCATGATGGTTTTGAATTTGCTTTTTTACTATATTTGAGTCAGCATAGCAAAATCGATTCAATTTACCAAAAATTTGATTCATTTTTCAAAATCCTTTTCTTATATATCTTTTCCAAATATTTCGTTTTCAAGGAATTGTTCAAAAGCAGTTAGGTTTATCTTAAATTGTTACTTTGTTAGAAATGAATTGCAATTATTTTAAAACTAGATTTTTGCATTACTTATAATGAATGCTGTAACTGTATTATGTAGTGCAGGATATATTCGGAAGTAGTATATGTCATTTAAAAACCGTGAAATATTTTCAAGTAAACTATCGGCGGCAAATAGTTGAACAGTTTTTGATCAGACTGAAAATTGATAAACTTGAAAAAGATTGATAAAAGAGATAATTTCTTCTTTTACGAAGTTCAAATCAACACTTATCATATGAAGAAGATCGGAAGGAACTTTTGTAATAGTAGCACACTCACTGATGATAAACATCGGCAAAGATGAAAGGTTGAACTGATCTGCGATCGATTGCTAATTAGTAGAACTTTCAGCTTCACGTAAATTGGCCTACATAAGAGATACCTATGCATATATATATATATATGTGATGAAAAATGCGATAAATTGTAGTATTTTGGCGGGGTGATAGAACAAAGCAAAGGATAGAAGAATGAAATTTAATCTTAGTAACATCTGGCATGTCCATTATTGCGAATTTAAGTAATGCAAGGGAAGGGACGGGACGGGAAATCGATCATTTATGTCTTTTGTTCAGCACTTTCCTCATTTCATTTTACGTCGTATATTCTGGAAATTTGTAAATCTATCGTGCAAAGTGTTTTAAATTTCATTAGATGAAAATAATGAATAAGAAACAAGTTGAACAAGAAAGAACGTTTTTCTTTCATCATCATCAATGTCTTATCATAATTTTCGAATGTGTACAGCTGTTAAAGTGATTGCTTTTTGCTGTTCATGTTTTCATTAATTGTTGATGATGAATAGAGGAACCTGATTTTTGACGAAATTCTCATCTAGAACCGGTTTATTTTGCTGATAAGTTAGCAGTAATGTTTGTGGTAAGGATTGCGCATACAGCTAGCATTTCGTCAAATAAAAATAGAAAATATATGCCAACAACAATTTATCTCTTATATCTATATTATTTCCAAACAGTAATTAGTAATAAGTTGAGTACGCTGTTGAATTCTCTTTTTTTTTTTGATGAATCAGAGGCTATTTATATTATTTATTGATATCGAAAATGGAAATAGAATTTTTATCTATGCTAATTCATTATACTATAATTATTTGAAAAATATTTTCCAATATAAATGTTGTCAAGGTTGTATAATATTATAATAAATTTGTGGGAAGGTTTCAAATGTAATTCTTTTTCCTATCTTCTGATAAGAGTTATTAATGGTTATTCGGTCAACAAGAACATATCATTGTAATTTGGTGCCGAAATATCAGAATTACTGATTATTCATTGAAACTGGACAGCAAAATGCTTCGTGATGTGTGCAGTTGAAACAGCTGTCGTTTGAATTATTGATGTGTCACTTGTTAAACAAATTTTTAACTTGATACAGTAGCAGCAGCAGTAGTAGTAGTATTATGTTCAAATATTGAATATTATCGATATTTACACCTACCTTCTCATCCTCATTTCATTACTATTTCATTTATTCATTCTTCATCGTTATCTATCTTTGAATCCTCCTAGCTTTATCTAGTTGATATCTTTAATTTAGATGCCAATCATTTATCTCATAACAGGTTTAAAATTTTTACAATAGATTTAAAATTCTTTTTTTGTTATAAAAGTTTGTTATTGCTATTGTTGTTTTCTTGAGAAATGCAAAATTTGAAATTTGAGCGATTAAACGATGAAATTTTAAAAATTTTCGGATCGGATCCCTTTGTTGTTTATAGACATATATTTGTAATTCTTGAATTATAGTTGAGCGAAAAAAAGAGGAAATGAGGAAGAATTTTGTGAAATGGCACAGCATAATGCGTAATTATCGGATCTATCTCTCCTATTACAGTCGATTCATTGGCTTTCACTTTGTTTCCGTATGAATAGAATTTAAATATAAGATGATTTAAATATATACAATATATTTATTTATTTATTTAAATTGTCTTATATCTTCTTTTATTTTCATTCTTTTTTTTTTAGATTTTCTGCCATGAAATATTTATCATTTGAATGAATAATTATTGCTTTGACAATGATGACATTAACAACAATATGATAGAGTTACTGATATGGCGGTTATATTTCTTTTAATTCCATTTGATAAAATAGCTAACTGGCTTTAATAGGTTCAATTTCGTGTCATCAGCTTTTTTTTTTGTCATTTGTCACCATCATCAAAGCTGTATTGTTTGCTTAGTTGCTCATCATAAAGCTATAAAAAGCTGTAATAGAAATGAATGAATTGATGAATTGAATTTTGATCCGATTTTAATTATTTATTAATTATTTCGTTCATCAATTTCATTACTAAGATATCATTACTGAGATATTTTCTTGTTTTTTAGTATCAAATGATAATGATATATGTAGTTGTGATGTTATGAAAGGTACAAATTGAAAACGGCAAGTGACATTGATGACCGGTTTAGGTATATATATATAGATATGTATGGATAGTATTGGGGGTTTTTACGAGGTATTTCAGCATCCAAAACGATCTCATGGCATTGACAACCGACCGATTTTCAATGTCTTCCATACCGTTCATCATCATCATCATCATATTGCGCACATTTTTTGCTAAATTGCTTTTGTAATGTGTTATACTGTAGTAAATCTTTTCCTTCTTATTTTATTTGCTTTTTTCTATAAATATTATTCCTTATCAGTGCTGATCATATTGTAGTAGTAGTAAATGTAGTAGTATTCTTGTTGTTGTAGCAATAATAGACAAGCAATAAGAGTAATAGTGTAGGTGTATTGTAATTGTAGTAGTATTGTTATTGTCATTGTCATAGCAATAATAGGTAAGAGGAATAAGGGATATTAGCATAAATGTATTTTAGTACTAATACTAATAGTATACTGTTATAGCAATAAGGAGTGGAGTAGCAGTATGAGGATGTTATGAATATTCATATGATAAAAATTTGCTTTGAAAAAAAAAAAAGTATGACTAATGATAGAGGAACGAGAAGAGAGAAAACTATAGTGTAATATTGATGTTTTTTTTTTTTTTCTCTCTCTCTCTCTCTTCTTCCTTTTTTTATTTGCTATGATTAATGAAAATTTCTATCTTAAGAATTTTTTGAAATTTGAAATCTTTTTTCTTTTTTCAGTTTGATTTGTGTTGATATGATTTACTTGTTATTCGAATAATCAATTTGTTAAGCTAGAAATAATGTAAAATGTTGATTGGTTGATGTTACTTGTTTTCAAATCATTCCTGTCTATCAGTTTTAATCAGTTTTGATTTGAGAGACAGATAAGATGATCGAACAAGCTCTCTTTATGACCGTGACGAGTTATTTGATTGTATTTCATAAACATGACAATGATAATGTTGACAATATAAATAATTTTAACTTGTTTATAAAATTTTTAAGATGAATTATGGCCATGGATATAATTGACTGTCTTTGATGCATAAGTGTATGTATGTATATGTATGTTTAGATTTAATGAAAACATGAAATTAGGAAGGAATTGATTTATTGTATGAAGAAATTTAATGATTTTTAGTATATATGCCAAAGATAAACATCCGTTTCAATGATGCATGACCCCCTTCGTGCATGTCCAAAATTTCGTCGCATGACAGGAGATGTATTTTCCAAGGTCGATTAGAAATCGATTTGATTCATTTCTGAATACGATTATGGATGAATGAATGGAATATTTAAGTAAAGAAGAGATCAAGTTGATAATGATATATCTTAGGAATAATGAAAGACGTTAGAGTTTTAACTCTACGTAGGTGGCAATTATGCGTATTCTAGAAATAAGAAAAATGAGGGATGATGACCTTAATTCAGTTTATTGTATTTTCTAGAAGGTAGTAGTTATAATAAATAATGGATGGAATTATGAAGTAATAATTTCCTAAAAATGATTCATTTCATGAGCCATTTGAATTTTTTTAAGATGATACTTTTCGATTGTTTTTTTTCTCCCTCGTCTTAGTCAATCATCGTATGTCATGACTTGTTTCCAGTTTCCAGAAATATGTTCCATTATGAGTTGACACTGTTCAAGGTGTAGAGTAGGTAGGTTATTAGTTGTTACGCAAATAAGTTTTGATGTCTTTTATTTTTAAAATTGAATTCATCGGTAAGCTAGTTTTTGAAAATTCTTGGTAATTATATATATATATTGTTGTGTATTATTCTGCATTATATTTATTTTTGAAAATTTTGGCTGAATGTGAATCATTGTGTTATTGAAATTTAATCAAATTCTTTCTCTTCTTCATTGTCGCCCTCCTGCTGACACTTCTCCATTTCATGTGCACTTTCTGTTCATAATTTGGTAATCAAGATTATAGATATTTAATTCATTATTCCTATCGGTATTCATATATTTGTTATCCATTACGATAATAACATTTTATGTTTGTATAAAATGATAATGATGATAATTAGTTTCTGGATAATTATGATTTCCTTTTCTTTTTTATGAAATCAATTTTTATATTTAAAATAGCATTGGAAAAAAAAAGTGAATTGAACAAAAAATAGTAGAACTAAAGGTAAAGAGAGGTGAAAACAAATTATTTAGATTCATTTTGTGAAAATCCTGGTAATTTTTTTTTTTTTCGTAAATTGTCGCAGTCATCACTTTTCTCTTCTGTTGTTTCTTTTTACAACTTGAATGTTTTTTTTTTTGAAATTGCATGAAAGAGAATTAGTGAAGATGTAAATATTCTTTCATCATTCATTTTCTTTCAAAATTCTTAATTTTTCCCTTTGTATTATTATTATGTAAAATTTCTTGTCTAATAAGGCTTGGTTTTATTCTGATTACTTTATCCGTTAAAAGATGTATAGCAGTTAATTCAGAAGATGCTCTCTCCTCTCGAAGTATAATTTTTAGAAAGAAAAGTAAGGAAGTGGTTAATTTTAAAGGGTTTTTCTCCAATTCGTTGGTATCAGTTTTTCCCTCACTTTCATTTTCTCTTCACTATTTATTTCCATTTCCTCTTCATTACTTCTTTTAATTTTATTTTAATTCAACCATATTGCTGATGGAATATACATGTGTTGTAAATTTGAAGATATTTCAATCTCCAACTTTACAATAAATGTATATTTGCATATTTACAAGAAATGTTAATATGATGATGATAAGAGAGAGAGAGAGAGAGAGAGAGAAAGAGAAATGTGAAAATAATTTATTGATTAAATGAATATGAATTTGAGATTGAGTTAACAAATTACATTAATTTATAATAGGATTAAGACTAGAGATAATATGAAATGAACTTTCGTAAGGTATATTTGAATGTCTTTCGAAATTGCGTTCTTCAGATGCTTCTCTCATCTTTTTCTCTCTGTTTAAATGAGGAAGTATTTTGTCCATCATCCTACAATTTGAATGAAATTTGCGAATCGGACTAACTAACGAACATACGGATGTTTCAATAAACGACAAATGTACTATAGCTTACCTCTCGCTTATTCTGTTTAGCTAAACCGTGTACTTTTGAAAATAAATAGACTAATAAATTTATTTATATCAATTTTTTCCTTTTCTTTTTTTCAGCTATTGTGTTTCATTGAAATATAAATCGAAATAGTTAGCGTAAACTTCGAATCTAAATGGTTGCAAGTTACGTATTTCCACATGATGCAACATCACCTGCTACTGAAGCTACACTTATTTTATCTTCTTCTCCATCATCTGTTGCTGCAATTGAAAAAACCAAACAACTTCAACAGGTTAGTGGAAATTTTCGCTTATATTTTAACTCATCATTTGGTTCATCTTACAAAAATGGCTACTTGAAGCACACATTCAATGTCTCCCTATTATTCAAGCAAGCAAAACGTCATACTCATTGAAAGTTTGAGAATAGGTTGAAGACATTTTGTCCCACAATTCCTCTTATCATTCGCTTTATCGAATATAACTGCTTCTCCAGATCCTGAGGGATCTGAGGGAAACTTCAGAGAAACCCACTTTTTAAATTATTCGATTTAGTCTTTCGTCTTTATGCCGAAGTCAAATAATCGATTTGCACATCAGAATCGTTTCGAACTTTCGGATTCCACTTTGATGTTAGTTGCAAAATGATTATTTTCACATCCTTCGTATGACCGGGATCCATTTACTTTAAACAAATAAGAATGTAAATGTTCGTTTGTTCGAAATTCTAAATCTCCGAAAGTTCTCAAACACGCACCTATTCGAATGCAATATTATATCGAAATTTCAAAGCAGTTGGTGAAGAACTTACAACGTTGTATTGAAAGTAACAACATGCCACTTTTGCAGAAAGTAGGCGTGGTGAATAGATTCAGTTCGCTCATTTAATTTTACCTCTCACAGATGTGAAAGATGAAGAAAAAAAAAAAAAAAAATAGATTTATCTATATAAAAACATACTCCTTTTCTACTGCAATATTATATCAAAATTTTAAATTAATCGATGAAGAAGAAGTTGAAACGTTGTAAAAACATTTTAATTTATATAGATAGATAGATGATGATGATGATGATGATGATGATGATGATGATGATGATGATGATGATGATAATGATGAAATAACATTGTCGATATACAAACATATATATATATATAGATATATAAACATATATTTGTGTATGAATGTGCATATAAATATACACATTACGGATGGAGTCATCTGTACATTATTTATACTTGCGTGTGTGTGTGTGTGTGTGTGTAAGCATTTGATTTCGTATTATTTCGAAATTTCTTTGATTTAAAAAGCTTGTTGGATGTGAATTTAAAGTTTTTTTTTTTTTTCGTTTTTGATGATGAAATACCCTTGGGGGGGTGATTGGAGTAGATGAGAAAAGTCTATTGCTGTGCGAAAAGAAGATGCAAAATGATTTTGTTCCATTGATAATATCCTCTTTTCACACATACACAAACACACAATTGTTATTGTAGTGGGAACAATGATAAAATGATTGTCTGTGACAATGATAATGATTGTCTAGAAGGGAGGAGAAGGATAAGGGACAGGTTTGTAATGTAGGTAAAATATATATATATACATATATGTATGTAGATGATGGAGCAGTTGAGATGTCGAGAAAAATGAAGGTCTTGAGTTTTTTCCTTTTTTTTCTTTTTTTTTTGTTCATTTCTTTAAGTCGAAATATTCATAATTATTAAGTTTTTTTTTTTTTTTTTTTTTTTTCTCTCTCTATGAGTTTTTTAACTTTTCTTAATAAAAATAAGTAAAAGCTATATAACTTAAGTTTTTTTTCGATTGATGATCGTTTACTGGTGCTTCTTCCAAGAATGTCAAATATAAAGATTTTTTAGTTAGTTATTGTTATTTCGTAATTTCGTCTTGAAATTTTTCCTATAGGATCTTTTAAAAGATCAATAAGTCGAAAGCTAAGCTATTCGTTAGTTGGATTTTGTCATTTCATAACTTCTTGAGTTATTTTTTTTTTTCTACAAAATTTTATAAGATGAATAAGTCTAAAACTAAACTATTCGTATCATTCATCATAATAGTAGTCTATAAAATGATATACGTATAAACATAATCTTTGGAGATTATTTCTTCCGATTCGTACAGCACTTCCTGCTTGTACATTATAGTTGTCATTTCTTGTTGATGAAGGCGACGAAATTCTTCTGTTTCATCATGCTAATTGGAATTTTCATCTTTCTCGTCATGTTAATTAGAAAGAATGGATCTTAGTTTAATTATTTTAGTATGCATGTTTCCGCTCATCCATCTGCATATTCAATCGTATTCTTTCGTGAACGAAATGATCTTATTTTTGCTAGCATAAAAATTGATTCTTATACTTTTAATTTTCTGGCATTGCTTCGATTTAATTCTTTTGTCGATTAATGTTTGTGATTTTTTGAAAATTTACTAAATAATTTTATTTCATTTTTTATTTCAATAATTCAGTCTTAGTTTTACACGTTATTATACGTGTGATTAGAAAATACGAAAAAAAAAAAAAATTCTTATATAGAATATTTACAATGACAAAAAGAAAGCTACATTCTTTTAATTTAAAACTGCTATTGCTTATCGTTAGATCAAAAAAAAAAAAGGTTTTATCTTTTTTTTGCGAAGTGTTTGATGGTTTTATGTGTCACATAAATAAAAATGTTGACGTTTTACCAGTGGACCATTTGAACTTTAGTCTTGATGTCAAATTGGCAATCAGAAAAATAAATTTGTTTTCGTGGAAAAAAGAAAAGATGTGTAACATTTTCAGGCAGCAATGCTTGATGCATGGTTAGCAATGCATGGCGACAATCTTTACCCTTGTCGAGAAGAGAAAGAACGCTTAGCAAAAGATATGTCAATGACTTATATTCAGGTTGTTTTTCTTGTTATTTTCGAGAAAAGGAAATTATTGAATTAGTTTTGGATACTAAAAAAGGACAATAGTTGCTTATCAAAAGTTTCCCCAAAAGAAAATGAATGATTTCGCATGTGTAAATAGACAGATCTCTTTATTTATTCATTTTATTGCATCATAAATTAATGCTGAATTTATAATGGTGCTATAAAATTTGTTGCTTTTTTTCTTCCTTTAAAATTTTATTCATTCTTGAATGAGCTTTTCTCGAATTTCATTCATTCTTAGATGAGGTTTTTTTATGGTAATATTCTATTAATTGAGAGTGAAAAATTGCTTCATCTTTATCAATAAAGGATGCTCAGTAATAATAGTTTGCAGCTTTTCTTTTTTTGTTTTTTCTGGGATTTGTTTTTATAGAAATTGTTTTATACTCATATAAACCGAAATAAAGTTGATATTTTAAGAATTTTAAATTTACCGCAAATTGTATTTTGCATCCCAAGGATTATGCTTAAATAAGTTAATCTTTCATTGTGTTATTGAATTATTTGAATTATAATATTTTAACAGTACGTCTCATTTCCTTTTACAATCTTGTATTTGCAAATACAATCTTAGTTTGTTTAGTTTTAAGATTGATCGCATTTTGAAGTATTAATTTGTTTTTTATTGCAATTATTTTTGCCTTATAAAATATGGATTAAAAAAAAAAAATGAATGAATAATTGAATGAAAAAAAAAAGAAATGAATAATTAGATATTTTAGCAATTAAGGATACTATTTTGAGTGCTGTTGTTACTACTATTACTATTACTATCTATTGATAAAATACGATCTTAATAATAAATGGAAAATTGTTTTAAGAATATCTTTTAATGATTAATTTCAGTAATTATGGATACTCTTTTAAGTGCTATTACCATTTCCATTACTGCTATCTATTATTGATCCTAGGAAATTGAGATTCTGAGCAGTATTAATGGGAAGTCAAAATATTTGTGTTATATTTTTGCAAATGCATACTTATAGTTGCTAGTTCGACTATACTTGATAGCATTCATGCCGAAAAGGAAGAAGTGAAATATTTTGTTTACATTTGCAAGAAAGTGTATGAATCAGCAGCAATTTATAGCTTAAAAGTTGTAAATTATCTATCGATGTCTTTTTACGTCACACTCTTCTTTCCCATCATTCTTTCTCTCATTTCTTCTCAATCTTCTTCTTGTCAAATTGCAATAAATTTAGAAGTTTATTTGAGCATTTTAGTACTTAAATATGAAATTTGGGTCTTTTTTTTGTTTTGTTATGACAGACGCTGTGCGTATTTTCTTCTACTTTTCGATAATTTTTTTTTTTGAGGTCATCGATAGCAAGAAATGGAATGAAATGAAAAATGAAATCGAAAGAGAGTATTAGTCTAGAATAGAAGAGTAGAGTCTTGAATTATTCTTAATGAAATGTCGCAATCATCCATTCGAGAATGTTGACGAAGTATAGTTGAAAATGGAAATCAATTAGAGCATTGCTGCTAGGATATATGAATTTGTTGCATAACGAATGTAAACATTGAATTGATGACCGTTTGAAATGTGAAAAGATTCAGAATCTTCCGGATGTAATAAATTCCCGACTGTATGTATGATTAAATATCTAATCGAATATAATCCCATTCATTTCATCCTTCATTTTTCATTTTTGTTAGCATCTCGGGAATGAATCAGTATGTCTGATACATATTTTACTACTGAAGATAGAATATTTTTTGTATCTGTTTTGGTGTTTTTTTGGCATTTCTTTCTTTTTTTTTTTTTTTTTTTAAATTCTTTTCACAATCAGGAATTTTATTTTTTTTCGTCTCAGAGATTAAGCTATGATATAACATATAAAAGAACGATATGAATTGAATGTAGTATGTTTGAGGAAATTTCAGAATTTAAGAAATATTTTTAGGAGAGAGAATTTTGTAAACATATAACAATGAAGAATAATTTACTTGATAGAAGTAAAGATTCAAAGTATAATGAATAGAATTAAGGTAATATATATTCATTGATTTATGTAATGCACATATATAGTATATAGATGTAAACAAAGCTATTTATGTGCGTAAAACAGATGTAAACAAAGTTCTTCACTTATATAGAGTAGATGTAAACAAAGCTATAAATATGCGTTGATTTTGTGTCATCTACTGTTGGCTAATTTTGATTATTTATTGCATATTTTGTCAAATAATATTGACGAATAATTTACTTGGCGGAAGTAAAGATATAAAGATATAAGTAATAATTATTACGGTAATATATAACGGCTAATTTTCATATACCATGATTATAGAATAGATAGATGTAAACAAAGCTATAAATATATGTTGTTTATCGGGTATTATCAGATGGATATTATTGCAAGATTGTTGTTTTATGTGTTGGGATGAATGAATGTTTTTGCTGAAATTACTTCCTAATCATTTTGCCCTCTGTAATAATAATATTAGCAGTGAAAATGCTTCATGGATGATAGTAGTAAATAAGAAATATTGGAGGAGAATAGGAAATTGAACGATGAAATTTTGAATAAAAAAATATTGTTGGTTGCAAAAATTGTTGACATCAAAAATTGTTGGCATATTTTCCGAGTGTAATGATTGACTAAAGCAAATGTGTAAATTGATAGGATTGGTTGGATTTGAAATGTTTATGAGAAATATTTGAGATAAGTGAATAAATAGTTGAATAAATAGCAATGCTATTATATGACATTCGAGAATATGATTTAATAGGGTTAGATTCGAAGTATTTATTAAAATATTCGAATTAAATAAATAAATACTTGAATAAGGTAGTAATATTTTTAGTTTATGCCATGCGAGAATATGTTGTTGATGGGAAAAAGCGGTATTTTAAGAAGATAAATAATGCCATAATTGTAATGAATTTAAGTAAAATTGTTAAGCAGAATTCGTTGAATATAAACGTCTTCGTTCTTGTTGATATTGAAATTGCCTTTAAGAGAGTTCATCTCTTTTGGCAACGAAATTTATTTTCGAATTCGTATGATCTCAACTGAAGTTTGAGGTCATTGTCAAATTATTGGTTGATTGATAACTTCTTAATGGAAAATGTGAAACTCTTGATGAAATGACCTTGATTCGGAAGAGAAAAAGAAAAAGGACGGTAAGTGTGTATCTGCTGAACAAATGCGGATTTATATCATTTTTACATTTATAATTTTGCTAAATTTTCGAATTCTTGTTTTTAACATGAATTATATAATTCTTGTTTAATCCATCTTTTTATTATTTACTAATTATTTTATATTATAAAAAGAATTCATTGTCTTTCTTTTGTGTTAGAAATACTAGTTGCTTAATATGTTAATTTATATTATTATTATATGCTTGAAATGTATTTTGTGATTGTTCCAGTTTTAAATTATATCAGTAAAATGATAGCAAATTTTGTTCTATTTATAGTCATTTTGAAATATCTCGACTAATTTAGTTTAAACATTTTTTGAAGAGACAAGATTTTTATTGTATTGTAAAATTTTTTAAATCTCAGGAGTTCTCAATTCTTGTAATGATCTGTATTTGATTTTTTTCTTCTAATTTTTTTTTCTAAAACTTCTCGTGAAATATCTTAGTATGAAATTCGATTTTTTCTTAATTTTGCCATTGTTGGATAGAAAGAAAAATTCTGCATTTCAGTTACCTTTTTTTTTTTTTAAACTTTCAATTAACTTTCAGGTGAATCGCTGGTTTGCAAATCGACGTCGCAAGCAAACAAAACGTCGTAAGACTGAGACTGAATCACCTCGATCACTTACAATACCATCATTATCGTCATCCTCTCTTGCTACAACAGATAGACACAATGCACTGACTAGATTATTGGAATCGGATCAGAATCTAAATTGGCCATCAAAATCACCACTTGGTTAGTGTTTAGAGATTTCTCAGTATTCATTTCTTGATTGTGGAGGAAATTGTGGTTTGAATACCGAAAATTGCTTGAAATTTTCCTTAACTATTGTCTTTTATCATACATGGAAATTAAATTAATCAGTTTAGGAAAGATATAAAGAAGAAAATAGATGAGAAGCATGACTGTAAAGCATTTTATTAAATTTCTCTTCTGTATTAAACCTATTTAAGTATTTAGATTTTTTCGATAACTAAACCTCTTATAATTACTACATTATTCATCTATCAATATCACGTATTTCACATGCGTTGTTATTTTGAACATCCATTATGCTGATATTTTCCAGTGTATGAGGGAAATGAAAAAATTAATGGTCAGAGTTTTGGTAATAATGAGATAATTTACTTGTGGCTTACGCTTCGATGTTCATAATCATATGACGGACGTGAAATGCGTGATGTTGGTAAGATATACAATGTAATATTTAGGTAATGTTTAATTTCATTACCAGTTGAGCTTTCGGAACTTCATTTTTAAAGTGCGATCTGATTCCTTAGTTTAAAACTTTTATTGCTTACAGGAGATCAACTGCTACAATAAATAAATTACAAGTAGAGAAAATTTTGAGTTTTTTTTTTTTCGATAAAATATAAATTGAATCATTGCCATTTTGATTAGGATCTAAATGCATTCAGCTGAAAAATAAAGTACAAGCATAAAGTCATTGAATGTTTGTATTATAAATAAATGATCTTTATTTGCTGAAAAGTGCTTTAACATATATGAGAGAGGCCGTGTGGACTGTATTATTTTTTAATTTTAGTTTTGATTTGAAATTTGTGGAAATAGAATGTTTCCAGATGAATCATAATGGGAGGAATCCTAATAGCCCTTTTCAAATTTGATAATAGAAAATCGGATGTTACGTTTTAGAAGGTTTGATTAAAGGATCATTATTAAATTTTAATTTGATAAGAAGCCTTCATTTGGATATTAGTTTCCTGTAAATATAACAGAGTATCGCAGAAGATAATAGATATCGATAAATGATAATATCTGTACCGAAAAATCATGTGAGTACCGCCATTTTTTTATTCCAATTTTATTGTTGACTGTTCGATACGTTCTGGAGTAGATTTCTTATCATTTTTGGTGTTAATAGAAAACTTCTACTGATCGTTTTTCGATATTTTATCACTATACTTCTAGGAGCCTATCTTATTACCGTATCAATTATTGCAGTAATTATCCTAATTGATCAGAAGTGATTTTTCTCTTTTTCTCATTTTTTGTGTGCGATTATTTAGCTATTACTATCAGACTTGAATAGTTCTTGCAAGAAATTTAAATTTCATGATATCAAAATATCAATCATTTTATTTTTCTGAAATTGGTAGATATAAATCTGTTATCATTGCTTAATAAGCTTTCAAATGATAACTTCTTTACATTTTTGATTTCCGAATTGATAATTAAATATTTGAATTCTGTTATAATCAGATACGATATAATTATATTCTAATTTAAAAATTATACATTTCGATTTGATGCGGTATATGTGATCATAAATAATAATGATTATTCATAAAATGTGTAGACTACCAGTTTTTAGTCGTTGCCGAGGACAATCAATTTCCCCTCGTTCCTTATAACTTGGTTATTTATTACCTTCTTGTTGTTTCATCCTTGAAATATATTTGCATACGCATACATATATACTTTCATACTATCTTTTATTTATCATAGCATCTTTAGAAAAAGTTATAAACGAAGTTTTTACTGGATTTTACTAGTCTGCTGATAGGAAAATCACAATACTCAAAATTTAATATCGAAAATTCATGCGAAGCATTTTTGACTTATCTTGTATTGTTTAGTTTCATGTATGTTTTATGCGTGGAATTTTTGCGGAATTTAAACTTATTGAAAATATCTTCTTAAAAATTTTCAGAAAAAATACGTTTCATCTCTCTATTTTTGTTAAAGTTTATATCGCCTAATTCTTTTCTTGCTTTTAAATTAATCTCATTTCTAAAAGTTTGGGGAAAAAAAAGTTAGATCTTTCGGTAAAATGCAACAGACAAAGAGGAGAGAAATGGAAAGAAAAGTCAATTTCACATTTAGCATGATGAAGTTGGGAAAAAATTAAAGTTTAGGAAATTGTAGTCCAGGATAGATTAAAAATTTCCAATCTCTTTTTCCCAATTTAATCTAGAAATGTTACAGATTCACGCAGTCTTGCAGCATATTATTCGCGCACATGTATATTGCAGGTACTCATTCATGCGCATGCATATTGCAGGCATTCATTCATGCGCATGCATACTGCAAGCACTCATTCATGCGCATGTAAAAACCAATTAACCACTGGGGAAAAAATGGGACGGCATTAGTTGTAGAAAAGAGATTATAATTGCAGCATTTTTAGTAATTAAGGACGAATGATAGCATAAAGAGATAAGGGAGGAGATGATAACATTTGAGACGAATAAAACATGGAAATCATTATTGAAAAGAAAGTGGGTAACAGTTTGAAGTGGTTTTGAAATAAAATAAATTGTCTTGTAATTGTAAAAATGTAAAAAAGATGTCGTCTTCGTATTCTCCTTTTTTGGTTTTTTCTCGACACAATTATTTGCAAAATAATTTAATTTCAACATTTATTTTATAGATTTCATTTAAAATTATTGGATGGAATGCCGTTGTATTTTCTATCTTTTCTAGATGACCATTTGCAAGGCAGTAGTTAATTTTAACATCCTCTTTTATTTCATAGATTTCTTTTAAAAAAATTATTGAATGCAACTAGAAATATCATAGATAGATTTACAATCAAAATGTTGCTAATAAATATGAGATTACATTGAGCGCCCAGTAAGGCTTCAATGTAGGTCTTAAAGAAAAGATATGATATTATTTATTATTAAAAAAAATTAAAAAAAAAAAGCTATTCCACAAGTTAGAAATTAAATTTCACTTTACTGAACTTGTTAGTAAGTGGATATTTTAAAAATTTTTACAAAATATCAAAAAAAAAAAAGAAAATTCGAAAATAAATTCCATAAATGAAAGTTAAAAAATTAGTTTAATGTATACTGTGTAACAGAGAGTATTGTTGAATTTTTGAAATATTTCAATTGAACAAAATACTTGTCATTTTCAAAAGAAAAGCTTTTAGCAGGTGTCTTGCTAAATAGCGAAAAGACAAAATTTCTTTACAATTTCAAAGGCACAGATACATCTTTTCAGATTCTTTTAAAAGCCAAAAAAAATTGAAAAAATTCAGATGAATACTAAAGAAATGAACGAGATAGTTTGCTTTCTTTATCATTATAATTTTTTCCTTTTTTTTTTCATTTGTTTTCTAACTTTTATTAGGTTTTCAGGAAGAAATTAAGTTTAGGAAAAAAATTTCTTTAAAACATTATTAATTTAGGCCAGTGATTTAAATGAATAAATGATGTTAAAGCGTATGAGAGATGTAAAATTTGAATTGTTAAAAAAAAAAAAAAAAAAAAAAAAGGTGAATTATGAATTATTCAAATTTGATCACTAAATAAAAGTGAATGATTAAGGAGAAGAGTGCAGAATGTCTACACTTCTCCTCGCTCTTATTTTTCAAGTTTCATCAAGAATAGAATACCGTGGAATAAATTCACGAATTAGAGGTAAAAGAGAGTTGAAAATAAGGAACTTTAATCATCGAAAAGAAGAATTTATCATTTTTAAAATTTTCCCCCTTTTTTGGATCTTGTAATTTGAGAAGTTAACAGCGATTTCACGAAGTGAAAAAAATCCATATCATAAGAAACTTCCTTCCTCTGATTCTTCAACTTTTCGATCAATAATTTAAGTTCCTTTTAATTTTAAAACATCTAGATTTGATAATTAAAATACTTCGTCTAGAATATTCAATGAATTTATGGATGAGATGAGATTGCATAGAATTATATGTAGATATAAAATATTAATTTTCTTTTAGACCTATGAAATTTTTAATGAAAATTGATGAATTTATGATTGCTACAGATGAATCGTAAATTTTTTGTTTTATTCCTCAAAATTACGCTAGCATTAGTAAAATTGTAGCCCAAATTATATAAAATTTACATTTTGTCTAAATTGCCAAATCTTGAAAAATTTTTCTTCCAGGATTTTGTAAATTTTAATTTCTAACTTTAACTTCTAATAAGTTCATTTTTTTTTTGAGGTTTTTAGATAAAAAATTAATTTCAACGAACATAATTTACTTTTTTTTTCATAATTTATTTTTTATAAAATGTGAAATTTTTACTTGAATTAATCAAAAATTCTCAAGCTACACACACACACACACACACACATTGGTCTAGAAATAGTTTTTCGAATGTGTAGTAATAGTAATCGGTGAAATATAAGGATTGAAATAATAAATAGTAGGAGAGGAAAAGGATAAAATTTTAGACTGATATGCCCAACAGGTAGTATTATACAGCTGTCGTTGATGACGGTAGATTTTGTCTGGAAGGCCAGATGTTCAATTCTCTTCTTTTTTTCTCTTTCTCTCTCTCTCTCTCTCTCTCTCATCTAAAATGAATTAGTTGATGGAGAAAGAAATGATTTCTTTTTTTAGAAATTACAAGATGACAATTCAGTTTCTACATATCCTCATCATTTAAAAGATTTTATTTGATGTAAAAAAAAGAAGAAGAAGCAATAATGGAAGAAATATTTTGAAGTAGTTGTTTTGAATAGTTTGCTTTTAGTGCTTAAATTGTTCAGTGATGTGGTTATTATGATTTGGCGTTTAAATTCGGCAATGCATATGTAAACTTGCGAATATGATGAAATATTAAGGATTGATTAATTGATTGATTGATTGGTTGGTTGATGGTAAATAAATTCGAAGCAAATGATGGAGAGATTATGTGATTATTTTTTTATAAGACAGTTCGAAAACTACAAGCGACATGCGATATGCGATATGATCTTTCATTTTCGACATCATTTGCAGTTGCAGTAGTAGTGAGTAATAATAGTAGTAGTTATAATAATAGTAATAACGACATCTTGCTCGATTTTCAGATAAAAGCTATTAAAGAGAAATGAAATTTGGTATGACAGCTCCCTTTCTTTCTCGGTTCCTTTTCTTTCCTCAATTTTAGTGATTATTTATTTGAGATTATCAAGTATTTCACTCAATTCACAGCCATGTGCTCTACTCTATTCTGATGAAATTTAAAATTTCAATTTTAGTGATGTACTGGGGAGAGTAGTGAGTGAAGTTGAGGTGAAAAGAAAGATAAAGAAAAATGAGAGAGAATAGGAAATAGCAGGATTGGATGAATGATAAAGGGATTATAGCGAGCAGAAGAAAGAGAAGCATTATGAGGAATGGATGAATTTAGGAGGTTATGAAGATTAAAAGTGAAAGAATTGTGAGATTGGGAGAGGAAGGGGTAATAATGAGGTTGTTGATAGTGAAAAAAAAAAGGGGGGGGGGGGGGGGGGGGGGTGGTTGGATAATAAGAGGTCAATCAATTTTGGGTTGCTTTTGTTGATAGTTTTGTGCTGATAGAAGTGATAATGATGATGGAGATAGTAGTGATGGTGATAATAATGATGATGATGATGATGATGATGATGGTCAGTATCTTTTTTCAAATTTTTCATGTGTTGTTTGTTATTTGTGGTGGTGATGGATTATTTTGATAAAATATTTTGTTCATACTTATATGGTTTGATTTTCGTTCTTTTTTTCCCCTAAGTTATTTCTAATTAATTGAATAAATGATAGGATTAATTTCAAAAATTATTTCCTTATCTGTTAAAGCGGGAAAATTAGTTATTCTGAATTTGTTTACTGTTGATAGAATAAATGGTTAATTAATTTGATAGTTCAACAGGTTAGTTATTTTCTTGTCTGTGAAATTATCAAGTCAATTATATTCTTATTTACTTGATAAAAAAAAAGTTGCATCAATTTTTTTTTTCGAAGTTGCTTATTTGATTAGCAATTATTTGCTTTTTTTTTTTCTTTAATTTTTCATTTGACAAACTTGATAATTCAATCTGTACTAAATTTAATTTTACTTTGATAAATGTTGCTATGAGGAAAATGTTTTACAAAACATGTGTCGCTTTCTTTTTCAATTTCAAAGAAATCGATATTAATTGGAGAGAGAGGGAGAGAAAGAAAGAGAGACTCAGGACATTTAATAGAATTGAAGAGAAAATGAGAAATGAGTGAGTAAAAATGAATTGAAAGGGCAATTTCCATTTTTTCCTTTCTTCCTTCATTTCCTCTTACTTTCATTCTCCTCCTCTCTCTTTTCATTTTTTCCCATTCCATTAAATTTTTTCGTCGATTTGCCTTCTATTGCCCCTTTAGTTGATTCCTTTCTTCATACGGTGACACGAACAGTTGACAATTGGTCAGTGTGTGTGTGTTATTTTCTCTTATGATAAGGAAGGATTTAGGAGGAAGAGGAGGAATTCTATATGAATCGATCTAGATAAGCTTACTTATGTTACATTTCATTCCTTTCTTTTCATTTTTCTCCTTTTTTAATTTCTATGTTAAATGATTTTCCTTGTTTCTTTCTTTTAACTTCATATCTTTTTTTTTTGTCCATTTTGTTTTATTTGTAATTTTTTCTTTGTCCATTTTATTTATAAGAATATAACAAAATACTGCAGCAGTAGCAGCAATAGCAATAAAATGAATCAGTTCTTAGATTCCTTTACTATTGTTGCTATTACTAATGCAGTATTCTGTTATATTTAATCCATTCTGCTTCTATTCCTTCTGAAAGAAGAACTGGTTATGTTTGTTCGTACTGTTAGAGTTTTATGTTTTAATCTCATCAACTAGTACTAATTGTTTGCAAGACGGATTAAATCTTTTTATTAGAAATGGATTTTTCTTCCTTTTTTTTCCTGACAGATATGTTTGTGGTATTGCGCAGCGCGAAAATGAGAAGATAGAATGAGGAAGAAGAAAGAATTTTGTTGTAAATGATATGCAATGAATAGATAAAAATGAAGTATTCTTATATTTAAACACAGCTCGCGAAATTGACCGTTATAGTTTGTTGTGGTCAGTGGTGTTAGATTATGTTGTTAGTAAATTTAGCAGAAGAGAATCGTTTGACAGTATTCGAAAGTTAGGTTTAGGTCTTTCTTCTTCTTTTTTCCTTTATTACTGTAATAGAACTTGGATAATTTTGCTAAGTGTTGCTAACATCTGAATTGTGATAACTGAATAACGTTTGATAGAAGGACTGATTGAAATTGATCTACTTTTTAAAAAACTTTGATTAGCAAGTTTAGCTTTACATTACAGTAGGAATAATTTCTTCAATATTATGCCGTATCGCAATGCTGATTAGAAAATCAACAAAATATAGAATGATATTCATTTTAATTTCATAGAATATTGAATTATTGTTTTATTTATTTATTTATTTATTTTTTTTGATTTCTGTTGAATATTTGTTTGATAGATTAATAATTGTTGCAACAGAGCGAATATTAGAATTTTATTGTTTATAGAATGAATATTTCCAATAATTTGAATATTCATCTTCAAAATTTAGTGGCAAGACAATGCTACTCCAAATCATTATTCTCTTCCTTTCTCTCTCTCTCTCTCTCATTCTTCCTTTCTTTTTCTCACGGTTGAACTTTTCATTTGTTATTAAAACGGAAATTTCGCAAGCATGCATGGCATGCATTTGCAATGAAACATTACAAATGTCTGGAATGCTTTCCTGGAGAATGCTTTGAATGTTATGCGAAATAATAGATCGGATAGAGTCGATCAATATTGGATATGCATATGTTTGACATATTGCTTGAACTTTTTTAACTCATTCGAGAAATTGAAATTTCTATTAAATTATCGGCTAGATAGTCAAATAGATAAATTTGATTGATCTATCTGATCTGGTAGAAAATTTCCGGAAAACAGCTGAGATAAGAAATGTTTTTTTTTTTTTTAAACAAAATGAAATTGAATGCAGAAATTATAGGATTAATCTCTAATTAAATTATGATTGAAAACAAAAAACTGGAATATGTATAGATTTATTAGAGATCGTGTAGATGCTGTAAATATAACTACATAAGCTGAATTTATATTTTTTTCTTTTCACACTAAATGTTCAAGTTTTATTTTAAACCAGTCCTTGTCACATCTATCGTCTGTTCTTCTTCATATTATTATTTCTCATGTATGTTTGTTCTATGTTAGATTGATTTTGTTGTTCGGAGAGAACATGATGTTGTTACTCTCTTTAACGAAATCTTTGTTGTTGTGTTATTCGAGGAGAACAACAACAAAGTCTTTGTTTGATGTTGTTCTTTCGTCCGATTTTGCCGCATGTAAACTCCTTAGTTTGAGAAAAAATTTCGAGATAAAAAAAGTAATGGAATACTTACGGGAATAAGAGATGTGAAAAGTAATAAGAAATGCATGAAAAGCATCAGTGGAAAGAAAAGATATGATTGAGTTGATAACATTTCGTTTATATTTTAGGTTTGAGAGGAAAAAAACGTGGAAGAAAACCGTTAATTGATTTTCACAAGATATTTGTGAATTAGACAGTAAAATAAGGCTCAGATAAATAGATTATATCATGTATTGTCGAAGTATCATTTGAATCACTAAATGGTTTATTGGTATAATTCTAAAGATATTTGATTCGTTGGTTTTTTTTCTCTCATCATAAATTAATAGGATATTCAAGATATGGTGTTGATCTTTGATCTGGGATAGGTGAAGAAGTAGCTTCTCTCTCAGTATAGATTATTAATTTTAACATTTAGCTTTTATTTGAGAAAGACTTCCATTGGTCTTGGTGGTGACCTTTGGTTTTTAGCACTGTGAGACGTGTCAAGACTATTAAAGATACGACCTTGGCAATCTCTGGTCTTTTGGAAATTTGAAGTGTTGTTAGTTTTATTCCACATTAAATAAAAGAAGCGAGAGTTGATGAAGAGTTGGTGAGCTTAGATGATTTTAGTACTTCATAAGAAAGAATGAATTAGGAAGCAACCTTGTTGTTTGTTTTTCTAAATTAGTATTTCCATATAGCTAAGCTATTGTTCTACTTAAAATTTCATTTCTCCTATATTGTTGTATTGGCTTATAAAAATGTGCAATTTGAAGTTGGTTTCTTTTTATTATTCTGTTTATATTTAATATTTTGCTAAGCAACTTTCCATCATCTAGAAGTATTGATGATGGAAAATAATATATTGTTATCAAGAATGACATGAAATGTGATCTAGGTTAATTTTCCTCAACAGTTGGCATCCATTTTATTAATATTCGTCGATAGTTGTTTTTTTGGTGCTGTAAAGATAAGATGCTTATCGTTTCATTTGCACTTATCGTTAATATAAATAAGCAAAGGATGAATGGATAGAGATATTTTAATAATTTTCGAAATCCATCTGATTGTGAGCTATTTCCATTATCTTGCCGATGTTCGGATCATTTGTTTGGAATTTTTAAATTAAAATTTAAGATTAGAACATAACACTCTGATGATGTATTTGCGAATGTTCAATAGGAAAAAGTAGAAGAGTTTAACAGTAATCATATAAAGTTTTTCATCTTTCTTTTTTTTGTTGAAATTATTGTTATTTTTGGCCTTGAAATTCTTTTCGAAAACTTTTGAGGAAGATTTTACAGAAAGAATGTTTCTATCTTAAAAAATTTTCGCGGAGAAAAAAAAAAGATTTTCATTGCTATGAAATTTTGATTGAAATTGAAAGTTTATTATTAGGTAGTATGGATTGAGTTTACTGTACATATTCAGAGTAAAATAATAGCTTTCGTGAAGTAAAATGAATTCATTTTAATTTTTGATTGAGAAAATTAATTTAAAGAAGACCAAGTTATTATAATTGGGGGTGAAATTCATGTGCATCAAATAAAATAAATAGACTAAATTTTACCGTTAAATGAGTGGTACGAAATTTTTTGGATAGAAGTAAAAGATGGAAATAGTAATTAGGACGAGATTTTTGGGGATTACTGACAGTAAGGTCAAGATTTGACTCTAGGGACATGTTTACAAAAGAAAAATAAGAGATTGAAAAAAAAAAAGCGACGAAAATTGAGAAAATGGATGCTAAACAAAAAAAGTGATTTAGTAATACGAAAGTATTCATTATATTCAAAATACTGTTTTACGCAAACTGGTCAGTTTATACAAGTAGTGGTAATTATCGCAGTTGTCTCAAAGCCTTCGAATTTCGGAAATAATTCCCGCCTAAAATTCGTTTATCAAAAAACTGGTTTCAAACTTCGATTGTTCATTTTTGTGGGTTATTCATTGTCTGGGAAAAGATTGATTACTATTCTAGAGTGTGCAACTTGGAACTCTTTTGTCTTGCTTGTTCTGCTCCAATTTCCGCATTTTTTTTTTAAACGAAACCGCGCGAGTGGTATCATCCCGCTTTATGTGTGGTATGTACCCTGGGAGAATACTTAGGTAAATCGTATGCTATACGGTTTTCCAGTTCATCAGTTTAGCATTGAAGCACAACTGTCTTGTTAACATCAGGCACCATTACTGCTCATATCAGACAGAATTTACATCGTAGTTTCGGCTTGTCTTAAACACATTTGCACATAAGATTGAATTGAAATTTAAATTCCTTTGATTTTGCTTTTCGTTAGATAGACATTTTAAATTATATCGAATATTTGGATACTTCATTTAGTCATTTTTGAATTCACATACTCTCTAAGGTTTCAGATCTTATTTAGTATTTTTCTTTTTTTTTTTTTCATTTAAATTCTTAATTCTTGAATAGTTTTTTCATTTTTATTCCTATTAATTTTGCCATAGTATTGCTTTGATTAATTTGGAAAAGATGTTTAGTATTACTCTAGCACACCAAGTTACTTCATAGCTATTACCATATTTTTACAACAATATTTCTTTTTAGTAAAAGAAATATTTCTTTCTGTTTTTCTGATATATATATATATATATATATATATATCATTTGACTTATATTTATTTGAAATTAAAACGAGAAGAAATTTGGATGAGCATTATTATAAGGCTTGTTGTTCTTTTATATTTCTGCCCTATTATTTATCCTATGATAATAGGTATTTGATAATGTATGACAGTTGGAGATTTGAATTGGCTTGTTCAAGCCTGTTGTTTATCATTTCCATGATTTTAAAATGAATTCCTAGTCTTCTTCTTCTTCATGATATTTCGGATATTTTTAAAACATTAGAGTTTTAATGATTGTAAATATTAACAAAATGTTTAACATGAAATTTGAACTGATGAAGTTTATATGTAGTAGTGGTGGTATGTAAGTCTGGCGTGTAAATTTTTTGAAGATTTTCAACTTTTACTTTGTTTTCTTTCAATTTTAGGTTCTGTCCAGATCGAACAAAAGAAAAGACCGGAAATGGTAGTGCATACGGCACATACTGATTTTCGTAAGGCAGATATTGAAGCGCTGAAAGATGAATTACGTCGGAATACACCGGCAGCACATACAACAAATACCGCTTTTCAACAGGTATTTTTACATTAAAAATGTGAGCTTTAATGATTGTAGTGAATTTTTTTTAGATATTGTTTATGACTTGTTTTTATCATGTATTTGGAAAGGCTGTCCATTGAAGAATGAAAAGTCTTTCCAAATATAAGATTGAAAAAGAAGTCAAGGACAAAATCTTAGCAAATTTCTTTTTTAGCACTATGGTTTGTACATTCTAGAACATATAAAAATTTTTCACAGTTCGTTTCATAATGATAAATAAAGCAATCAGCAGAGTATTTGATAGTAGAAATAGAATGTATACTAATTAACAAAAATAGAATCCGTACTAGTTCACTAAAATTCTCCAGTCAATTTCGTTATTTTATCGAAATCGTCATGTTCTATCTAATTGTTATAAGAATCATTGTAATAGTTTGCAATTTAAATTTACGTTATCATAAAATTTAATTCGAGGAAATGAACATTTAATAAAATTTTAAATTAGTTTAAAATTTCGAACGGTGTGAATCTTTGATAATCCTGCATAAATAATACTGTGTATTAAGAAATGTTGAAATTTCGCATTTCTTTCTTGATTTTAATTCTCTTGTTATTATTCAGGTTCCAGATGTTAATCGATCGTTGGCCTCATCATGTTCACCTCCCGATCAGCGTAGGATACCTCAATCGACACTTGATAATAAGCTACTCCCAACTCCACCTGCTTATACACCTTCCCCATTAAATGCTGCGGCTGCAGCTGCAGCTGCAGTTGGAAATCTTCCGGCAGCAATCGCTGCTGCGGCTGCGGCACAAACCGCAAATCCATTCCTTCTTGCTGCTGCTGCATTAGGCTTGCAACAGCAACAGCCACAAAATGCGTCTTCGACGCTTCCATGGATTAATAATGCGCAGTCATTCAATATGATGTTGCCCTATTTTCAGCATTTGCAAGCTCAGGTGCAACAGCAAGCGCAAGCACAGGTAATTGATATTTTGAACTCAATTGTTGCTGATACCATTCAATTTTCTTTCTAATTCTCACTTTTTTTATCATTTTCAGGTTGCATTAGCGCAGCAAATAGCAGCACAGCAAGCTGCAAATTTGCATCAACAATTAAAAACAATTGCGGCAGCTGCGGCTGCAGGCCACACTTCACTGATATCATCTCAATCTCAACAACAGCCACAACCGCAACCGCAGCCTCAGTCGCAATCGCAACCGCATCCACAGTCGCAAATGCAAACACATTGGTTATCTCCTCCACCATCTGTTCCTCCTCAAATTTCGGCTATAAGGCAAACAACAGCTTGTCCATCACCACTACTTCCAGCAGGAGTGGCAAGTACGGAATCAACATCCTCATTGTTGGGATTTACCGAATTGAATAATCTCCAACCGGATCCGGAAGTGGCACAGCTACCGTCACCTCCGGTATCATCAAGTTCCTCGTTGTACAATGATGAAAAACAGCAACAGCAACAGTTACAGCAGCAATTTCTCTTCGATGAAGATTTAATGATCGATTCGTTGATGGAAGAACGAAAAGATTTATCCGAAAAAGAAAGTATTGCTGTCGCCGTTTTAGCTGGTATGGCTGCATGTCAACGATAGTCAATCAATCAATCAATCAATCAATCAATCCATTATCATCTGACTTGGATCATCATTATCATCAATCAGTTAATGATGAAGAAACTCATTTTTAACATTTCTAAGTACTTTTATTATGTTTAAA
Source organism: Onchocerca volvulus (assembly GCA_000499405.2). Classification (NCBI taxonomy): domain Eukaryota; kingdom Metazoa; phylum Nematoda; class Chromadorea; order Rhabditida; family Onchocercidae; genus Onchocerca; species Onchocerca volvulus. Next base: position 8,726,079 of record HG738137.1, on the reverse strand, counting down.
ATTGTAGTTGTAATATTTTTACATTTTTAATTTTTTTATCGTTCCATCTTTTTCGAAATTTTGAATTATATTTGTTGAATTTAGGTATGTGTTAAAATTTCAAATATTGATTAGTTTGAACTGTTACATAATATTTTCTCAGTTGTAAAGTTCAGTCATTATACTAAACTGAAACTTTTTCCTTTTTTCTTTTTTTATTCTTTCATTGGCTTATGTATATATTAATTCGATAAATGAAAAAAAAAAAAGTGCTAATTGAAAATAATAAATGATTTATGTTTCATATATTACAAAATACAACATTAACACTTTTTCATTGTTTATCTTAACAGTGTTATTTGAGTGAATTGTTTTTGTTTTTACTGATTATTGATCTTTAATATCGAGAAACGGTTTCATATTATATTTTCGCATATTTTTTACTTTTCTTCATTTTTATTTTTGAATTTGTACTTCTCATGATTTTCTTTTCCCTTTTTGTTTTATCTTTTTGCTTTGTAGCATTAAATGCTTGAAAAAAAAAAAATTAATTGTTAAATGGTGCAGAAACCGCAATGATCGCTGTACATATATATATATATATATATATATATATACATAGTTAGTTGATCACCGTTTCGTATTGGTTTCGGGTTTTCTCCACTTTTTTTTCGTTTTTGCTTGATTAATTTTATTTTGGACTATCCGTACATCTAAAATTTACATCTTGGAGATATCAGGTTAAGAACAAAAAGAATAGAGGAATCAAATGGAAACTTCTGACCAAAATATTCGGATACTTCGAATGCATTGGCAAATTTTAAGAATGACATTTCGCGACATGAACTTTTGAAGTGTCTTCTGCATCAAGTCATGATAATTGAATGAAATGAAGTTGAAGTTATGAGCCTTAATTTCCATTTTTTTTTTTTTTTTTGGTATTTAGCAATAGAAATAGAAATGGTAAAATGATCGAAATTATGAGTGGTCAAATTTTTTTTCTTTTCAAGTAATTAATTTCAAGGTTTAAGATGGGAAGAATTGAGTTCTATCAATTTAATATTTTGACCCAAAGGGAAGGCGAGGCTATCGGAATAGATATTAATTGCATTGTTTAATTTATGCGAAGAAAGCTTCGTTGTCATCATTTTTAAAAAAGCGGATGTTTTGGATGCATGAGAAATTTCATGTTGATTGGAATCAAATTATGAGATGAGGAAAGAAACAATATATGGTGGAGTTTTTTTTAGAAACTTTTTAAGGGAAGACAAAGAGAGAAATTGTTTTGTTCATTGTTTTGGTTTTTCTTTTTTTTTATTTTTTATTTTTTTGGTTTTTATATATTGAATTACGAAAACAAAAAGTATGAATTTGTTGTAATGAGAAATTTTTCTCATGTAACTTTGTTCTGTTTTTGTTATGTTCAATACGGTTTTTCGAATTTCTCCCATTCATCCAAGTTTTTTTGAAAATTTTCAGTCCAAATCTTTTTTCAATTATGTGAAAGATAAATTTGAAAAAAGCATCCGTTTGTTATGTACATATTATAATATATTACATAATCATAGACAAGAAAAGCAGACATGAAATGAAAGATGCGATTGTTGTCTCAAATGTATTTATACTTTGGGAAAAGTTGATTTATTTTTCGTGCAATACTTACATATGATTAGTGATTATCATGAGAATATTGGAAGGGAGAAGATGATTTATGATAAAATTTTATCGAATTTTTATAGTATTACACTTCTTTTTTTTTTTTTTTCAGTCCAATTTGTAGTAATTTTGATAGAATTCTGAAATGAATCTTCTGACATTCATTAGGCTTCGTTCCTTTTAATTTTAGTTAGTAAAGTTGAAGGTTGATTTGGCTTATCATACTGATATTGGTAATAAATAAATAGTGATAAGGAAGATAAGAAGTTTATCTCTAACAAGTATATCGATCAATGTATGATACATAAGGATAAATAATGTTAGAATCTTCTTTGTAATCTACAACATTAGATTGATGTAATAATATTAGCTATTTCTTATTTTTATCCAATATAACGAGCGAAACTCTTCTTGACCTTTCAACTTAAAGATTGAAAGGTCAGGAGGAATTACGTGCTGGTTCAATTTAAAAGCAAATAAACCTGGTGTGGAAATTTTTTTCTTCGGAGAAAATTATTTGCTTGGATAGATGAATGTATGACAAAGGATCTGTTATGATGTGGTTTAATTATAGCAACTATATTATCAATACAATTTATAGATAAATATGAAAAGTACAGTTGATAAGTTTTATTTTGAATATTTATCTTATAAGATAATAGGCGAATTTATCTTCTGATTTTAATTTGAATTGGAAATTGGTAATTAGAAATAATGGAGGAAGAATTGAATTAAAAACTGAGTTGAAGTATTAGTACTTGTTAAAATGATACTTAAGGCGGATAACAACATCCTTTTTATACTGGAAATGATTTACAATATTTTAGACATAAATAAATGGGTATGATTATAAGATCGGAAATTACATGATTGTATGATTTTTCGCTATTGAAATTAGGTTGGGAAATTTCAATCAGGGATGAGAATTCAAGTAAATATGTAAATTAGTTCCTCTTATTTACTACTGAATGGAGGAAGCTTTGGAATCGAAGGCAAAAATGAGAATTAGATATATATCGGAACATTTATACATACAATCATGGGAAAATTTTTACAATACAGTATTTTGATCATTTGAATATATTTGCGAAATTTTGGTTTTTTGGTTTTTGATTTTGGTTTTGGTTTTTTTGCTTTTTTGGTTTTTTGGTTCAAAAACTTGGTTTTTTTTCAGACGTAACCTATATTGATAAATTTATTATACATTCAATGAATGGTAAAGTTTGTTTATTTATTTATTTTTTTGTGATAGGTTGATTTTAGTTAAGAATTGATAATGCTATGAGATATTTTTGATTTGTTTTAACTAATGCTATCGTTATAGTCCGTATACTGTAAACATCTATCTTTTTATCATGTATTGATATAGGATGATGAAATTTACAAATTACGTGAAGAAATAAACACTAATTTATCATATTTTTTTATCATTGGCTGATAAGGACATATTTTGTTGCAAAAAATTTCTAAAGCTATTATTATGTGAAAGGAATTTTGTGGAAGAAAAAAGAGAAAGTCAAGTTGGGCTACATATTTTCGTGGCGTACGTGCTATCGTAACAGTGATAATCTTTTTCTTTTATCTGATATTTTCAAGAAATTTTCAATCAATGGCTACAGTAATACCAGGTGAAGCATCCGAAACTGATGATGATAATGATAATGATTATAATGGAAGTAAAAATTGTCAGCAACCTGATGCTAATGAGCAAAATAATAGAGAAACAAGGTTTTAACATTGTTTTGTTAAAAAAAAAATCGAAAAAAGGCTAATTTCCATTTAATTTTCTTTCAAAAAGAAATGAAAAATGAAATAAAATTATTTTATGATGCTAAATTAATTGTTAAATTGTTTCCAAAACTAATAATTTTGAATTTTATTAAAAATTTGAATAATCTTGAGATTAATTATTGATTTTCATGATTAATTATAAATAGATGATATATTTCACATATACTAAAACTTTCATTATAAATTTATGAAAAATTCTATTAGATTTCATTATTATTTAGCAAATTTTTTGAAATTATCACCATAAAGCTAACAGCAAGTACTAAAAAGGATTCCGCATTCTAATCAAAATGAACGAATTTAATTACTAAAAGTAAACTTTCATAATAATCAAATTTTCTCTAACAATTTATTGATTGATGCAAGTTTATCTTTTTGTAATTTCGAAAAAAATTCGTTCATTTCAGAAATTGGAATTTAAACGATGCTCAACAACGATCGCCATGGAGTTTGCATGTTGATGAGAAATTGGAAGAACGATGGCGTTTACTTGCTTCTGATACTGTGAAACTTGCTAAACAACAAGCATTTGTACAACGTAAACAATATGAAAATTTAAAACAAAATTTATCCAATATGCAACATACTCTACAGGTATTATTTCAAGTAATATTTGTTGAAAATATTGATTATTAAGATTTGTTTAATTAAAATTGCCAATGATTGTGAATAATCTTTCAAATATTATCAAGTCATTTTTGTAAATCTGTCATATTTGTTGTTGTTAACAATAAACTTGAAATCTTTTATTTGATTAATTAATCGAGGTGAAATTTGTATCTGTCAAACTTTTTGAAACATGTCTCGTTATTACTTCAATATTTTCCATTCAACATCATACAGTATCTAGGTCACATCGAATTTTAAAACGGAGAATTACGAAAAAAAGAAATTTCAATGATGAAGTTTTTATAAAATTTCAAAAATATCGATGTGAAATTACATTGGAGTAAAAATTTGCTTTATTTTTGATTATTGTCATTCTTATAATTGTCATCAAGTGTTCTCTTATAATATCACCGTTGTAAAGTTGCAAAAAAAAAAATTGAATATTTTCAAACGATCTTTCATTATATTAAGAAAGTTTCTCATATTTGAAAAAAATTTTTTGCATTTCTTGGAAACTTATCTTTTATCATTTGGGATTGATTTCCGTCGTTATTTAATCATTTTACTTTTTTACATATCATTTGTCTCCTAAATATTGAAAGTTTCTCATATATTTAGTCTCGTATTTATATATTTAGAAAAAAAAAAAGTTTACCTTTCGCTCTTATATTACTATTTTGCAATTTTCTTTCAATTAAAATAATTTTAAGTAAATTTTAATTTTCAATTTCAATGAAGTTTTTTGCTGATTGTATCTGTTTATTCGTTGAGGAAAGTTTTCGAATTTTGAATTTATGGAAGAAAGAAAAAATTTTTATTTGAATCTATGCGTGCATGTATTTCAATATTAGTTAAATATGAAGTAATCAAGTTTACCATTTCATGCTTGAATTATTGTATTTCATTAATTATGACCCAAGTATAAGTATAATATCATTGAATCATAATGTTTATCTTTTCTTTCAAATTATTTTCAAAAAATTTGGAATTTTTTTTCAAATTGAGATAAATTTTTGAATATTACTTTTATGATCCACTTAGAAACATAGCTTATGCAATTTCCTTGATAATCAAAAAAGAAAAAAAGGAGAAGATTAAAGGAAGAATATATTTTTATCTAAATTACATAACATCCTAATGACTGAACACTAATTTTCTTTTTTTTACAATATCTAGACTTTTGTCAAACTGATAATAACTATTAAACTGATAAGTGATAAGGTTCTTTCGTTAACTTGCATATTTAGTAATTGCTTTTGAATTTTTCTTTTTAAACAATATTTAATAGAAAAATTCTTATGCTTAATTATAAAGTTTCATTCTTAGGATGCAATTAATTTGTTCTCAGTGATGAATGAAATATACGGAATAATTGATAAAATGACTGATTGGTGGTAGTGAAAATGAATAATTGATAAAAATGATTAATTTGTGATAATTGAAAACGAAGAAAAAGTTACTTTTCTATTTAAAAAGATAAAAAAAGTAAAATATGTGGACAAAATGATCGAAAATTGAAATTCGGAAAAGCGGAAAAATGCTTTTATGGTTTCTATTTTTTTTTTTTTTCTTTTAAATTATTTATTTAGAAATGTGCAATTTCTATGAATTAACTTTCGATATTTTCGCACTTTACGACAAATTGTCCATTTATATTTTCTCATAAATATTTGTGCAAATTATTATTGTAAATATCTAACAACAATAATTCGTCTTTTCAGGGAAATTTATTGAAAATCAATTTTATCTGCTTGAAAAAGCATTCATGTATTCTATTCATTCATTTGTTTATTCCAAATTCAGTTTGAAAATTTCGATTGTTATGTTTGTGCCATATATTTTTCTCTTTTTACTTTTTCTTTTTCTTTTCTTTTTTTTTTTCTTTTAAATTGTTCATTTTGAAATTTTGAGATTGTTTATTTTTTAAAATTTCTGAGTTAAACTTTATATCATTTGAACATATTCAGCTTCTTGTATAAAATAAAAAATTACTCGTATTTTTTTCTCTTCTTTTTTCTTTATTTTCAAAAAATTATTTCACTCTGATCTAATATTTATACCCTAATCATTATCATTCCCTTATCTCAAAAAAATTTCCAGATAAAATTTCATAAAATCAAATTTAACTATTTGAAACAGCTTGCCATCGGATAGGATAGGAATTATTTATTAATCATCTAAAAATTACCATTTTATTCGATATCAAAATCAATTAATTGATTAATTAATAGTTATAATAAAAAATGTTCCCTTTATTGTAATTTATCCTTTAACCATTTTATCACAATGATTATTCAAGATCGGAATATATGTCGGCTAATCCTTCTTACTATACCGGAAACTAATCTTTCATTATGTATATCGGAAGTGTTTCAAGTGTCAATATTCTCATTTTCCCAATGTCAACCTTATCCTCGTTATTTATTATCATTATTCCTTATCATTTATTATTTTCTGATAGCATTTCTTTATCATTTATTATTTTCCGACATCATCTGATATCATTTCTTTATCATTTTTGATATCTTTTAATAACATTATTAAAATTTCAACGAATTTTTCTTTCTCCTTTCCTTACTTTGTATCGATTTTACTAATACCTTCAAATCCCTCTTGTAATTGATTTGTAATTTTCCTCCATATTCTCAAATGTAACCAATTTTTTTTTCCCTTCATTTTTCTATTTTATCTCTTTCTCTCTCTCTCTCCCCTTCTCTCTCTCCATTATATTTCTATCCCATAAAAATATATGTTTTATCCAGGAAAGGTTCTTTTTATTATCATCATTATTATTAATATGAAAAAGGAAAAAGATGAGAGAATTATATGAGAAGCATTCATTCATTTCTTGTTCATCGTCATATTTAATAAATGGGAAAAATTCGCATGACATATCCATTTTCTCTCTCTCTCTCTCTCTCTCTCTCTCTCTCTCTCTCTTTTAATTCTGATAAGATATTGTTCGATTTTAATATATTCCATCTGTTCGAGATTTCTCAAAATTCGATTTTAATGTATTTCTTCGCTTCGTGAGTTTTTAATGCTCGATCTTGATAGATATATTTCTTCTCTTGAGCATTTCTCAAAGTTTGATGCATTCCTTCGTTTCGAAATTTCCCAAGGTTCGATTTTATTGTATTCCTTCCTTCCTTTCAAAATTTCTTAAATATTCATGTTTTTTTTTTTTTTTCTTCCGAGATTTCCCAATATGCGATCTTTGAAATGTATTTCTTTTGTTCGAGATTTCTTAAAATTCTATCAATGATATATTCCTTTTTTTCGACATTTCTCAATGTTTGATTGTTTTTTCCTCATTTCGAGACTTATTGAATTATTCAAGGGAAAAGAGAGATGAAAACAGGAAATGAGGGCAATGAAGAAAAAGTGGATGTTTGGCAGCATTTTTAGATGTAATATTGGACTAAAAAATGCTACATTCTCTCTATACTTCTTGTTATGCTTTCGGATTGTTTATTATAGAAATTCCAATTCATCCCATAACATCTTTCCTTAAAGTCTCCAAAAAGAAAATTCTCGTTAAATTATGTTATTTACATTTTAATGCTAAATATTGCAATGTCTATGAGTTGTTTGTTTATAAATATTCTGTTGTTATTATAATAGCAATGATATATCATAGTTCAAATTAACGATAATATATCGTAGTTCAAATTGTTTCATTAGTGCTATGCTATGTTCATTACGGTAACGATAATATATCGTAATTCAAATTATTATTACGGTAACAAATAATTGAAAGAATAATTTTTAACTTATAACAGCAAAAAATTGATAATTTATTGGTAGCAAAAATGAAGTGATCGTTATTGAAATGATTGAGATGCAAAAAATCATTATCATTCGAAAGTTATCATTCTTAAAATGAGTGCTTTTATTATAAATTGATTATTGGAGATTATTGTTAACATAAATTGTTTTTATCAAATATGATCAAAGGCTCACTTTCAGGCTATTTCTTCAACTTTTCGTCAAGCTGGCGAAAATTTGGCACGTGTTGAGTGGAATTTATCATTGTTACAAGAAGGTGCCAAATTAATACCTGACTTTTCAACTTTTCCTATTATCAGTGATTCTTCCAAGGAATAAATCAAGATTTGATTATAATTTATGTATTTCCTATCGAAAATTATACGACTATTTTTGTTATAAAATAATTTCGAAAGATTAAATTTTTCGAAGATATAAATATGTTAAAATATATATTAAAATTTTCATTTTTTCCTTTCCATTTTCAAATAACAAAAAAAAAAAAAAGCAATATACATATGGATATGAATGTTTTTCTTTGCTTAGAAATATCTGAAAATGATTCATTAAAAAATTCTTTTCATGAAGTTTTTAAAAATTTCCGGCATTTTTTTCTTTTTTATTCAACAAAATGAATGAATCGTTTGTATTGTTAGTGCTGAAATAAGTGAAAAATTACCCTTTTCCAAATTTGCATGTCGCATTTGATATTACATTATTTTGATTTTACGTTTGATATGTTTTTTCTTTTTTTAATTATATTTGGTTTTAAAGGATAAGAAAAAAGAAGAGTTTGGAATTACAAACATAAGTTTCGATTTAAAGCTTTCAGTATCAATTTACATTTCATTAACTCATTATTTAATTTCATTTATTACTCGTTTGAGTCAGAAAAGTCAGAAAAATTATAAAAATGCTTAAAAGTCACATGATTGTCATAAGAATTGAATAATTAAAGAGACGAAATTTTGAATAGAAATTAAATGAATAATGGAATTTGATTAAAATCATATAAAAGAAGATTATATTCATAATTATATTCGTTATATTCATCATATTCAATTGTATTCATATCTTCATTGTATTCAGTTATTAATATTTTGAAGACGTGTTTATTTCATTTCTAGGATTAAATTCATTAATATTCTTGGAAATGAAATAATAGATTTCTTTAAAAGGAAATCAATCATTGTTTGAGATATTAAATCAATGAGAGGAAATTAACCGGAAAATGCTTAATTATCATTCAAATTTGGGTAGAATGATAAAACTTTCTTCAAATCTTTCATTTCTAAATACTTTCACATCAAATTTAATTGCTCATTTCTTTCTATCTTAGTCAAGAATATAATTTTGGACAAACTGGATAAAGTAAATTAATATTTGTATGTTATTTTTTGGAAATATACTTTTTTTCTATTTTTTTTTTTTAAACTGCTCAATTATTTTATGCCATTTTATTGTGCAGTTTCACTTAATTATACTGAATTTATGATAATTTTTGAAAATGACCAATTGGTCATTTTCAACTTTTATTTTACAATTGGATAAATTTTGACACAAATAAATTTGTAATATTGTCAAAAATATTGCTCTCTTCCAAAATTTAGTAAACTTTGCCGAGAGAAATTTATGCTAAATTACATTATCTAAGCAGTATAAAATCCTTTTGCTTTAGTATGATTATGAGGATTTAAAATTTCTTTCATTGATTAAAACAAATATAATTTATACGATTTTATTGAGTAATTTGAATTCATATAGTTAAATTTTTACCTAAATGGTTAAGTGTTAATCATCTGATGATAAAACTACAACATTTATTGGAAATTTTGAAAAAGATAGGATAAAAGTATTTGTAAAAAAAAAAAAAAAAAAATTTCGAAAATGAAAGGAAAAGCACAGATTTTTTTTTTTTCTAAAATGTTCATTTTTCAAATATCTGCTTCAGTTCAATTTTTAAAATCCCAATAGTTTAACCAGACTTTTCTTTTTTTCCCTTTTTTTCTTTTCTTGAATTGATTACTGCCTTGTTTTTTGCTTTTCGTTTTAATTTTGATTATATTCATAATGGAAAGATTATTAAGTTTTGCGATTACGTGAAATCGCAAAACTGCAACAGTCAATCATTTCGTTATTGGAAGAAGATCTCACTTCTGGAAGTCTCGAAGGGTTCAGGATAAAATGGCTAAATACCGACGGAAAATTGTGGGTAAAATTCGTATATCATTCGCATGAAAGATTTATTAACTTTCACATGAATTATATAAATTGTCGAGTATCAGAGAGCGATTATCATATATTTAATCTTTCCACTTTTTCCGAATTTACGTCATCTTTCAATATTTTTATCTAGCTGATTATTTCAAACGATAAATTTTGCGAAAATATTTGCATAATTTTTTAGCTCATTTCCAATTCTTCTAATTGAAATTAGGGCAATAAATATTTTACTTGACATAGTTATGAAATTTTTTTTAATTATGCAAAAATTACGATAAGTCTTTTTTTGATTTAGGTATTTATTTTTATTTTTGAAATAGTGAAAGGTTGGAAGGTTAGAGATTAGATAATCATTGCTGGAATCTTTTTTATATTATTTGATTTCTCTCATTTATTTACATTAATAATTGTGTAGAAATGTCCTATTTTTCTCTTTGATGGAATGTGAAATTTTCTGACTTTTATGAAATTAGCCAATAATATTATTATAAATGAGCCAAGAACATTATTAAAGCCAAATAATCAAAGTAAATTGGAGATTGAGTCAAAAATATGTAAAATATTTTTTGTTAAGTTCATCATAGAGTATTGCTAATGTCATTTTTCAACTTAAATTCGATAAAGTGGAAATGACTGAACATAAAAAGCATTTTTATGGAAAACATTTAACAATTTATAGAATATTTAATGCATTTAACAATTTAACAATTTATAAAATATTTAACAATTTAACAATTTATCGAATATTTAATACATTTAGCAATTTATAGAATTTAAATGAAACGCTAACAAATCTTTCGTTATGAATAATATTCGAATTTAGATCGATTTTCATGATATGCATTGATTCAGAGATGATTTATTAAATTTTTTGTAATATTCTCTAAATTTTCCTCATGGAATTTTTTTTTTATTAGCAAAAAAAAATTATTATAATTCATATAACACAAATAGTTCTTCCTGATTAATCATTGATGATGATATGTTTAAATGAAAATCAATTATTAATATTTGTAATTGAAATTTTCAAAGAAATAAATGAAAAAAAAAAGGAACTTTTTTTAATAAACAAATGGAAATTCTTGAAACATAACAAATTGAAAGTGTTTGAAAAAAAATTTGGTAGAAGTATTTAGTTTTATTAATATTAATTTTCTTTTTTTTCTCAATTCAATAAAATTTTGCTCGAGAAATATATTTCAAATTTCAGCAAAACGATTTTTCAATTTATTTCATTCGGAAATTTCCTTTTATTTCAAAAATAAAGAACTCGATTTTGTTAAAATTCGAAAACGGAAGTATATATTTGATTAAAAGAAAATTTTTTCAGCAAATATTTTAATTTAATATATTGATTTTTCATTCTATTAAAATCTTAAAAGACTTCTAATTTTTCGTTCATGCCAAAATATGAAATATATCGTATTTGACATCTTCCTTTTTGAAATGGTGCTAATCTGAAACAAATGTAAATAAATATTTCTCTGATAATAAGTAAATAGGCTGAAAACTGGAAGTTATTTATATTTTCCGAAAAAAGTATCAATTACTAATTGCAATTTCTCTGATAATAAGTGGGTTGAAAACCGGAAGTTATGTTATTTATGTTTTTCGGAACAGTTTTAATTATTAATTGCAACATGTTATTTGTTATTTAATAACATTTAATTACTAATTGAAATGTTGTTGTTTAAAAATCGTAATTTTAAAAGCGTTCTTTCAACTATCGAGTAATTTGTAAAATTCAAAAAATTTTATTTTTCATTTTTTTCAAATTTTAGAAATGTCAGAAGATGTTGCTGATAAATATGATGAAATTGGTAGCACAAATGCAACCGATGATGATGAAAATGTTGCTAGGCAATCAATCGATATGCAACTTGGAAGTAAACACTTTATTTTTCTTCTTAGTTTTTTGCAAAAAAATGATAAATTAATTTAATAGAAGCAATTATGTGAAAAATATAACGAAAACCAAAAATGAAATTTGAAAAAAAAAAGAGGATTCAACATTTTTTTCTAGGTTTTTGAATTATATAAAAAAATAATTGCGGAATTACTTCGAGAATTAAAGCTTAGTTCGTTTACATAAATAATATTTTTTAATTATATAATTTGTTTGAGAAAGTTTGGAAAAAAAATCAAATTTTTTACTGCGAATAGATCAAAGACTTTTTATTTAATAATTTATTTAAATGGTGATAATTTTAGGCACGAATATATAATTAAATCTTTTCATGGATAAAGTACAAAAATAAATGCCTTAATTCCTAAATAATTAGTTTCTTAAAATAGGTTAGGGAATTTTTTCTGCCTTTTGGGAGTATTTTTTTTTTCTTTAAATAAAAATTGCAAAGTTATCAGAAATTTAATTTTGGAAAACAATTCGTTTGCAATAATTTGTAGCTTTATTTCTGTGAAAAAAAATCATAAATTTTGAATTTTGCAATGAAATGTTGTTCATTTCATCTATATTTTTGACTTCATGCATTAATTTTAATTGCTATTAAACGAATATTTGGCCCGAAAATCTGAATAATTAATTTTGAAAAAAAAATTTTAGGATGCGGAAAAATTCGTTGTGGTGTAAATATAGCATATGTTACGGTTGGCGTAATTTTCCGTGAACGTCATGATGGTAATTTGGAGTTGCTACTTACGCAAGAAGCGAAACGGCGATGTTTGGGAAAGTTCGGATTGTTTGCAATTACACATAGTTTGTTTAGGAATAATTATTATATAAGATAAAAGCTCATAAAGACAATTTTTTCTAGTTTGGAATTAAAAAATTGAAATTTAATAACAAGAAAGGAAATTCAAAGAGTTGTAGCTAATATTTAAAATTTCGAAGTTTAGAAATTAAAAAAAAGTAGAAAATCAGATCTATCAAAAATAGTTATTTATACGCGATTCATTTAACTGATCCTTGAGAAAATTTATAACTGGTTCTCGAGAAGATGATGCTTATATATGTGACAGAAATAGGTTCAGGATAGATACCAAAATAGATTAACTTATATTCGGAGCTCAGAATAATTTTCAGAATACTATCGGGAAGACCGAGTAATCTCAATGATATTTGAAAATTTTTCGATCTTAACGATATTTTTGAAATTTTGTGATAATTTTTCCATAAATTTCAAGCTGATTATTTCAGATGGTATATTCCAGCTGGACGTGTTGAAGCGGGTGAAACAATATTAGTTACTGTTTAACGTATTTTTAAAAATTACGATATGAATATTAAATTTTGAACAATTAATTGATTAAAAAAAATTGAATTTTTTTTTAGATTTATTTTTGTATGAAATTTTCTTATAAAATCAGTTTTTACAACAATGATATTCACCGAAATTTTCAATGTTATTGGGAAATTAAATTTCAAAACATTTCAATTTAATTTTTAACGGAATGAATAATAGGATCTAGACATATTTGTCTTTTAAAAACATTTTCTTTTTTAGAAGAATAAATTTTTTAATAAAATTTTCGAATAATTTTGGACTAGTTTTGATCAATTTAAATAATTATCTCCTTCAAAATTTTTAATTTATTTCTTTCGTAAATAATCAAAATTTCAGAATTGAGTTATTTCGCAAAATTTGCTATAAATTCTATTTTAAAGAATAATTTGCATAATTATTTTTAGGAAGGCGTAATTCGAGAAGTATTCGAGGAAACAGGTTATAAATGTGAGCCAGAAGAATTGCTAAATGTACAGGTTCAAGGTTCTGGATGGTATCGATTTTCATTCTATTGCAATATTATCGGTTAGTTAAATCTCAATTAGGTTATTGTTCTTAGTTTTGAGAATAATTTTTCAAAAAAAAAAAAAAAGAAAAAAATTTCCACATTTCATCTAATTTTACTTAAAGAATAATATCATATAATATTATCATATAGAAAGAATAATAATATCATAAAATGAATCAACTAATTCTAAAAGTGGATTGTGCTTGAGCGAAAGACTTATACTTTAACTTAAAACCTGTTTATCCCATAGCGTGCCACTTCTGTTTATCAAAAATGGTCTACGTAGAACACACATTCAATGTCTATGCTTCATTCAAACAAACAAGACGTCATACTCATTGAAAATTTGAGGACAGATTGAAAACGTTTCGTCCCTCAACTCCTCCAGTCAGTCGCTTTACCGAATATAACAGCTTCATTACGTACTCCAGCTATCCTAATAGAAATTTCAGAGGGAACCAACTACTAGATTGTTCGATTAGTCTTTCCCTAAAGTTAGACAATCGATTTGAAAGTCAGAATTCCTTCAAATGTAGATAAAATTACTAAAATGTTGCATTATAATGCTAACAAATTGTCAACAAAAATTATCGAAAGGATTAAATGGGATAATTAACAATTTAATTTCCATCTTTTTCGATTTATTTTGGAAAATTTTTGCTAAATTTAATTTTTTCTTTTTGCAAAATTTTTTTAGTATTTCCTTTTTTTTTCCGAAGACTTCGTAATATTTGATTAAAAGTAATTGTTGAAAAATTCGTTTCATCTTTTGACATTTAAAGGTGGCGAACGTAAAGTAATCGCTGATAATGAATCATTGGGCGCTGATTGGTTTTCAGTGAATGAAATTAAGGCGAAAAAGATAGATTTAAGGTATGTAAGTATGTTTAAAGTATGATTACAGATTATCGTGAAATAAGATACTTTTTATAAGAAATAAGATAACCTATAAAAATACGGAATAAATTGTCTTGAAATGAGCAAAGATATTTTGATTTCGATTTATTTTAGAAAATTTTATTCAGACAAACTATTTTCGAAGAAATCACTTTTTTTTCAACGAATTCTAAATTTCTCATATTTATTATGCTAAAAACATATTTAAAATAGTTTGTCACTAAAAAAATTAAATAAATAAATCGAAAGTACATAATAAATTAAAATAATTAGAAGGATAATTAACAATCTCTCAATGATTATAAAACAAAATTAATACGATACTGAAATATGAGTTTTTTTTGCGGAATGAATTATAAATTAAGATAATTTTGACTTTGTTCATTTTAGGGCATCGGATTTTTTAAAGATTGTTGAAGAAGCTGAAGAATATCGGCAAAAAAGAAAACAATTTACTAATAAATTATCTCGATTTTTACCAATTCCCGTTTCAATCGATGGATTATTTATAGAATTTGCAATTCTACGAATAATTAAGTAAGTTTGAGAAAAAATGAGATATTCTAAATTTTGAATTTTTATTTTTTTCAGTCAGTTTGATCTATACATATATTTAATTTATATTTTATTCTATTGTTTGTTTGCTTGGTACTTATTTTGCTTGTCATTTTATAAATTAGAGATGGGATATTTATGTACCTTATCAATTTAAAAAAAAAAAAATCAGTGATAAATTTTTTAGCTTACTGGGTAAACTGACCATTTTATCAACTAATTAGCTTCTTTTATTCCATGACATGTTAATTTCCTCATCCTTCTATTAAATATCTTTATTGTTTATTTAATCAAATCTTACAGAAATTCTTAATGAAAAATATAAAAATTTGTTAAAATAACTAGCTTGATTAAACGATAAATTAGCAAATTTATCAGTGATTATTTTTCTTTCCTAAACATAAATTTGTGCGAATTACTTTTTTTTTTGGAAAATTGATTAAATAAACTTATGATATTTTAATTACAAATTTTAAACATAATTTATAAATTAATTTTCAGTCAAAATATTGATATTTTGGTCCACATGAATATTTCAAATGATGAAGCACTTATTGCAACGGTAGCGAATGCTTTACCTTTAGTGGAATTTGATTTTCATCATTTCTTTCCAATGGTTGTGTTAAATTGTTTTCAGGTAATTTTTGCCTCTTTTTTCTAGAAATTCATTTTTAAATTTAATTTTATATAAAGAAGTGATTATTTCAATCAATAGTTTATTATTTGAACTATTATACTTAATTGCTGCCAAATTTAAAATAAATTTTACACAAGATCTATTGAACTGAATTTTAAAAAAAAGATTTATTTAGCCAATTGAATATTTGCATTGCTTTGTTCTTACTTAATATTTTTTTGCAAAAAGTGAAACTTCCAACTTTATTTTTCTTGCGATATCAAATTGTAATTAATACTTGATTGGAATAAATTATATAAGATGCTTGATTAGAATAAGTCACTGATCAATGTCTTACACTTTTTTGTTAATTTTTCCTGAAATTTTGTCAGAAAATTGGATTTTAGTTCAACAATCAAAATGCAAAATAAGCAAAAATTATCGAAGAATTTTGTTCTTTTTTTTTTTTTTATAAAAGAAATAATACGAAAATGATTGGAAAAAATTTTAGTTTAAAGGAGAAAAATATTAAAAAAAGAAGCATTTAGAAAAGTGAGAAATACTAAAATTTCGGAAAATATTTATTAAATTTGATCTATTTTGTGTTTTTGTTGTTTTATCAAAATATCATCATTTATTAGAACATTCATCTATTGCAAATATCACTGTTTTACTTCATTCGATCCTAATTAATTATGGAATAGTTTAGAAAATCATTTTTTCCTTATTGTTTTCTTCTTTTTTTTTGGCAATATAATTTAAGAAAAGATTGAAAGTCAGAAATTTATTTTATTAAAATAGAAAATTAAGTTGATTATGGTAAAATGACATGTATATATATATATATATATAAACATATATATATATATATATATAAATATATATGTTTAGGTAATGGATCTCCTACTTGAAAAATTATCAGATTTCTATTTTTTTTAAACAACACCGAAATTCCGATAGATGAAAAGTTGAGGCCTTTTGCCTGAAATTAAAATTCGTGACATTTCAATTCTAGAATGGCAAGATTTCATTAAGACTTTTTTTTTATGAATCAAAGACCTTTAATTTTAATTTTGCAAAGAAAAATGGATATTATGCCCAATTTCATGCTTCGTTACTTCTTAAAGTATATATTTCGATGCAATTTGCCTTTTTTTGCCAATCATAACATGTAAATCAAATAATGCTCCGAAATAGCCAATCAAAAAAAGAATAGAAGAATGCATTGCATACCCTTTGACCTTGCAATAATTAGATGAAAATATTGGGAAAGAATGAACAGACATTAGTACACATAAATTAATTTTAAAAAATTGTAATATTTTATTCTAATTTTTACTTTTTATTTCACAATTTTGCAAATTACTATAAATTCTATCTATGAAACAATTATTATTTTACGATATTTTTTGCATGCAAAATTGAAATTAATAAGATTAATACATATCATATAATAGTTCCTTTTAAAATAATTTATTCATAAATGAATTATTATTGTAATTAATCATTAAAGTAAAAAGAAGAATAGGTAACATTGAAATATTTAGAAAATGATTTTTTATAAAAGACATCGATTTGTTATTATTGTCTGATACTTTCTTTTTGTTAATTATTTTAATTATTATATGAGTTTTAATCGATTTATATGATTTTCGATTTTTTCTTTTTGTTTCTTTTCACTTTTTTTTAAATACTATTAGAATAAAACTATGCAATGCTATGAAATGAAAAGTAAATTATGATTCAATTTTTGACGAAATGATTTATCGAAAATTAGTTAAATTTCATTAATAATGAAATAAATAATGAAATAAATCAGAAGTTATATGCTTTATTTTTTTCCAATATTACCACAGTATTAATAATATTTGAAACTCATCACTTAAAATTTACTTATAATTTAAATTATATAAATTAAAATCAATGATTTACTAATATTAATTTTGTCAACCCAACTTTTTTTAACATTTGCATTGTTAATTACTAATTTTTATCATCAACGTAACATCATAATCGTTATGTTCATATTAATTTTTGATCTCTAGTATTTAAACAGTTTTTCATTTTTTTTTTTTACTTTTTAGAACTTTTAAATTTTATTTGAAAAATTTAAATTTGAATAAAGATTACAAAAAAAGAGCTATGAAATTTTCATTACTTTCGTATAAGACAAGAAGAAAAGGAAGAAGAATGGAATTTCATTCATTAAATTTTAGCCAAAAATTGATTTCAACTTCTTTAATTTTCCAAATTACGTAATTAATGTTTCTTCTCTAATTTTTGTCGACCGATCGAAAAAAGAGAGAAAATTTATTCGAAGATGGGATATAATGTGTTCTAGTAATTAATTATCAACTGTGTATGCGCATATGTCGGCAACATTTGTCATGAATTATTTTTGTTTTACAAAAATTCTCTTATCTTTTTTTTCTTTCCAAAAATTTTAAAAAGTCACATTTTTCATTTGTTTCGAAATATTTTGCAAAATTTTCGTAAATTGAAGGATTTTTTAAATTTTTTGAAGTTTTTTTTTTTTATTTAAAAAAAAAAGTTATAGGTATATGTGTTATTGCTACTTCAAAATTATTGCCATCAGCTGTTTCTGATCAAAATTCGTTGATTTTTTTTCGGATTTGATGATTAGATAAAACGAATTTGATTGATGTCTTCAGCAAAAAAAAAAGATAATCATTGAAATTTGATGATAATGATGATGACAGTAATAATTACGGTGATCATAATGATGATAGTGATAATGATAATTTGCAATAGGAAGTGAATTAAAATTTAGCAGAGAATTCCTTTGATTATATCGCATATAAAAAAAATGTAACCTTTTAATCGAAAATAAATTAAAACAAATAATTTAAAGAAAATTGATAATTTAGGCTAATATGTGTATAACCAAATATGCAACAAGTTACGTAAAAACGTGAAATCATATAGCATAAGATTACAGAACAATATACATATTGAATAGAAGCATAATTAATTGATCAGATAGAATAATCGATAGATTCAATTAATTGTTTAGATAGAATGATCAATAAGCATTATTAATTGTTCAGGTAGAATGATCGATAAGTAAAATTAATTTTTTAGGTAGAAAAATCTACAAACACGATTAATTATTCAAATGGAAGAAGTTCAAGCGCCCCACATTATAATAAGAATAAACTAATTATACAAATTAGCCGTGTAATTATTGTAATGACAACTTTCTCCCTCATTTCATCTCTACACTTAATTGTAACATATGTATAGGTGTACGATGTGTGTATGTGGCATACCCGAATTCTACCTGTGTCTATTGGTACCTAATTTTTGGGCACATTTAATGCTTTCATAAATTATTACATTAAATGATCAACTTCTTGGAAGAGTAGACGGTTTCGTGATAATAATGATGATGATGGCTGAAAGCGGAGCGATTGATAGGAATTGACATGAGTGACGGTGGTAACTATCAGAAAACTTTCAAATTCCTTTATTTTACAAATCTTTACCTATCTTTTCTCATCCTGTTCCTTGTTCTGTCAATGTCTTCAAATTTTTCTCGTCCCATCTCACCCTCTATTAGTATTCTCAAATTGCATGTTTTTAATCACTAATCACTAATCGCTTACCAGAAAAGAATAATTCAAATAAATTATAATGTATTATACCTGATGATTTTAAATTATCATGTATTTTGCATGATAATTTTTAAGTTAAATTAAAAACTAATTTAATTTTATTCAATTTTCTTCATTAATTTATGATTAAAGTAATATTTGAAAAAATTAGTTAATTTTAATAATTATGATTGGAAATCATGATAATTCTTATAGTTGATTGTTATCAGTGATCAGTGGTAGTGATTAGTTTTTGCTAATAACAGCAATTACAGTGATAATAAATGATGATGTAGCAGAGATAGATGAAGATCATAAAATCTATTTACTAATTTGATATTTTTAGAAAAAACAAGTGTTTTGTATTCAAAATTTTATCCGCTTATTTTTACTTTTGATTAAAAAACATATCACATTTGAAATTAACACATAAATATAGAGTAAGTATTAAAAAGTTTAATTTATTATATCCCAGACGCGAAAAATTAGAAGAGATAGATGGATAGCAGATTCCAAGAGAATTTACATTCGTGTGGCAATCTTCAGAAGCATTTTAAAAATCCGTTAGATTCGACTTCAATAGTAGTTTACTAATTTTACATTCATAATACAAGCATATTACGGATACTTAATTATTGAAATAATTATTTTTTTTCGTTGATCAGATTTGCTCAACGTGATCCTTCTCATCACGTTCTCATTGGTTACTTCTTTATGTGATTCTTTTGATTATTCTTTACGTGATCCTTCTTGTTGGTAATTTTGAGATTATGCATAATTATTATTATAAAAAATATTTTTTTCAAAACTTATTCGAATAAATTAACTCATTTTTCAGAAATGTTTATAGGTGAAATTAAATTTAGAAATATTGTTAATTTCATATTATACGTTGAAACTTGTCGATATTGTTTTAAAATTTAATTAACAATTCGTTAGCTTTAACTAATATTTCTTTTATCTTTTCCTTTTCGAATAATAATTAATTTCTGTTAATTGCACAAGTGCAATCTTATCATTTGTAAATTGAGCAAAAGGATTTGCAAGCAATAAAATGGAATTCATATATATAATATACATTATTCAAATTATCTATAAAAATAAAAATGTAAATGTTCGTTATAGCTTTTGACACAACGTCTCAAGTTCTTCACTGATTGATTTGAAATTTTGAAAAAACGTTGCATTCGAATAGGCACGTGTTTTTAGATATGTATAGATATGCCTACTTTTTTTTATCTGTCCTAAGGATAAACATGTTTCCCGCCAAAATGCTCCGATTAACAGATGAACAAAGTAGGTGAACTATTCATTGATTCATTGCTATGTAATAGTCGACAAATAATCTATATAAATAAAAATGTAAATGTTCGTTATTATTTGCTATACAATGGTTCAAATTCTTCATCGATTGACTTGAAATACTGAGAAAGAATTGCATTCAAATAGGCGCATATTTAAGAACTTTCGGATCAGCTGGAGCCGGTCACGCAACATAATAATTATAATCATAAAAGTATTTTTTAAGGAAATATTGCGCAATAATTTCTTTTTCTTATAACAAATTTATTGATTTCTAACTAGAAAAAAAAAAAAGAATATTTTAATAAGTAATAATTAAAAAAAAAGAAGCAAAAAACGAAAAATATAAGAAACTTTTTCTTTTTTCTTTTTGACATGATACAATGATTGGTTTAAAACAATTCATAGATTCTTTTTCTTTCTGATATGATAAAATTGATTAATTTATAATAACTCATAGGTTCTTTCTTTCTTCACCTTCTATTTTTAGCTCTTAAAAAAAAATATAAATGAATTAAATATGCTTTTAGGTTTTGCAGAACAAAAAAATTACAGAAGAAGAATGAAAATAATGCATTTATGCAACAGATGAAAGAATGGGATATGCAATATTACCGGGAATTTTTCCATTTTACCCGACGTGCTTGCTTTTTTTCTTCCTTGCTTAGTAATACGCGTATTATTTGCATTCACCACCATATAAATTATATTTGGAATAAATCAAAAAAAAAAAAAAAAAAAAAAAAAAGAATGGGAAAGATGTCTGAATATATTAATTGGGCTACACAAAATGCAAAGGTAGAAAGCAACTTAAGTTTTTTTTTTTCTTTTTTCATACCCATTTCTTCTTTTTTTTTTCTTCTCTATCCTTTTTATCATATCGCTTTCCTTATTTTTCCATTAAAAAACGATTTTTTTGCTTTTATAGAAATAAAAACTTTTTATATTTGATATGCAAATTAAGAATAGCTATGATTGAATAAATAATATACCTATTTTTGATTTTATTTTTGGACTACTATGCTAATACTTTTGCTTCTTTCAGATTTGATTTCTGTTTATTATTTCTTAATTAATAATTCCGTCATTAATTTTATTTCATTCGCTACACTTATTTATTTAATCATTCGTTATTCAATATCAATTATTACTTTCGATATTTTATATAAAAAATAAAAATAATACAAATGATTCTTGTATGAACTTTAAATATTTTTATGAGTGTAGGAAAATTTTTCAAGCAATAAAAAAATTATAAAATTATAAATGAAAGAAACAACTGGCTTACTAATTAATTTAATTAAATAAATTTAATATATATTTAATTTCAAAATTGTAATATATTACTACCGCTTAAAGGTGATTATTGAAATTTTACGGGTAAAAAAATGGAAATTTTATTATTCATTAGCAGCAACTCTTGCATGGAATATCTGAAATATTTTGAAAAAAATGGAATATTTTAAAGAGTAATAATAATTACCGAAATTACTAATGTACTGCCTGTTATCGATTATATTGGTAATATTTGATTGAATTACTGGTAATCGATTTTTTTGATTCCCTAATTATTCAAATCATTTTATTCCATTATTTACTAGTATTAACTTTCGATTACGATTATTTACACTAACACAAAAACAATTTGGATTAATTAGTTAACTATTGTTTCATTCATAAATATGTTGATAATTATTGATAATTAAATCAATAATTAAATTAACACAAAATAACCGTATGTAATGATTCACTTTGAGTTAATGTAAAATATTTAAATAAATTTTTTTCTTTAAATATTTAGATAATCTTCTACACATTTTTCCTTTTTTTCTTCTCCTCTTCTACCTGCTAATTAAACAGCATATTAAGGAATGATTCTAATAATTGTTGTCACCGTTTGAATATTTCGAATAAATTATTAATTAAAAAATTATTCAAAAAATTGTGGCAAATTCTAAGTTAGTTATTTGTATTTTGGAATTGAAAGAAGAAGCACAATGCCAATTTATCATTCGTTCCTCAATTTTCCTTCCTTTCTCTTTTTTTCCATTTTTTTGTTTCCTTTCTTCTTTTTTAAAATTTCATGCCAAAACAATTCATGGGAACCGCATTTTTGTTCTAACTCGAATTTTATTCCTTTCCATTCCATTTTATCCATGGACAAAGTTATTCATCATTATTCCAATCTTATTTTTAGCCTTTTCATAATAAGCGACAATATGTGGCAAAATTTGGAAAGACAATCATTTTCCCTTCACAAATTCGAATTTTTCGATGATATTTAAGATAAAATTATGCCTGAAGAAAACGATGGATTTGATTCTGAATTATCGATTTGATAATAATGATTGCTTAATAATTTGTTTAAAATTTAAGCAATTCTTGATGAGATGAAGAAATGTTTAACTTCGAAAATTTTCGGTTTAATATTTGAAAGATGAATGATAATTAATGAACACAAATATAGGTAATAATGAATAATAATTAATAAGCATACAGTTAACGTAATATACGTTTATTACATTTATGTTACGACAATGTACAAATCGGTAAGTCATTAAGTACGCAAGGAGATTGTCGATTCGTAATTAATGAACATAAATATAATTAATAAATATTTAGTTGATGTACGTTTTTTCATGATTTGCTTACTTTTTCACATATAAACATATTATTACTTTGTAAGCTTTTATGAAATTCTTGTAATTAATAATAATAGAAGATATATTTATCCATTCATCCTTAAAAAGAATTACCTTTCCTTTTTTTAATTAGTGACTTTTTCTGAAATTTGATAAGCTATTTCAAAATTTGCAATGCTTATTTTAGAAATAAAAAGAACTAAACTAATCTTACGATAAAATATATTATCTTAAAAAATTGCTATTATCTTTGTTATAGAAAAATTCAATTCACGATTACAAATTTTTCATGAAAAATTTCGCTCGAAAAAATAATAGCTTTGTTCAGATTTTTTTTACTTCGTAATTTTGCTTCTTTTTTTAAACCTATTTTGCAAGTTTGCTCCTTCTTTTCACTTGTTTTACAGTTTTATTTTTACGTTTTTAGCCATCTTTGAGAAGGAAATTCTGGATCGATGAGACAGAGTTTCGTAAAAATTTTGAAAATTAGCTATAGCTAATAACATGAATTGGTTAGGAATTCATTGGTATTCTTGAGAATTGAGAGAAGGAAAAATTAGATAAATATGAATTGCAAAAGCATTAAGTAGCTTCTTTGCTTTTATTCTAAACCAATTTTTGACTAATTGCATTTGTTCACATCTTGTTTATTTCAAATCTCGTACTACTTCTGGTTGAAATCAATAACTAAAATAATTTATTATTTATACACTTAATTATTAATATTTTTATTTGATAATTTTGCTTCATCTTTCTTCACTTTATTTTATTCATCCAATTCTGCCAAATTTTTGATTAAAAAAATTTAAACTATGCGTAATTTTTTAAAAAAAAATTGAATTCCAATTTTCAAATTTAATAAATATTTTTCTTTTTTTGGAAAGAGATTAAAAACAATAAAAGCATCATTTCTGCTACTATTTTTTAAAATTTTCACTTTTTTTTCTCGATTCTTGTCCTATATAACAAATTACACAATAAGAAAAACAAGTCATTTTGATAAAAAAAATAAATAAATAAATGAATTTTTTCAAAATTTTTGAAAAAAATTTCTCCTGTGAGACCAGTGATGATGATGGTGATGATAAGAAAATATAGCATCGTTAGTGATAATGAAGAGAATGATCAACTCTATGATAAAAAATAATTTATTTATTTTTATGTTACTTCTTTTCCAGTATTTCTTCCTGAAAATTTTTTTAAAACTTATCAAAGTTTTTTCTCGAAGATTCTGAAGATTTTTATTTTTTATTAAAATAGCTTGCTTTTTCTGATTGTGTAATTCGTTATATGAGAGCAGAAATCAAGCAAAAATGAAGATTTCCTAAGATAGATGGAAATAATTGAACATTTTCGTCATGCTATATGATTACAATTTTCATTAATTATTAAAAATTATGTTAAAGCTTTTTTTCAAGTTTAAAATTAATTTTTAAAACTAAAAATTTACGATTATTTGAAAAGCTGAATTTTTTTTTTAAAACATAATTTAATAAATCTGCAGCAAATTCTAATCAATGGTCGAAATGTGATTGAAATGCCAACAGAATTAATTCAAATTCAATGTTTGCCGATGCCAAAAAATGGAACTAAACATGGTATTCGAACGCGAATTTTATGTAATTTGAAATTAAATCATGCAACATCATGTGAGATAAGATTTCCCGAGAAATATCATTGGATTACGGTAAGCATACCAATCCTTGAACAATTGAATATGGTACCAGGCCATTATAGGCCAACTATCAGTATGCTATGAATTCAAGCCTAACTGTGAAGCTTTGTCAGTATATATTGATCGAAATTTTAATAGTTTTTGATCGATTGAGTTAGTTGTTTCATTAATATAGTCTGCAAAATCAAGTTATATTATTGTTTTAGATGAATAAAAAACAAAACTTTCTTTTTTAGAAAAATTCAACAGATTTTTTTCCCTTAAATTTGAAAATTTACAAACAAATATCGAATTTTCTCTTTCCAATATACTTTGTAGACTATAGAAATAGTATTGCTTAAAATTGTGATATAATTTTGTGAATTTTTGATAATGATATTGATTTTTTTCGATCTTCATCAGTCTTTTTTCAAATTAACTTTAATTTATGAAATTTCAAATTTCATATATTTAAATTGATTTCAATGTCATATTCTATTGAGCTTTTTTTTTTGTATAATGTTTACTGTTTTAATTTTGGTTGCTAATTTGTGCAGTATTTTGTGGTGCATTTTTTTTTTTGTCTTTTTGAAATATTTTTAATATAATATTTATAATTTTGGTGAACAAATTATTTATAACATGAAATTTTGAAACATTTAACAGAAATTAATACTAACTAGAAAATTTTCTAATTAATACTAATTAGAAAATTTTTTAAGAAGATTAAAAAATTAAGAGTAACTATATTCGGGTATTGTGATTATTTATTTTTCTATACTTTCATTTTTTAATGATGGTAATGTTTCCATTCAAAAGGTGAAAGTTCATTCATTCTTGAGCTTGATTGATTCGAGCATCCGTCCGAAAGCATTATATTGATTATTTCGGTTTTTTTTTTTTTTTTTTTCTTTAAATCATATATGTGGTACATATTCAATTGTACAAATATTCAAACATAAAAGTAATAGTGGTAACTTATCCATTGTATAAATTTTAAAAGAATAATTTGAAATGATTCGAATTTATTTGTTAAATTCTCTACCCTTTCTTTTTGTAATTATCGACAAAAATTTAATACTCTCAAATTACATTACGGAATAATTTACTAGCAGTAGAAATTTAAAAAAAAAAAGTCTAAAGTCTCTATTATCAAAAATTTCAAAAAAAGTGATGGTAGTATAAATTAATACTCAACTTTTTTTTCAGATTAGTAGACATTTATTAAAACAATTCAAATTTATATTTAATTACTTTCTCTTTCTTTCACAAATTTACTAATAAAAATAAACATTCATAAATTAAATGTTTATTTTTTTCGGATTAATATATTTATTATGATTTGTAAATATTAATACTTCATTTTATTTATTTATTATATTTTTTTTTTCATTTTTTTTCAATTTTTTTCTTTTAAATTTTTTAGTATACATAATTAGGATATAGTATTAATAATGCAGAAATGTTTGCTAGACTTATGATAAAATTCATGATTGATTAAAAATATCATTTATTTTCACTTAATAATGCAAAAATGTTTGGCCAAAGAATGGTTAAAAAAAAATTCCCATCAAAAATTTATTATTGCTAAAATATCATTTATTTTGACTTACGGATAAGACGAGGCAAATATCATAGAATATCTATAAATGAAATGGATATAAATATCAATTTAATATAATATATATTTAATTTATATTTTAATGCAGAGATATTTGTTATTTTTACGATTATGACTGATAAAGGTGTCATTTTTATTTTGACTTGTTGATAAGATGAAGCAAATTATATACAGTGTATTTAAATTTGAAATGGATATAAATATCAATTCAAGCATGATGTATATTTTGATTTCGTATGTCTCATTATTGTTAAAGGCACTTAATGATAATCAATAAAATGAATATTCAGTTATGTTCATCGGAAGAGACAAATTGATTTTACATTTTTTGTTATAATCAAAAAAAAAAAAAAAAAAGATATATCGCTTCTTTCCAATTTTTAGCTACTTTTTTTCCTTATTTGTTTAACATTATCTAATTTATTTATCAATTTTCCTAATACTAAAAAAAAAGTATTTGAAATGAGAAAAAAAAATAAAAAAAATTGAAAATGAATCGATAGAATATTAGATTTAAATAATTTGGATAAGAAGATGTATTGAAGATAAAAATTTTTACCGAAAAGCTAATAATGTAAGTTTAATTAGAAAATTTTTAAATTATGGAAAAATTAAAAATTTTGAAGGATTTTTGACAATGAAAGATTTCTTTTATATATTTTATTAATGATTAATATCTCTTATCATTCATTTTTTTCCCCTTTTTTTTCTTTTTTCTTCTGTTATCAGTTTGTTATCACGAATCAAATAGAAAAAAAAGACTCCAATCATTAAAATAATGATGGAAAACGATATAATTGCTTAGCAGTTTCGACATTGCTCAACTTACATCAGTTAATTAATTTATGCTAAATTGAATCGTAAATTAAGCAACATTTTCTTTTCCCAAGGAGGATAAAAGAGAGAAAGGGAAAAGGTAAAGGAGAGAGAGAGAAAGAGAAAGAAAGAAAGAGGGAAAGTTAAATTTTAAGTTATTTTTGAAGAAATGATGATGACAAATGAAATTTGACGGTATATTTCGAGGGAGGATACAGGTAGAAAAGCAAGGTAGATAAGTGTCACTACTATGTTATCATTGTATTAAAATGATAAAACAAGTACAAATTCAAGGATCATAAATCATTTTATCAGTATGATAGATTGATAGATTGATAGTTAGAAAACGATTTGCTTCTGTTAACGGGCAATAATAATATCTTTCAGCAAGAGAAACTTATATTGATAAGATGATAAGTTCTGATAGATAAGAATTCTTTTTTATCTACTCGTAAAATTATTTCGTTATCAGTTTAACGCTTTCCCAATCATATGATTATTTCATTTACATTATAATTGATTCACTTTTTTTTTTTTACTAATTTGTTTCTTGAGAGAAAATATAGAACAGAAGTAGAAATTTAAAGGAAAATATGAATATATCTAAGGTAATCAAAAATAACTGATAGATTTTTCCCGTTGTATCGCAGAATCAGCGAATATTTGATCGCTTTTTTTTATATCAATGCTTATATAATTATAAAATTAGTTAATAAAAGTTCTGAAATTAAATAAAAACCGAAAGGAAGGGTCATATAAGAGGCCAAATTTCTTTAATTATAATTTTTTTTCTTTTTTTTTTTTTTTTTTTGTTCCTGATGTTTGCGAGACAAAAAGATAAGAGAGAGAAAATTACCTGAGAGAAAGTTAATGTGGCAAATTTGTTAATTTATCATCCCACATAAAAATGTGACAGTTGAATAAGACGTAAATTACTTCAAACATATAAATAACATTTAATTGCAAATCATTTTTAACTACGAAATTGCTTTCCTTTTCTTCTCTCCCCCTCTTCCTCTCTCTCTCTCTCTTTTCTCTTTCTCTCCTTTTCTCTATGTCTTATCCTCTTTCAATTATCATCACCTATTTAAATAATTACTACCATAATTAATGATTATTGAGTAAAAAAGGAAAAAAAGAGAAAGTGAATTTATAAATGATGTTAATTCTGTATTTTTCAAAATATCAACAATTAACTATAATGGTTAAACATTGGAAATATTGATCAAATTATTGTTTAAACATAAAAATTATATTTATAATAGTCAGGTATGAGAATTATTAATTATGTATAAAAAACTACATTTGTATGAAACATATGCTATTCGTGGCATAGTTTTGGATTTTCTGAAAAGAGAAAAATTTACAGCACCATTTTTAGATTAAAGATTTCAAATTATTACCATTAGTAAATTTGTATTATTTTGATTTCAAATTGTGAAATATGAAATAAAAGAGGAAGAAATATTGGGCATAATCTTGAAGTTTAAAAATTACAAACATCTTAAGCTTATGGATGCTACATTTATTTTAATTTAAAATTTCAAAATATTTAAAATATATGCAAAATATTAAAAAATTTAAAATATATGGGAGATGATAATAAAGTAAAGTTAAAAACGGTTAAGTACTTAAACAAACAGGGATTTCCTTCATGAAAAAGTTCGTTAAATCCTAGCAACCGGGTCAATTGTGAATTGTGAGTACGATTACTTTAGCTAAACATTCCTGACTTGTTGCGATTTATTTTGCGATGACATTAAACCTTTGCGACTTTGTCAATTGGATTATGATTACTTTCGCTAAACATTCCAGCTTCTCGCGATATTTCGACAGTAAATGGGGTAGTTCGATCTGAAACAGGCGACTAAATGAATAATTACTCCAATGGAACATGTTATTTGAAAATGTAAGAAAGTAAATGAGAGCTATTTTTCATCAATTTTACCAAACATTTTGCTTTTTTTTCTCTTGTTTTTTCTTTCCTCCATTCTCTCTAAATCGACCACACTTTCGAAACTTCAATTTTATTCTGGGAGAAAGCAGTAAGAGAATCCCGAGACTTCGATTTTATTCTGGGAGAAATCGGTAAGAGAATCCCGAGACTTCAATTTTCTTCTGGGAGAAAGCGAGAAGAGAATTTCTGGTACCAATAGCTCAAATTTTAACGAATGGAAATTTTTTGACGAAAAAGTATCATCAATTTGGATGAGAATTTGATAAGAGAGAGAGAGAAAGAGAAAGGGAGGGGAAGAGAAAGAAAGGAAGAAAGAATGAAAAGAATGGTTAAGAAATTGTTGAAAAAGAATTTCGAATGCTCTTCTATGTTAGTATTACTGCGATATCATTCTCTTCCTCCTTTTCTTCCTTCTCTTCCTCCTCCTTTTCCTTCTTCTTCTTTTTCCTCTTTCCTTCCATCGACGAGAATGAACTGGGAGGAGTTCATCCATGAAATTCTCCTCCTCCTCTTCCTTCTCCTCCTCCTCCTTCTCCTCCTCTTCCATTTATCATGTCCAAAAATTTCATCTCTTCTTTCTATTTACTACTTACTACTATCAGCTATCCTTTTTACATGCATCAATTTTGGGATTGATAGATGGATGAATGAATGGATGAATGTTTATATATTTGTATATTTTGTCCCGTTTTAGTAATAAAGCTTTTACTGCAAATTTCATCAAAACTATCATTTTATTGATTTTTCACCTTCAAAGAAAAAAAAAAATCTTAATAACTCCATCGCTAATTTATCAATAATAATAGCAACATTTTTCAATTTTATTATTCTCAATTATAATGCAATCAAATGCGGGGGAGAAAAAAGGCGGGAACGGAAGGACGGAAAAGGGACGGAAGAAGGACGGAAGCGGAAGCGGACGTGAAAGGAGCGGAGGCGGAATGAAAAACTCAATACTAAAATTGGTGAATGTTATTTGAATTTCTTAACTATTTGTTGGCAATAAATCTTGTTTGTAAATAAAATTTTGCACGAATCTTCGCAATAGTTTTCTCTCTCTCTCTCATCCAAATTATCCCATCAATTTTCCGCTCTCTTTTCCCTTCTCTTCCTATATTAGTATTTATTCTTTTTATGGTGTCAGTTTTATTGTCATTTTATCATATCATTAAATTGAAAAAAAAAAAAAAAAAAAGCGATGAATGATTTGTTTTCTGAAGTATTTTTGATGGAACTTTTCAATAATTTGTTTATAAAAACTTTCGAATAAAAATAAATTATAGCAATTTAATATTTGTATAAACAAAAAATTACCAATTATATTTATAATTTATTGTATCGTTATTATTATCTATCATGACTTTTTTTTTTCCTTGATTTGTTGATAAACTTTTTGAACAATTTGTTTATAAAACTTTTGGTAAAAATAAATATTGACAATTTAATCGTAGCGTAAACAAAAAAAAAATTATAAATTATATTTATAATTTATCGTATCATTGTTGTTATTTATCATGATTATTTATAACTGTAATTTGCAAATTAAAACGATAAAGATTATTTATAACTATCATCATTAGTATTGCCATAATATTTTTTCGAACAAATTAGTATGATATATTTTCTTTATGATACCATGATTATAGTATACATTAAAATAGCAATTAATCTGATCTGATCGCTTCATGTAGTAATTTTCTAGTAATTTATATGATCATTTCATTTAGTAATTAATCTGATCATAACATCATCCGCTGTTTTTTTAATATTATATTTTCCATATTATTATAATTATTATTGGAATTGTTTATTTATTAAATTTTTCACTTACTAGAAATTTATTTAATTTATATTTTTTGCTTCTAATTTTTTTTTCACTTATTTTTACTTCTCAGTTTTTTAACTTGTTTATCATATTTTAGTTATTTGCTATCTTTTTACCTTAATATATATATCATGAAAAATAGAAAATTTATGGAAAGAATAATAATATTTGTATGAATTTTTATGTTCAGTTTGCTTGCTTTCTTAATTATTGTGTTATTTGCTCATTTTGCAAATGATAAACTTAATTAATTTGTTATAACTTTTGGAAAGGAATCATAAATTAAGAAATGATCTCAAAAAATAAAAAACATTTTTTGAATAAAAAAAAGAAGAAAAAAAGGAAGGAAACAATAATAAATATAATTTATTCGTCGAAAAAGCTAAAATATATACAGGAATGCTTTTATGTGTGAAAAATGAAAATGGACAAAAACCAAAATTGTTTTTTCCATTCAATCAAACATCAATAAATGCTCTGTTTTGATATGAATTTTGTAGCCCAAAACGGGATAAAATTTGCTTGCAATTATATATTTCCTTCTTCAAGCATTAATTTTTTCTTTTTTGAAATTTTATTCGATTTTCGATTTTAGTTCATCAAAATTTTCTATTCTTTTTATAAAAAAGAATGAAAGCGAAAGTAAGAAATACTCAAATTAATAAGTAAATAAACAATAACAAACATAGTTTAATCTATAGATATCCTTAATTTAAGAATGATTGTATTATAATTATCAATGAGAAGACTTGACTTTGTTTGATTTGTTCATTGTATGAGTAATTTTTACAATAGTAACAAATATTCTGTAATTAATGATGTAATTACCATTAATTACCACTTAGTTGCAATTGCTGTAAAAATTAGACAATTTTAAATAATTTAATTCCACAAGTTTATTAATTTTAAATGAAAAAACTTTTAGTTTGCCTATTTTTCGAAACAAATTGCAATAAAGTATAAAATGCTAATTATTAGAATATTTATTATTGTAACAAAATACTCTTACAACAACTATAACATTTATACATTTTTGAAGAATTATAATTATCTTGATTATAATTTATAATTCTTATTGTTATATATTGATGTTCATACAGTAAATATGCCTTTACTCATACAATAAATACCTTTATTATCCTTACTCATACAATTAATATGCACATAACGTATCTTTTTACTTGTAAATTTTTGAACTGAATTAGTTATGATATATAAATCTTGTTGTTACAGCAATATTTATACAATAAATATTGCAAAAATTAAATTATTAATTATAATACATAAATTTTTGTTGTTATACTAAAAATACTATAATATGCATATATATTTTTATGCATTTAAAAGAAGCCAGCAAGTATAAAATAAATTAAATAATTGATTATATACTATTCTTGTTAATTGGGATTGATTGCATCGCAAATAATTTATAATGTAATTTATTTCGAAGCATTTTTTTTTTTTTTAAAACCATCATTTCTTAAAATTATGCTACTAATTCGCATAATTTTGCGAAAAAGTCCATTGCATGTAAATTTTTTTTTGATAAAAGTAAAACATCTTTTTCTATGTATTTTAATTTTCCTTTTTTCACCTTATCTTTTCACATTTTTTTCTTCATTTTTCTTTTTTTTTTCAGGGTTATGTATCAGTTGGTGTAATCATTATCACATCATCATATGTGTATTATCACTATCATTTTACTACTTTAGCTGCTGATTCATCGACTTGTCAGAGAAGTTAAATCAACAAAATTAATTAATAATAGCAATAATAATAATTATTGAAAGAGACGAGAAATTTTCCCCTCGAGCTAATAATACGAAATATTTCGCAAATATTTGATTTATTTTATTTGCTTAAAAAACTTTTCGTCTTCTTCTCGTTGGATGAAATGGTTCAACTAGCATTATTGAAATTTGATTGCTTTAATTGGATGCAAATTTTGTTCATTTATTGGTTGATGATGATGCATAAAATTGGAATTTGTAAAACACATCGTTTTCCATCATCACAACCAAAATGTCAACCGATTACAGTGGAACAGTGCAAAGATTTGCCATACAATGAAACACGGTTATTTACTTATTCCTTTCAATTTTTTCTCTTAAATTAATTAATTAATTTTAGTAAAAAATTTGCACAAGTTTTTTAAAGAATTTTACCTTAGTTTGTCAATAAATATTATTTTCTTCACCATTAAAGATATATATGTAATATATTTGTCAAGTTATCAATTACTGGTAGTGAGTAATATGATCTTATTTGGTATTCTAATTAATTAATTTAAAAAGAAAATTTCATCACTTTTTCTGATAAATTTGTCATAATTTTTTTTATGCGTACTTTTTAAACATTGAGGATTTATTTGTATATATATAATATATTTATTAAGTTATTAATTAGTGATAGTAAATGATATAATCTTATTACTAATATATTCCTAATCTATATGTTATATATTCTTATTTTTTTCACTCAAAAATATTTTTATTCGTTTATTTAGAAGTTGAATAAAGAAACAAAAGGTTACTTAGATAAGTAGATATAATTGATTTAAAAAAATCAAATATTACGATATTTACGCTACCGTAATACTGTCACAATTGGAATACTATCACGGTTGTTTGATGATTATCCATACGACATTATTTGCATCTATTCAGCTGTTGTAATTGCCTCCATGAAAGGGCGCAATTATATGACATGTGAAATTGGAAGTTACACATCGCATTTTATCAATATAAAATATTTTCTATTAAAAATACGGTAGCTTTTTTCTATTAAAAATACGGTAGCTTTTAAATTTTTAGATTTGTTTTTTTTTTTTGAAATTTACTCTTTTGTTTTGAAAGTATTAGAAAAAAAAAAAAAAAATTGACAAGCAACTTGTCAACATTGTCGAAAAGCAAATCTTCAACATTTCAAAGATTCTCTAGTTTCTTTTTATTTTTGGGGAAAATTATCGGGTACGATACTTTTTAGAACTTTCTATTTGCAAAATTATATGGTACCATCTGGTTGAATATGTATTGTAGATCTTGATAAAGCATATTCTTATGATAAATATTTCTTACATATTATTTGTTAAAATTTAAACTGATAGTAAATATATCGAAGATCAAATATCAACAAAGGTGGAATGTTTACGAACTGTACATACCGTATAGATGCCATGGAAACATCTGCAGACCGGATGTGTTTACGCTTGAATTGCTTTACTCCATCTGCTATCTTTTGTTTTGTTAATCTGGTACCATAATTAATTTCACATCTTCATATTTCAACAGTTTTCATAAAATAAGACAATAATATCTATATAAATATAATATAAATACAGTATCTCATAATATTGTATGCTATCACTATTCTGTAAGTATAAAGTATAGAGCTTTTAGTACGATATTCCTTACTGCTAAGATGATATGATCATAATGGCGGTTTTATCAGACTTATCTGTTCTTACAGTATCTATTTCCACACTTAAAACTATTATTTTTACTCATAATTAATTTCATATTTTCACATTTGAACAGTTTGCATATAGTGAAATACAATTTATATTGAATCATATAGTAAACCATATTACAGTATACATACTATAATTATTCTATAAAAATACAGTATAGAGCTTTTTGACGATTTCTTAATGTTAATATGATATGATCATAATATTGGTTTATCTATTTTCACATATCTACATATCTCCATATCTGAAAGCTATTATTTTCAGCGAATTTTTATATCATCTTTCCGGATTACTAATCAAATCTGTTTTTTTTTTTTTTTTTATTTTTCATCAATAACATATTTTGGATAATTATTTATTTTCATAAACTTTTATTCAAAAGTATATTAAAGGAATCAAATTTTTCCTGAAATAATCGATCAAATATTTGAAATAATAAATTTTTATCTAATAATACATTACAATAGATGATGTTGCATTTTTACTTGAAATTTTTATGACGTTTGATTCTGGAAAGATAAATATAAAAATATCAGTAAAAGATAATTTAAAATTAAAAATTCTTTTAAATGATAGAAATTTATTGTTTTGGGATTATTTCATATCTAAATCGAAATACACACAGTACAAAATCCATCGAAAATTATTTATTAGATTTGCCGCTTTCGTTCGAATTTCGATAAATGACTTCCATATGGTCATTACGAAGGAGATTATACGCTATTTTTATTTCAAATAGCTCTAATTTGCACCATTTTTATGGCCTATGCAACAATAGAATTCTTTTGAAATAAACTAATTGTAATTCAGTAAAAATACTAAAAAATTTTAATAAATACAACAATGTTTCTGCTGTACAGGAAGTAAATGGAAAGTAAAATGAAAAAGGAGAAGAAGAGCACATTTCCGGTGAAAATTTGAATTGAATTATTGAATGGAAGAAATTGGGAGAGAAAAAAATAGGAACATATTAGTATTCAAATAAATAAAACAATAAAATTAGAAGATGAAGAAATTGTAGATGAACAGAACGATTTTAAAATTAACATTTTTTAAATTTTTTAAATAAATTAAATTATTTATTGCAGTGTATATATACATAACAGTTTAGATAAAATAATAAGTTGTTTTATTTCAAAATTGAAAAAAAAATAATGTCCAATTTTTACCGTTGGATTTTTTCTTTTGTTCAAAGTTTTGTTTTTTAATTAACCCAAGATAGTTTGAAAATGAAAAATTCATTTTTCCTAAATATTTTTTAGCTTATTAATATTGCTAAAAATGAAAAATTATTAATTTTTGATAATATTATGATAATTTTATTTCCTCTTTTTTACTTATACATTTTTAATTTTAGTAATAGTTTGGTGATTTATTTAGCCTTTTTTACTTATAAACAAAAAAGAGGCAAAAGTTTTCTTTAAGTTAAATTTTTAAAAATTTTTAACTAAATTATTTCTCCTAAATTATTTTGTATGCTTCACCTCTAAATAATTTATCATTTTGACTAAAATCTGTTCCAAACATTTAGGCTAATTAATTAATTCTTCTCTTTTACCTTCTTATCTTTTAACTAGAACGAATTTTAAATTGGCTTATTTTTTTTTTCTTTCAAATAAAAAATCAAAGCATTTTTTTCCTTTTTATTTCTCGCTTCCAAAATATTTCAAACTGAAAATGTTTTAAAGCTCAAATTTTTCCAAACATATAAAATGCCCAAAATATTTTTCAACCAGCTAGAACTGAATTATTGAATGATAATTTGTTAAACATTTATCGAGAAAAAAAAAAAGGCGAAAGAAAGTAGGAAAGATGGAAATTTCTTTTTTCGTTTATTTTCTTTTTTTTTTCCACAAATTGATAAATGCTTACCGCATCTAAAATAAATTGTTTTTCTTTTTTAGTTTTGAAAGTCTTTAAAACAAATCTTTTTTTTTTCTTTTTTTGAAACTAAGATTTAACTTCATGTCTTCTTTGTTACTTCCATCTTTTTTTTTTTTTTTTTAACTAAACAAAATTCACATCAGTCATAATCCAAATAGATAATCCAGAGAAGTTTTTTTTTTTTTTTTTTGAAATCTTCAAATATGGAAATACTATGAAAATAAAATAAAAAAACGATGAAATTTATTCGTTTTAAAAAATCGACCGACATAAAAAAAAAACTTCAAAAATTTTTTTTTTCACATTTGCTTTCTTATATTTTTCATTTTATTTGACAAAATTATATTATGATTGGTAATATTTATGAAATTTAAAAAATTTTTTTCTCTTTCTTAAATTTTTCCAAATGTTTTTTTTATTTCTTCTATTTTTCTATATCCATGAAAAAACAAAAAAAAAAACTCCAAATGTTTTTTTTATTTCTTCTATTTTTCTATATCCATGAAAAAACAAAAAAAAAAAAGAAATTATTTTTATGCATTTATTTTATTTTGTTTGCTTCATTTGCTTTCGTTCATTAAAACAAAAATTTTAATTAAAAAAAAAAATTTTTTTTTTTCTGCACTTTATCAATTTTCATTTTTTTTTCTTTTTTCCATTGCATTATTACTGATCTTTTTTCTTATTTTATTTTTTTTTTCTTATTTGCTTTCCCGTCTGCATTTCAATCATTTCATTTTTCCTTTCTCTTTTTTTAAATTCCTTCTTATCTTTTGATTAATGATAATTTCATGAAATTTCTCAAGACACCTCAAAACTTATGTCAGTAAAATGTGGTAGAATAAAAAAAAATAAATAAAAATAAGAAGCTCATTGAAATTTGTTTTATCAGTGAAATAATTAGTGAATTTTTTTTTTTTTTTTTTTTTTTTGTTATATGGGTTTGGATAGAAAGAACGATCATTTTTTGTTCCTGTTAATTAATTTTAAATTAAGTTATAAGCTCATTATGCTAAATAAATTTTTAGAAATAAACTTTTCAAAAATAAAAAATTTAATTTTAAAAGTGAATTTTGAAACTCACAGAGAAAGCAATTAATGATTGTTTGGAAATATAATATCATTTCACATTCACATTTAACCAAATTTTAGAAAGTTTTCTTTTTTCTTTCTTTTTTTTTTTTTTTTTTGTTTCTTTATTCGCAACAAAGAATAAAACATTCGGAATGATAATTGAAACACTGAAAATGATGATAAAAGTTTTTTACATTGATGCTTTCAAAAGCAAGGATTGTAACGGTTTTTCAATTTTTAGACTTTTTTCAATCTTTCCTCTTTTAGCCTCCGAAATTCTCTTAATTTAAATTTCAAACTCCTATTGATATCATACAAATTTGGCATATCCGATATTACTGCGGAGGGATTAATTTCTAAGGATTAATCGTTGATTTCATTTTCTGCTTCGCTTCACATTTTCAGGATTATACATTGGCTTGACTTTGCCTTACTTCTTTAGCGAAGAATGCCAAATCTTTTAATCCATTTCAAATTTGCAGTACAAATTTTAGGCTGAAACTGCTTTATTCATCCATTTCCATAATTTATATTTCAATTCATTTCCATTTTGTTAAGCTTATTTTGACAGCATTAAATTTCAAGGAAATCTCAATGATTTTAAGCATGAATTTTACTGAACAATTCTGCGATTTTTCAAGAATTTGCCATTTATTTATAATAATTCTTGGAATTTTCAAAAGAAAAAATTTTGTTTTTAATTTAATTTGCAATTTGTTTTTGCAAGGAAATTTTAGAAAAAAAAATTTAAAAGAAATTTTCTACTCGAGAAATCTCGAAAAAAAATTGATGATTCTGTGATATTTGAAGAAGAGAAAGGAAAAAAAAAAGGGAAAGGAAGTAAATTTTTGAAGAATAATGACGGATGACTATTTTAAAAGATATCGTAAGATGAATTTCTGTCTCATCCTCTTTTTTTTTTTTTTCCACAATCATATTAATGAGTATTTCGATTCTTATCATCATTTTGACCAAAAACTACTTTATTCTTTCGTTCTGTGTTATCTTTTCGAAAAAAAGGAAAAATTTGTTATCACTCAAAATGGTTTTCTCGCTAAGCGCAAAATTAGCCAATCTTTTTTGCTTATTTTATTTTCAAATATGCAAACAATTCATACATACACATGCATATTATGCAATATGACAATTTGAAATAAATAATTTGACATTTGTCCAAATTTTGATTTGTTACATCAAGGATGCCATTTTAGTGGACAGTGGTCATCGGCAGGATAATGATCAACAAATGGAAATGTTAAATTATCTGGCAATTAATTATATATTTTATCATCTAAATCAAGTTAAACGATTCTGACAATTATACTTTATCATTTGATTGATTCACTCAGATCAAAATAGGTTTAGCTGTAATGATCATTTCGTTTCAGTAAAGCAAAGTGGAAATGAAGTGATCAGGCTGATTGAGATTGCTTCTTCAAATTTCATAAAACAAATTTCAAAATTGAAAAGAGAAATTTGAGAGTAAGAAGAAGGAATGAATCTTTCATATATTCCAACTGGCCTCATCTCTCTTGGCTCTAGACTATAATAAATCAAAATGCATACGTCCCAGAAGCGGCACTTTTGAAATGTTGTGGACGAAATTAATGATTGTGAAATTTTTGAATGATGATAAGCAAACCTTTGTCCCCTTTTTCAATCTAAGCTTTATCTCGTCGTCGCTTTTACTTCTCTAATTTTCCAAACTTTCATGTCGTCTTTTTTTTTTTTTGATTGACAATTCTTTGAGAAGTAAGAAAACTGGTGTCGAGATCGAGATTGAGAAAAGAAAAAAAAGCTTTTTTAGCTGAAATAAGACTAATAAATGCGAAAAAAGGGATGCGAAAAAAATAGCAATTTTTGAAAGTTACAAAAAGAAAAGTTGATTTTCAGAAGCTAAAAAGTTTATATTAGCAAACAAACAAACAAATCATTACTAGGGGTAATAAAAAATCAAATATTACTAATTTAATTATCAATTAATTTAATTATTCCTAATTTAATCAATGAAAAACAATAAATGAGTAACATTAATATTAACATTAATATTGACAATTAAGAATTATGATAATGGTATAATAACAATAATGATGGAAACTATTTAGCAAAAGCAAATAAAAATTATCCATAAAAGCTATAATAATAGCTGTTAGAATAAATAGAGATTATCAAAACTAAACAATATTTTTATCAATAAAAAATATAGCATTATCAATTGCTAAATAATCCCAAACAACAAATGATTGAGAACAATACTAATATTAACATTAACAATAAGTAATTATAATAACGATAATAATAATGATGATGAAAATATTTAACAATAGCAAATAAAAATTATCCATAAAAAGTTATAATAATAGCTGTTAAGATAAATAAAAATTGTCAGAACTAAATAATAAAACAGTTAACAATTAGTAATTATAATAACGATTAACAATGATAATGATATCAATGTGAAAAATTATATAATTAATAAGTAGCAATTAACAGTAACAAATAGCAAATTCAATAACAATAACATTCAGAAAATATTGCTGCATTAATTTTCTTTGTACAATTTATTCGGATTTTTTTTTCTTCTTTTTGATAAATTATATCGGTAAGGAAAAGAAAGAGAAGATAAGATGGACGAAGGCCATTTCACTTCGAACAAATTGTCACAATCGATCATCCATTGTGTCGATAAACCTCACGTTTACAATTCCAAATGACCAAATCTGTTAGAAATTATTGTTTGTTAGAAGAAAAGGGAAGGATATTATCAAATTATTTTATTTACAAAGTTACATCTAATTTGATAAGGCTGAGAAACAAATATGAAAGCGATTAGTTAAATGAATTGATTAAAACTGCAAGTAATTTGAATCTATTTAGAAGTATTTGTTTATTAAAAAGAAAGGGAAGGATGTTATGAATTATTTGCAAGTCATATCTAATTTGATGAAAAAATAAGAACGAGATTATTCAATTAATAACTAAAATCCAGTAAATAATTAAAATTAAAGATAATCTGATTATTAAATATAAAAAAAAACGAATAATTTCATAATATTAATAATAATTTGATTAGTGTTCGAATAAATGCAAAAAATAAGAATAATTATATGGAATCAATTTTAATTCAAGCAGAAAATGTACAACCAAATTAATTAAGTAAATAAAGGAAATGAATAAATTAAATAAATAATTTTTGCAAAACGGTTTGAATTAATTTTTAAAAAACGAAATAAATTAAATAAATTAATAAATGATTTCTTCTCATTTATTTCTTTTCATTTAAATCGAATAGAATTTTTTAATGAATTAATAATCTAAAATATTTTTATAGATTTCCAAATTTGGTTGGTGATGAAAGTGAAAGTGATGCTGCGAACGGCTTCAGTACATTTGATCCGTTAATTAAGATTCGATGTTCATCACGACTCAAATTTTTCCTTTGCTCTATTTACTTTCCAATGTGTACTGATAAGGTAATTAAATTCACCCATTATAAAATCGTTAATTTTTGATCTTTGCTGTGTGATGTTATTTTGCATTTTATCATATTTTAATGCATTTGAAAAAAATCAAATTAATACTGGTATTTTAATTGCATTATTTCAAGTGCCAATTAATGTTAAAGATCAAGCTGTGGGTAAAACTTTAATCGTATTGTCTTAAATGTCAATTAATATTAAGGTCAAGTTGTGGATAATACTTTAACCGTATTATCTCAAATACCAATTAATATTAAAGGTCAAGTTGTGGATAATACTTTAATCGTATTATCTCAAATGCCAATCATTAATACTCTCTTCGTGCTTCAACTACTATTTGCACAAAAAATGTGACCTTTAACCTTCCGAGAATTTAATTTTGATACTAATGGGATATTTTATGTTTAAGCACTTTGAGAATTCATCTATTCATTCTGATTTTAAAAATTTACAACCTTTTACGATTCAAAATCAAATAATGTCCGTTATAAATCACGATGCACTATTTCGGATTAAATAAACTAAAGGAATTGTTTTTTGATTGATGCAGTCAACATCTGACGCTGACCTTTTGACCTTGATAATAGGAATCATAGTTTTGAAGATTGATGACATCTCTGCTGACTTTTGCTGCAAAATATAGTGATGAATTACTATATTAAAATAATGAAAACAACGATTAAAATTTACTTCCAAAGAGAAAATGAATAAGTTTTCATCTGTATATTTTGATAATTTAATTGGTCAAAGGTTAGGATGATTTATAGTACAACTGAATTCAATATGCATTTTTTAAGATGATTCTTTTTGAAGGACCAATTTTGAATTTCTAGGTACCGATTGCAATTGGACCATGCCGACCTCTATGTGAACGGGTGCAAATGAAATGTGAACCATTGTTGGAAGAGTTTGGTTTTCCTTGGCCAGTTTCGATGAACTGTTCGAAATTTCCCCTTGGCTAGTATCCATTTTACAATTTGCTTTTAAATTATTTCGTTTTTAATTTTAATTTTTTCAACTTTTTTTAGCTTAATTTTCAAAGAGGAAAATGATATTTTAGAAGATACAAATGAATGTATATTCTTTTACAGTAATTTGCAATTCTTCGTAAATGCGTATACTTGAACCTTTCATTAACTTATATTTACGTATTTACCATCCAATTATATTTAAAATTTAAAATGATGATAGAATAACCATAAAAGTCTTTCATTTAGAAACAAACATATATATAAATATATAATATATAAAATATATAATATATAAAATAAAAAAATATATATAATATATAAAATAAAAAAAAAAAGTATGTACAATGCGAAAGTACTAAATCTAAGATAGTTAGTTGAAAAATAACCTTTAATTTTCCCTTAAGTTATACTCACATATTTATCAGCTTGTATATATATATAACTGCAAATGTTCATTGTAGCTTTTGATATTTTGACGAATAGGCGCATGTTTGTATATATCTACCTTCTTTTTATTTTGTTTCTATGTCTACCTTTTTTTTTATCTTTTCGTAAGGATAAACATATTTACTGCCAAGATAACATAAAGATCAAAATGTTTCCCACCAAAACACCGTAAGGATAACCATGTTTCTCGCCAAAACGCCGTAAGGATAACCATGTTTCCCGCCAAAACGCCGTAAGGATAGCCATGTTTCCCGCCAAAACGCTGTAAGGATAAACATGTTACCTGTCAAAAAGCTCCGATTAACAGATAAACAAAGTTAGGTGAACCAGTCATTAATTCGCTAGATAATAGTGGGCGTATA
Organism: Onchocerca volvulus; assembly: GCA_000499405.2. Taxonomy (NCBI): domain Eukaryota; kingdom Metazoa; phylum Nematoda; class Chromadorea; order Rhabditida; family Onchocercidae; genus Onchocerca; species Onchocerca volvulus. The sequence continues at coordinate 8,683,115 of HG738137.1, read as the reverse complement.
ATCTATATAAATAAAAATATAACTGTTCGTTGTAGCTTTTGACACAACGTTGAAACAACGTTCTATTCGAATAGATTGTGTTTTTATATGATATGCCTGATTTTTTTTTATCTGTAACACTTTTGGAAAACAAATGGGAGAGCATTTTTATTTACACAGACTAATTGTACGACCACGTATTTACACAGACTAATTGTACGACCACATTGGCCAGATACAGCTTGTTGTATTTTAATCGAAAGATTGATAAAATGAAAATAGAAATCTTTCATTTAGAAACAAATATAATATATAAAGAAAGTGAAAAAAAAAAGTACGAAGGTACTAAATCTTAATTAATAATAAATCTAAGATTGATGGTTTAATGCTGGATCTAAAATAGTTAATTCAGTGAAATTTTTTAGAAAATAATCATGATGCAATGTGTATGAAAGGGCCAGCTTCTGACGAAGACGGTCCTTTAATAGATGATGAAATGGAATCAGATTTGACAAAAAATATGATAACATCAAATCGTTGTGCGCAACAGCCAAATACGATTTACATGAATCGAACTGGATATTGTGTTCCATTATGTCATTCAAATAATGGCTATACTAAGGTTTTATTTTAAACATTTCCAGTATTCGGTAATAGTTTATTAAAAGATATTCTAAATGTTCTTTTGGTAGGAAATAATTTTAAATTATTCAATTTGATCTTTATTATTTTGCTGTGGCAGATAATTTCAAATTAATCAATCAATTAATTTTTATTTATAGGATGATCGTGAAGCAGCTAGTGCAGCTTTATTCATCATTTCATTACTTTGCACTGCTTTAACTGCAATTTGCTTACTTACATTTTGTACCCGAAAACACTGTTTAGTTGGTTTGCCCGAATTATCACTCCTATTTTGCTCCGTATCATTTTCGGTTTCTGCAATTGTGTATCTCTTTTCGCTACTCTACAGAGATCAGGTATATTATTAAAGATTTTTTCGAAATCAAAATTTACTTATTGGGAATAAAAGAATTTTAAAAAAAGAAATACATTGAGAAAATGGTTTCAGGACTGAACCGAAATTAATCTAAATGAAGAAAACTATTTTTCCGAATGAATTATAGTATCAGATAAATCACTGACGTAAATTCTTTATGATACTATATTACAAATAATTTAAAACATTTCAGATTTCCTGTATCGAATATAATTCGAAACTCATTTTTGTCGTTACCGGAGTTCAGCATATTCCATGTACAATTGTCGCTATCATTTTGTATTATTTCGGAACAACCGGTCGATTATGGTGGTTTGTATTGTGTTGCACATGGAACAAATATACTCAAAGGCATCAACAGAATTCGGTATCCATTTTTCAGTATTTAATTATTATAGAAATTTTTAAATTATAGTCAGTCAAGTTTATGAAGTATTTAATTGCATGTTGGAATAGGCTATTTATCCATTCCCTGGAATAGATTAATTGATAATATCTGGTGGAAAGACTAATTAAGTTCCTTAATTATTACGGAAATTTTTTTTTTTTAGTAATTTAGCTTATTGACGAACTTGACTTTTTAATTATTAACGGAAAAAATTTTGATGTTATTCAAATCCGCTTAACAGAAGCAATTGAATGATTATGGATTTTAATAGCCGACAAAGTAATGCCCTAACTACCTTAGCTAAAATACCACTGAATCAAATTATCCTTTTAATTTTTTTTTTAATGGACTCAATTATTTACGAGATAGCAATATCGGACCATATTTTGGTATTTCCTGATTTTCACTCTTTCCTTACATCGAGATAAAATATTTGAATTCGAATATTATTTCAGTTCGAATATAACATTTCAATTTATATAAGCAAATCAAAACACCTACAAATTACTCCTAACTTTTATTCTTTCTTTCTTATATCGAGATAAGACAATTTTAAAAAATTAATTCCAATAAAACCGGCTATGAAATTATTTGTTCATTTAAATTTATGCAAATCAAATCTTTATCTGTAAATTACCATTCTTAATTTTATAGATTCAAAAAAAAAAAGCGAAAAAATTGATTAATTAAAAAAGACAATAAATTAGAGCTTTTCTTTTTTTCTCATATATTTGCTTCCGAAATTTGTTGTTTATGCTGCGAAACATTCCTGTACTTCCATAAAGAAATGTCACAACAAATTGATAATTTGATTGATTTAATGTACTCTCATTTTTTGCTTTTTTTTTTTTTTTTTTTTTTTTATTTAAATAAACGAGATTTATAGTATTTTTCCAAAAATTTCATATTATTTCTTATATCTTTGATCTATCCATAAAACAACGTACTCTTTTTAATACAATGAAAAAAATAAAAAAGAAAAGAAGCGGAAGCAATGAATGATTGGTTATTTTATTGTATCTTCAAAAAAAAAAAAAAAAAAAAAAAAAAAAAAAAAAAAAAAAAAAAAAAAAAAAGAAAAGATGAAATAAATTGTTTTGAATGTGTTAAATAGAATTTTTACCGACAAGCCTACGTTTTTTTTTTTTTTTTTTCGAAATGCATAAAAATATGCAATTTGGATAGCGATAATTGAATAATTACATAATTCAAATTGAAAAATATGGAAAATTGAATTGAATTTTAAGGATTCGTTGCTGCTTCGAACTCATATGCTGGCATGGGGAATACCTTTGGGTGCTGTAATTTTGGCTCTGATGGCGCAAAGTATTCGAGCTGATCCATTATCGGGAATATGTTTGGTTGGTGGCGGAAATCGAATTATCGAAGCTGTATTCGTTTCGTTACGTGAACTGATACTTTTACTATGTTCATTGGTACCATTATTCTTCGGATGTTTAGCATTAATTGGTAAAATTTCATTTGTATTTTTCAATTTTTTTTTATCTGATAATAAATTTATTCATCCTGCTCGTATCATTATCATTTTTCATGCGGAAATTTTTTCTTTTCTTTTTCATTCTTTTTTTTTTTGACCTTTTAGATTAATTGAGAAAAAGTAAAGTTTCTTCTTTAGTTTAATCTTTTGAAATCTTTAGAATGGAATGGATTTTAATTTTCAAAATATTCTCTAAAAATAATTTCCCATTTTTTATCAATCAATTTTTTTTTTTTTTTTTGTCAGGTTCCGCTTCAGCTACTGATCATTCTGTTGCATCAGCCGGTTTATTGGGAAGTTTATATCCGATGGCAGCTGCATTTTTGTTGCTTAGTTCGCTACAGTATCTTCTGACACCTACAGTAACCGGATGGAATACAGTAGCGGCAATAAAACTTCTAGCTGATCCATTACTTGGAATATTAGCTTCAGCCGGATGTTTCGTACAAATTCTATTCAATATTTTTAAAGCAAATCGTTTACAACTTTTGGATAAGCATGGTTATCAACCGGCTGCACCACAAATACCTCAACCGGCAATTCCATCACATATCGTAACAGCGAGTAATCCGTATTCCTTATCAAGGTATCCGGAACAAAGGCCGCTTTGTTAATTATTTTAGATTAATTAGCTTTTTGCAAGTAAATGTAATAATAATTTGAAGGGTTTCACTATCAAATTCATTTCTTATATTTCCATAATTAATCACTTTTTATCAAATAATTGAAGAATAATTAGGAAATTTAATTTGTGATGTATTTAAATTTTACTGCTACAATAAGCATGTTTTTGTAATTATTTGTCATTGGTAATTCCATGTTGATGCTACAATTTTTATTATTACAAATGAATTCTTTTTCTGATATCATCAATGGATGTAATTCATAGCAAATTTAAAATAAGGAAAAAAATGTAATAAGAATGAATCTGAATTTTTTTTCGGATTCAAATTAAATTAATTTTTCGATTAATTCAGATTCAATTAAGTACTATCTATAAAAAAAGTTTCTCAAGAAAAGGAATGAGAAATGAAAAGAAATAAGAAGAATCGTGATACATTTATTTTAGAAATAATTGAAATCGAATTTATTGAAAAATTGATTAAATTTGAGTTTAAAATTGGATTTAAATTTCAATTCATTCATATGATATTGCTTTTAAATGTTTATAAAATTTATAAGGAATGTATGAAAAAGGAAATATTCTTTTTCACAATAATTTTAACTTTTTGCCATAATTATTTTAAGAAATGATCAGTTAAGTTTGAGAGAGATTGTTTGCACAATTATCACAAATATTATCTTTTTTGTCTATATTTTATTATTTTAATTTTGAAAAAAAAAGTATTTTCTGATCGAAAAAAAGTTTTATCAATGCGAAAAGCATTTTGATTGTGAACTTTCGTTGTTTTTTATCAAACGAAAGCTATTATACAAATTTCCCGGTATTTTGTAAATGTTTTCATATTAATTTATGAATCTGACGAATCATTTGTTATAGTCATGTATATAAAAAAATTTTTTTTAAATGAAAATTTTGTTAAATTATATACATATATGATAAAATTCGAAAAATACTATCCTGAAAAATGAAATAAATCGAAGTCTATTCTAAAAATTAATTTTTAAGAATCATGACAATTTATCGATAAAGGAAGACTCATAAAAAAAAAAAAGTGACAAGATAAAATATTAAGCTAGCTAATTTTAGAACATTTTAATTTGAATTTACCCCCATGATTGATTTGATTCAAAAATTAAATTTTTTAAAATTTCAAGTATTTTTTCCTTGACAAGTTTTTTTTTTTTTCTTTTAGATAAAAGTAAAAAAGAAAAGAAGTTTTAAAAAGTCTATTTACATGCTCATATAATTTGGAGCAAATTACTAACTTATGAAAATATTTGAGCCATACAGCATACATGGGTTACTATCTCTTTCTATTCGTCCTATTACTGTAACCAATTTTAAACATATTTTATTTCTTCTTATTTATATGCATATAAATAAGCGATGAAATCTTCTTTTCCTTTAATTTTGATTGATATAGTGTATCGATTTGTGAAAATAAAAATGAAATAAAACTACAATATCCAATCAAAATTTCAATCATACATTTAATTGATATAATAAATGTTTCTTTAAAATATATTTGTTTGTTTACTTATTTGCGAAAATCTTTTCACAACAGTTTTTTTTTGTTTTAATATTTGTTTACTTCCTATCTCAAAATGCTTTGTTTTTGCTTTTTTTTTTCTCATTTTTTGCTTTTAGCTTGTTAAGCTTATATTATTACTATTACTGTTATTATCATTTATTATTACTATTATTATTGCTGTTGCTACAATAAAATGTGACGTGATCTTTACATAGTTTATTTGCTAAACAAAATATTTTGTAAATTAAAAAGAAAAAAGAGAAAACCTCACAATTTTTTGAAAATCTTGCAAATTTTCTCGAAGACCTCACAATTTGCAACGTTCATAATGGAAAACTTTGGAAGTTAATAAGCAAAAGCTATACATAAATAGTAAATAATAATTAAACCTTTACTTTTAATTATTTATTAATTAGAATTTAATGATGAAATTTTGGATAATAGGAGGAGTAATAGGATTTGATTAATAATTTCGATGCTTTATTGATCAAACGATTTTATTAGGATTATCAATCAAATCTACTAAGCTATAATAATAATAATAATAATAGTGAATATGATGTATTATGGTGACAAATCTGTCTTATCGATTTATCCTTCATTTGAAGGAAGTATATGGAACAGATGTATGCCATGGATGATGATATTATCAATCATTTATCTTGGTGACCACTTATTCACTTCAATATACTAAATACTATGAGTAATCTCTTATGATTGTCTTAAATAATAAAATATTCCTCTTTTAATCCAACTTGAAATTGAATGATAAATAAATTCGATAATCTATTTCGAAAGAATTTGATTTTAGGGAATAAATTACAAAATGAAAAACCTATGGAATTATTTTAGAGAAAAATAAAAATAATAAACTCAACATCATAAAGGATGCGCCTGTTTGCATTTTAATGAAGATAGTGAAAAGCAGGAACGTAATGTCTTCACTAAAATAAGATACACCAATCTAAAGTATTTGCGACAAAAATTACAAATTAATTGTCGATATTTCAAGATAGAACCATCAGGTAAATGGTATTTACGGAGATGTAAAGTATCGCGATTTTCAAAACACAAAAAGATTTACATGAGATTGAATATTTCAAACTATGTCATTTATTGAGGAGTTATCAACATTTTTTTACTAGAAATACGATCATGTAATAGATAATGAATTCATTTTCAATTTTTCTATGACCACTAATCAGAATATTTAATTAATGAAGAATGGCAGTATGAATATTCGATATGGAAAAAAAATCACAAATTAAACATCAAAATTTGGACAATGTACAATCACAAAATAAGAAAGCATGGAAATCTATTTCAAGATAAAAGCATCAGATAAATGGTTTTTATGGAGATATAAAATATTGCTAATCTGTTAAAACAACTTTTCGGTCTAAAAGTTATACTTTTGTTATAGAAATCTTAGAGTTAGCAATATTTTCTGGAATCCAATCAAAATTTGTTGGTAGTGGTGGTATTTCAATTGAATTTGGAATATGATCCAGTTCAAGCAAACGCATTTTTAATTCAATATTCAAGAAGCGATCCACTTGTCGCTGAGCTTGAATTGACAGTTTATCAACACCTACAATTAAGGTTTTTTGCTTGATGATTTGAAAATTTAGATTTATTCGAAGCAAGAGAATTAATATTACTTATTAATAAAATAATTATGTGGAAACAATGCATTATTTCGATCAATCGTCAACAAAGCTAGGATGTTCAAGTTTGAACAAAAAGCATTAAAATGAAGACTTTAGATAGAAAAAAAGGACAAATGAATTACCAATTAGAGCATTGATACCATCACACCAGGCGTTTATTGCCTGTTCATCAGAAGTTACCAAATGATAAAGATCAGGTTTATCACCAACTTCCAGTGTTATACCGCGTATATTAGCATTTTTCTTTCCTTTTGTACTGCTGCTCATTGGAAAATCACCTTCACCGCCAGCTACGACTCGTTGTATATCAGCTATATCTACTGTAAATAATATTCTATTCAATTTCGAAAGTAAATGGTTCACAAATAATTAACATAAAATTTAACATGAAATCGATAATAAATTCATATTTGACTTCACTTTTTATATTTCCAGCAGAATTAGCATTTGATGAAGATTCTGTGCCTGAACAATCTGTACAAATCAGCGTCTTCTCGTTGGCATCCAATTTCCAAAACCAGAATTGTTGCCCTTAACAAATATGTGTTAATTAAAGGATTTCATTTTAAAAAATAGATATGTCGATCTAACTTTTGATAATTTAATACTTGATACATAAAAATATAATGTAACATTCATATATAATAACTCATATACATATATAAATTTTTAACTAATGGTTTCCACTTTAAAAAAAAATCACTTTTTATACTTTGGAAGGTACACGGTCAACTAAAAATAAAATCACATTTAATTTAGTGCATCAAATTTCTTAGCTTTACTAAATTTTTATGCTCTTGCTATAGTACAGTTAGAGACTTGTCTTGTTATTTATTTGTGTAAATTGCTATTTGCTAGTGATTATTTTTGTGAGAAATATTTTTATTTTACATCTTGTTTTTATTACAGTTTTTTTCAATCTAATGTTTTTTATTCTTTTTATTCTTGTTATTATATTTTTTTCGTATTAACTCTAAGAAAACTATCTATAACATATGGAAACTATTTATAACATTTCGGCAAAAACCAGAAAAAGCAAACTACTAAAAAACAAACATATCAAAATTCGTTTTCATTATGTTCGTCTTCTCACTAGTTTGCCTTATTTTTCTGATTTTTGCCGAAATATGATAGACAGTTTCCAAATCCATCTATATTTGGAAAGTTCGCATAACATGAAACTATGAGCATGAATTGACAGATTAAAAAAAAAACCTTTTTGCATCGATTTGCTCTTCACTAGCTTCCCAAATTTATAGCCATTTTTCAAAAGATTTTTACGATTCTTCAAAACCAGATCAACAATACCTGGCCGAAGATGCTCTCTCAGCTCTCTGAAAAATTAAAAAAAAAGTGATATGTTTTTATCATAGTTGAAATATTTCCGAATTTTGGCTAGATCTACAACAATGAACCTGATTTAACTGAAAAAACCAAAATTTTTCAGCAATTTTGCTTGAAATTAGTTCACATAGTCACTTTTAAACTAGTTGCTGCATCGATTAATGGATTTATATACAATGAAAAAAGTAAAACAGTTCAAACTTTAAAAATTCACTTGACAGCATCACTCTGTAATTCTTCTGCTTCCTTAGCACTTCTTTCTTTTTCCCAAATTTTCTTCATGTGTGGATATGAATGAGTTGCTAGCAACTCCTCCAACTTTTCAATCGTTACCGGTTTCTCCAATAAACAAACATTGATTTGCTTTCGAACAACTGCCAAAACCTAAATAAATACATTTCGTTTCAATTAGCGAACATATGATAACTATATAAAATTATGAAATCAAGTGTATGGGAGAGAGTCGATGACAAATCCACATTAGATTCAAAATGAATTATAGTTAACAAGTTTTTTCATGATCATACAATGCTTTGGCGGGAGATTTCAGAATCCTAGTAATTCAATCTAAATCAGGACACAAATCTAATTAATGATTTACTAGCTACATAAACGCTCAGACTTGAAATCTTTGAATCTGATTGGTATTTACTTCAATCAGTTATCAAAAACTAGCAAAACTCCTAATCAATCCTAAATTTTCAATAATTCCATTAAATTCATTCAAATGTTGGAAAACTTTCAACATTACAAGAAAAACTAAGATTAATCTAAATTTTCTACCTTTTTGATATCTTCCTCGCTTGCATGCATTTCACGCCATGTACGATGAAAAAGTTTTACAAGTACAACAAAAAGATCCAAAAATGGCCGATCACTTTTGAATAATAAAACCATCAATCGATCACCTTCTTCTACAAATCTCTTATTTTTTTGTTATTTATACAAATAAAAATCCAAGCATAAACGGTTAATTCTTTCTCCGAAAGACGGAAATGATCTGTAATATATTACCAGGTTCATTGACAACATGAAGAATATCAATCAGCATTTGTACCAAATGAACCGATACTAATGGAAGGGACCATAGATTGTTATCAGATCTCATTGAATTTTCCATAGATATCTGGAAATGTTATTGTTTAATTGTTATTATTAAACTATAAATAGCAAGAGAACCATTGCTACATGATAACAATCTAATTCCAAATAGCTGTTTGCGTTCATTCAAAAATAAGTAAAAATTAAAATCAAGAAGACGTGTGGCAAAGGTCGATAAGCTTGGAAATACTATTTATAACTAAAATCGAATCTGAAGAAAGTGGAAACTGTTGGTAGATAAAACATCCCGAATCTTCTTGTGTAATAAATTTTGTTCAAACAATAAATTAATAAACAAATTATTAATTTACTTTTGCAATGGAATCGGCGTAATGAGTAACAAATGAGAGAATCGTTTCCAGTGCTAGTGATCCTGGTGGTGTTTGTATGACCGCTTCCGTGAAATTCAAAAATTCTGTACGCTTTTCCTCTGACACAACATTTGCATGCATCCCTTTACTGCTTTCCCCGTGTAAAAGTTTGAGCTGCTGAAATTATAAAAACTTGACAACTGTTAAATACAGTTAAGTTTCATCAGATTTTTTCTCAATTTTGCACAATTAATTTAAAATGCATATAAATCTAATAAATAATGTATGTATAATTATCCATATATAATCATAAATAGTACTAATAAATAGGAATTCGAACACAAGAATCAAAAAATATTTATTATTTATAAAAAGTTTAGAAAACCATTTTTTCCATTTCTTAAAATATATAAATTTATGTACTATAATTTTTCAACTTCCTACAAAAACCCGTTCGATTTCTGCTTCTGTAGGAATACGTAAAGCTTTTTCCAATAGTTTATTTAGCTGTATCCGTTGTACTATAATAAGTTGCTGTTCAATTCCAACATCCAATTGCTTCCCTTTCCTCAGTACCGACTTCTCAATTGCACAGCGAAAAGGTGTTACATGGAGATGCTTAAAATTGAATATTATAAATAATAATATTTATAATATTTATCCTCAAACTGCTTTCAAATGATTCAGTGAACGAAGTGAATTTCACATAAAAATATTTTTGGTAGGAATGGGAGATTCAAAGAATTTCACTTCTTAAGTCATTTCACAAAATCTAGGAATGAGTGAGTAATTTCAATGGAGATATCAATATTAAGTTATAAAAAGGTAAAGAGATAAAAAAGAAGAAAAAAACAAGAAATAATGGAAAAAAAGGGAATATTAATAATATTTACAGTAAAAAATAAAAATTTTGAACAGAACCCCGAACCTAACTCTTCGCATCTAAAAATCATTAAAAAAACAAATGAAGTGACTGACTTCAACTATTTTCTTTATGTGAATTAATTATTATTGATATTTGATTTTTGTCAAATTAATTATAATCGTCATTAGAATAATTTCTACTGTCCCTTAATAAATCTCAAACTATAATTTCTTAAGATATTACAATCAACCATATTAAAATTTATTAAATATTTTTATGGGGGAACTAAAAACTTTTGTTCTTACCTCTACGATATCACTTTTTACATGGTCTCTGGCTTTGTTATATAAAGAATTCATCAAAGTTAAAACATTCAAAATGACTCGTTCGTCTGATTTCTCAAGATGACGTATAAGTGATTCGAATGGCACTTCGCGTAATACCAGATTCATTTTCTCCTCACTGAAATTTAAAAGCAATAATACTACCATAAATACGAATTATTTTTCGGAAAGTTCTTATGAAAAATTTCTAGAAATGCACCTCATAACTTTTAAACATTAGACTAAGAAAAAATAAATTTGGCAAAATATTCATGATCACCATAATTTCACGAATTCCAAACTCAATTCGCGAATTTTATGAATACAATCGATTCTGATAATATAAGACTATCTGGATGAACAGGAAGTTCACTCCCGATATTAGTATTTTTCCTAGATGTTAAAATGAATGTCGAGCATAATTATTCCACAACCAAAAAATATCTTTTGTAATCACCAAAAAGTATTTTATGCAAGACAAAGTCATTTAATCAAAAATAGAACTCAATAAATGAATCGAATTTATTTCTATAATTATATAATGGAAAAATTTTATACTTTTTGGAGTTCAAAATTAGATCGATAATATTAAGCGATGAAACCAGTAAGGTATTATCCTCTTGCTTGGCTCTGCCTGTAATATTTTCTGCTATTTTCGAAACAAATTCATCCGAAACTTGCGACCAGTATAGTAAACCAGGATGATCCATCAACAACAACAATGCTTGCAAGAATCGAGATTGAGAGGAAACGCTGCTAAAAAAAATTGTTTGCAATAATCTTAAGATTTGATTTGTTAGGTTTTTGTTTAATCTTGAAAGATTTTATTCTTTTTTTTCTAGATAAATGTCCAATATCATTTAATATGAATGCAACAAAAAATTTTGGAACATATATTATAGCTTACTGTAATATAAATTAGTTGATTTAACACTTATATCCATCATTTTCAAAATATGATAATTTGTAACGTCAAAAATTAACGAAACTGGAGACAATCATTGAAGGAAATTTGAAAATATTGAAGAAAAAAGAAAGAAAATTTGAATTAAAATATTCTAGGAAATGAAGCTTAATACATACTCTGCGCACAATCCTTTTTCGATAACTTCAAATATATAGTCATAACCACCTATACGCATAAACTGTGCTGCGAACGAAATATCACCGCATAAAGCGATCAATTCAGTAAGTGTTGTTCGTAGATCTCCAGTATGAACTGAAGGATTACGTAAACGTCCCAATAGATTGTGTGCGTAACATTCCTGCGAAGAAAAGAAGTACAGTAGCCTATATTATTAATCCTAAAATTTATCAAATAAAATAAATTTAATCTGCAAAATCTGAAATAATTGACTGGGAAACACACTGAAATATAAGAAAAATATCAATTTTAATTCAATTATTGCAAGAAATAAAACTTAGAAAATATCAATATAAGTGTATGTAAGTGTTTATATGTGGATGAAAATAAATGTGTTTGATGCATGCAACATAATTATATTTTTTACTGAGCCCATATATGATCTCTTTACTTGCAATTCTGCTGTAATAATTATGAATTTTTTTTTTGCTTTGAAATATCATCGAATTATCTTTTCTAATCTTAGCATAAAATAGAAGTTATTCTCTTAGAAAATCCGAAAAATATGGATGAATAATACCGGAGAAGCGGTTAAAATGAGAATGAATCCTTGGGGTACCAAACTACGATTTTCTTTGGTTAGAAAAACACCATTACCATCATTACCACGATCTTCAAATTTCAACGCATATGTATTTCTCTCCGACTGTGGTAGCTTCAATTCGATGCTCAAACGTGTAATTAAATCTGTCAAAACCTCGTTCTGAAAAGAATGAATAGAACCTATTTTTCCTAAGGATTTTAATAATTCTGAGTTAGTAAATATATAAACTAATTTAATTTTGTCTCGAAATTTGAACCGAAATTTATAAAATCCAGAAAGATAAAATATATTGAACATCATAAGCCCAATAAATGGTACTAAAAAGTTGCATTTTGTCTTCAAACTAATAAAAAAACTTGCTTGTTTGTCAAAAGTTACATATGCCCAAGTGACATTTGTATTGGATTCTGCAGGAAATTCATCGCTTAGGTACTTTTTTAAATTCGGGTCTAATTTCACAGCTCCCTGAAAAATAAAAATAGTAAACGAAAAGATAGTATATTAAATGAAATTTATTTGAAAATTAATGAAACAAAATCCCTACTCATATCTAATAGATAGCAAACGTTCATCCTAAATTCAAAATTAAACGATAATCAGTGAGATTTTTGGTACTGAATGAGACATATTGCTGGTATCACTTATCTTATCATCTGATTCTTTGATTTTATTGAAAAAATCGCACCTAACTTCTCAATATGCTACGACATAGACTCCGTTGAATCAGAGAGTTTGTTTTTCTTTTATCCGGGAGCAATGGTAATTAAATGTTAATTAACAGGTAAACAAAACAATGTCTCAAGTAAAATAGCTTATCTTGAAAATTTCTGATCTGTCAACTAATAATCTTATTTTTTCTTACAAATTTCTGTTAAAATTTTCAAATTTTTTGCAGAATAAAAATTTTATCTTTAAAAATTCGAAAAACAGTCCTGTAAGGAATTAAAATTTATGCCAGATTGCTGAAATTAACTTCTGAATATTCGCTCAAAAATCAATTTCTCTTCTCTACTGATATTTTCTGCATAATTCAAGAATATTTCTCTAGCGCTAATAGTCTATTTCTAACTTCTTATCTTTCCGGAAACAGAAGATAACGACGGTTTCATTGGAAAGACGCCATTTTTTTTTTTGATCAACCGGAAGAAAATAATGAAAATTTTATGAATTATAGTTGTAATTAATACAGAATTTACAGAAGACAAATAAATAAATAATTTACTTTAACAAGATTTTCCGGAAGACGAATATCAACTTCTTTTAATGGTTTTGAAGCGGTATGAAAATGTGCAGCACCAAGCTGATCCGGCCCCATTTAATTTCTTTCTTTGTACTACATTTGAAAAAATTTCAACGAATTATTAATTAATTAACAGCTAACTATTTTACATATATGGCAATCCATCCGGAAAAGTAATTCGTCCGGAAAACACGAAATCAATATTGTAATGAATTTTGGCAAAATTAATGAAAATAAAGAAGGAAATGCAATTTATTTTTGATAATTTTTAATTTTAAATACATTTCATTTCCAACATGGATATTAATTAATTTCAGAAGTTTCTCCGTGGCAAATAAATATCGTAAAATTAGCACAACACTTATGATGATTAAATTGATTTAGACTTTGAGTGACTAACCACATTCAGGAAATTTTTCTATCGCAATTCAACTTTGAACCCATCGGCGATAGCACCTTTTTGTCCAATTCATCAGTTATTTTAATATTTGAAAAATTTACTAGGTAATCCATTAAATTTTTGGAAAATTTTCCAGAATTAGTTGGTTTCGGGATTTAGTTAGAGAATTGAAGGTTTTTGAGCTGAATGAAGTTCGTTAGTTCAGTCTTCATTATGATATCATAGCACTAATTAAGCTATCATCATAGATGTTTTGTTTTGGAACTGCTGTTTTAGTTATTACGTATTATGTCGATATACGCAAGTAGACATACATTCACGTACGCATGCACAAATACGCTGATAAAATCACGTACACAGATATACTCACGTACACGTTATCATACTTGCACGTACACCATCCACATATGCATACGCGCAAACACACGTTCGCGTACACATATATACATCTACATACGTATGCACTCAAACACAGATACATTCACGTACACGTTATCACGTATATATGTAAACACAGATGCATACTGGTACGTGTACGTGTATATACATCTACTTTTTGAAACATTTTACGTATATTAGGGATTAAATCCGATTGATTGATCAAACATTCACAAAAAAAATTTTTTTTTCAAAAAATTTTTTCCAAAAAATGACAAAAAATTGAGATAAAAGAAAAAAAAAATGTAAAATTTTGCGATGAGATTCTAAGGCATTTTCTAACTCGAAAAGAATAAAAAATGAGGTGATTGTTTGAGATATTATGAAAAAGGAATTTTTTGAATTTTTTTTTTCAGAATTTTTAATATAATATCAATCAAAACAAACAGATGGTTTTACACCTCTCGCAGGATGAATTAAATTTCAGAATGGTATATGATAATTTTCGAAAATTCATCAGTACTCAATGATCGAAAATGGTTAGATAATTTTTCAAAATTTATTGAAATTTAAGTGCTAATTTATTTTTTCAAAAAAAAAAACAAAATTTTTTTCTTTTTTTTTGTGAAGAAGAAAAATTAAAGACAAAAAAACATACAAAAAAAAAGAATAATATGGCACTAAAATACGAGGTGAATACAATTTTTCCAAAAAAATTGGATTGAATTTAAATTTTATAAAGGAAAAAAGAAACTTATAAACTACGAATATTATGTAAATATGAAAAGAAAAGTAATGAGTAACATAAAAACTTGGAAAAGAAAAGGACAATAAACAGAGGTAAAATAAAAAAAAAAAGTATTGCTATATTATTTTCTAGCATATACCAAATGAAATCAAATAACAAAAGTGTATAATTTGATAAGAATTAATTAATTAAATCTTTTCAAAATTTTCTTCATAATTATATAAAAGATTATTCAATTTAAAATTTATATTATGAAAAGGGTTCGATAAACCAAGCGAATAATTTGGAAAATTCGAATTCGAAATAAAAATTGTTGCAATTTTAAAATACAAACTTTTTGCGAAACGAAAACAATTCAACTTTATGCTAATTAAATGAAAAAAGAAAAAAAACTATAAATCATGCAAATAAGGAAAACGCAAAACAAAAAAAGTTGGAAAGCTAAGCAGTTGTTGATGAATTATTGAGTTTAACAAGCGCACGAAAGAAATATATCAATTCGGCTTGAAGACGTGCTTCCATCACTATCAATAATACATGAACCTAAAATTTGAAATTTAAATTCGAATTAATGTTAAATCAGAAGTGAAAACTTAAAAGCAACATAAACAATATATATTATATTGTATCAAATAATTTATTAAATTATGCGAAAATTAATCTTATAATGGTAAAATTATGAATTTTTTAAAATTTTGATATTAAATGGATAATAAAGTCAATGATTACTTTTTTTTTCGATTTCTTGGCTTGCTTTAGCTTTTAATGAGAATAAAGAATGCGAATAAATATAAGTAAATCTAATGCAAAGAAAATGGCTTTTTTTTTTTTTTGTTTTAAAGTCAATTTCGACATTTGAAAAATTATAATTAATAGATGGTACCAACTATTGATTATAATTTTTAAACATCAAAACTGATTTGAAAAACTGATATCTGATTTTATTTCAGAAATATGTGCTTAATTATCAAACCTTTTCAGACGATTTAAAATCGACCATAATCGATTGCCGCAATGAATTTGTTATTTCATATGGATGAAAACAAACGGTTTTAATAAATCTTTTCATTTTACGATTTAACATTACATTCACTTCAGCGTAATTATAATCATCATGACGAATACCTGTAATTGTACTACTTATCTGTTAATTATAATTATTCATTCATTCTTGAATTCACTTTAATTTTGATGCTATTTTAATTAAGTTGTTAAGAATTAAATTTTGAAAATCTACAAATCATGATCGGTTTAATGTTTCTTTTTTTTTTCATTTTGCGATTTAAAATTATGATTAAATTATCTTGATGATTAATCAAAAATTAGCGATAGCCAATTCTTATGATTAATCATGTCAATTTAATACTTTGGGAGAGAAATTTGTTGGGCATATATATTAGTAAATGACATAATTATTATATATATTTAAATACTTGCAAATTAATTTGCATATTTATTCGTTTATCTATTAACTATTGATTGATGCTATTTTTTCATATTTATTACTCATTTGCTTTTTTACTCGATAATTCATCTATATGAATTTTAATGCTGTGAAAAGAAAACGCATTAATTCTTAAAGCGTTAAAATTTATCAATAAGTATTAAACAATTAATAATATAATTATTCAAATTTATATTTGTTTAATTAATGAAAAATAAATATCTTACCGTATAAAGATTGAATATACATCCAAATAGCATGTCGATATTTACTTGTATCCACGTCATTATAAGTACCCAATCTGAAAAGTTTAAAATGATTTAGTGCTTAATTTCATGAAATTATGGAATTTCATAAAATGATTCAATCAATTAAAAAGGAAAAGTGTTATCGAAAACTAAACATTCAAAATAAATGGCAATTGATTATTGAATAGAATTAGTAATTAATTAGTAAATAAAGAAAGGAATTAATTAAGAATTGATGAAATGGTCAAACTAATTATAATAAACGTCAATAATTACGTGGAATAAGTAAGATTTTGAACAAGTGTTATTTTTTTATCCAAAATATCCGCCATCTCATTATATAATTCATCAACACAACTATAACCTTGATCTTCCCATGAAAATTCCTGAAAAAAAAAAAAAGAAAAAAAATTAGAGAATTTATTCGATAAAAATAAATTTGAAATGTTTAATTATATAAACTAAGTAAAATATGAGATACGAAGCAATTATTTAAATTAAATTGAAATTTTAAATTTGCGGAATTTAATTTTGTAACTTTTAAAAAATCATGAAAGAGATCAATCGTCTAATAATTGATCTTTTCAATGCTATATATCTTCCCTTGATTTAACGTAAATAAACGTCAAAAGCGTGTTGTATCTTCGTGAATAACATATATCAGTACTATTGAATTTATCATTTGGTTATCATATTTTGTAGCGTTTCTGTAAGAAAACAAAATTTATGTAAATTTCAAAAATTTAAATTCAAGATCTTCATATTTCTATTCTAAACTAGATAAATTTAATTAAAATTAACGTGAATTTTGTGGGTTCGAACGTGAGCACATTTCGCAAAATCAACGTAACGAAGATGATTATCAGACGTATAGAATGATGAATAACCATTCGAACAATTTTGCAACGATTTTTTTTCCACGCAATTATTTGTCGATCTGTTTTCTGATAATGAAATTTCTTCTGTTTCTATAAAAAGAAAAAAAAATTAAATGAAGAAATCAAAAAATCAATGAAAATGAAATTAAAATCGAAAATGAATTTGTTGGTGATCTTTCGATTGAAATCATATCTGAATAATGATACGTTTTTCCTTATCTTCATATGAATTATGATATGTTTTTCCCTTTCTTTTTTTCAAAAAATAATAAATCATGATTTCACATAATCATAATTTTATGATAATTTTGATCATAATTTCGTAATCAAAAATTTTATCATAATCATAATTTTACCAGAAGAAGTTGTCGATGTGATACTTTCACTGTCAATTTGTGCTTCCAAAAAATACTTTTGCATTTCTTGTTCACCTGGATGTTTCAGATCAGTTTTTGATTTTGCTTTTTTTAATTGATCCATACCTTTCAATAGTAACTCAATCTCACAATGATTATCATCCTTCTTATCATTTGCCATTTCGTTTGAACTGAAACATGGAACTTAAAAAATTTAAACTTAAATCCAATTAAATATTTGATTCAGTTCAATTTAACACAAATAACCTACTATATCGTTATCAAAATGAGGATTAGATAATAATGATATTAATCTTACTGTATTGATTTATACGTAATTGTTTGAGTTAAAAATTTTATAAACAACAAAATTCATTTTTTTGAATTTTTTCAAAAATTAAATCTCTGAAATTTTTCATGAAAATGAAAGTTTTACGCAAAATTAAAAATAGTTAATTACGACAAATTATAATTAACTTTATCAAACAAATACTAACCTGGTATATTCATTTGGATGTGTGGTACCATTTCCTAGAACAAATGAACATAACACATGAGTTTGAGCTAATACAATCGATGCTTGAACTAATTCGGATAAACACCAATTTGTTGGTGAACAACATTTTGTAAGAGTCTGCAGAATTTAATTTTTGTACAATAAAATTAGAAAGTATTACAACAAATAGAATAATTATTTAAACTACTGTATTTGACATAGTAATTATTCAAATTATTGTATTTGATACCACAATTATTTAGATTACTGTATTTAATACAGTAATTATTTAGAGTTTGAGTTAATACAAATCGATGCTTGAACTAAGTCGGATAAACACCAATTCGCTAGTGAAGAACAACATTCTATAAGCATCTACAGAAACGAGTTTTTTTTTTTGTTTACATAACAAATCAGAAAGTACTAAAACGAAATAAGTAATTTCATTATATAAATTTAATTTAATTAAAAAATGTAATATGCCATTAATTAGATCACTGAAAATTTAAATACAATAATTTTAAACAAATTTAATTGCGAGAAATATTAATTTCACTTAATTATACAAATCTATAATTGATTTAATTGTAAAAATTATTAATTAAACCTATAAGTATGTAATAGTTCAACTAAAAAAAAAAAAAAAAAAAAAAAGTGATTTCATTGCTAAGTAAGTATATGATAATCAACTTTGATCAATCAATTTTGAAAATATATGAAAAATTTCGAATTAATTAATTAAAAAAAAAAAACACATACGATCAGATGATCATGATTAATTGACCACGGTTGATGAGCTAAGACAGCATTTAGGACATCAAGATTTTGAATTTTTTCCGATGCATACGACAAACCTTTCAACCAATCATGCTTTCCACCGGTACGTTTAAATTCATGTATATGTAAATCCATCAAAAAATGACAACCATGCCTACTTGCAGCCTAAACTTTTGAATATGAAAAAAAACTATTTGAAAATTTAAAAAAAAAAAAATTTTTTTTTCAAAAATTTAATTTTCAAAACAACAAATTGTATGAAAATTTTTGAAAATTCTAAAACATTTTAAATTGATTTCATTCTATAATAATTATATTTCATATAATTTTTTTAAATCGATAAAAAAGATTATTCAATTTCAAATGACTAAAATTTCATTTGATATGTTTAGATTTGATTAATTTTTAATTTTTTAAATTATAATTAATTTAATTCTTCAAATTATAATTGGAATAATTTGAAAAGTAAAAAATTATTTTTAGAAATATTTGAAAAAAATTATTACCATTAATGCGATATAATGTCGTTCGCATATTGCCATTGGACCGCTGCCATAAAAAAGTTGCTCGATTGTTTGATAAAAAACGGTCCGATATTTGGGATGTAAACAAAGCCATCTGGAATTTAATCATAAATTCAAAAAAAAAAAAAAAAAAAAAAAAAAAAAAAAAAAAAAAAAAAAAAAAAAGAAAAAAAAAGATTGAAATATTTGAAGAAAAAAAAAAAAATTGATTTCAGTACAATTTTTTTTCCTCTTCAATCTTTTCTTCTTTTTCAGCAGTTATAAGTATTAAATAAAAAAACAATGATTATAATAGTTATAATAGTAATTATAATAATTTCAAATTTCTTTTCTTGATTATTCGCTTTTTAATAAATTTTTTTATTTATTCATTCTAAAATTTATTTATTGTCTTTTTTAAGTCCTTCATTTCAGATATATATAAATATAGCAGCTTTTGATAGTACTTAAATTGAAGTTATAAGTTTTGGTGTATTCAAATCTATAATATTTAATTGAAATTTATTTCTCGAAGATTCAGTTTAAAATTTATTTTTTATTTTTTAATTTATAATATTGAATTCAGTTTCAAATTTATTTTTTTCAAATTTATAATAGCTAATTAAACTTGCAAAATTTATATTTCAAACTTACAATACTTAATCCACTTGCGAACCCATAATATCTAATTTTATTTGAAAATTCAGCTTAATGCTCGTTTATATTAGATAAAAACATTTTTTTTTTAGGAAGCATTTACAAACTGCTCTTTTTCATAATAGCAAAATATTCTTTTCTTAATTAATATAATAATTTTAAATATTGAATTTTTATTTTCTAAAAATATCGCAAATGTTAATTAACTTATTTTAATTTGACTTCAAAATAAACAACTTATCTTGAAATTTTCTCCTCAATTCTTAAAGTGCTAAGCAAATAAACAAAGCTATTTGAACTAGTTTTTCAATTTTATTATCTAAACAAATTTTATTACCATCAGCGTAATTTCAACAAATTATATTCAAGAAAAGAACACGAAACACAATTTGATATATAGCCAAAAAAATATTTGAAGGATTTTCTTTCCATTTTTTTTTAACTAATAACAATTTTTGATCAGAATTAATTATCGAAGCTATCTGTTTACAGAAATTTTGCGAAATTTATCCGATAGAAATAAATTCAATTTCGTCAATTGTCGATTTCTATTCATTGTAAATTTTTGAAATTTTATTACATTTAAATAATGTCAATTCAATCATAAAACGGAAATTTTTTGTTCGCTTTCACATTTGTTAATTTTACAATTCATCCGAAATTTCGTAAACAATCTCTATTTTTAGCTAAAATTCATTACGTAAACAAATGGATTGGTATTCAGCAAATAATCTGCATGGGGTATAAAAATGAAAAATGATTCGAAATTCCCCAATGATTTAATCATCTTTCAATCAATAATTTTCATTGACTAAATTTTAGCCAAAAATATTGCTATTATTTAAATAATAAATGCAAAAACAATAGATTTTATCAGAAGAAAACGGTAAAAAAAAAAGAAAATTGATCAAATTTATCAAAAACAAAAAAAGGAATAAGCAGTAATTAATAATTTATATTTGTCTCGATGAAACTGTCACTTATCATTCCATCTTTGATAGAGAGTTGATAAATAATTAATTAAGATTCTTATTGATAACAATTACTAATTTTATGCATCAATAATTCATTTCATCGAATAATTCTCAAAATTACCGAAATTGATTTGATTTAAATAATTCCCTCAGAAATTTAATTTTGTCAGAGATTTTAATCATCGTGCCTTCTTTTATCACCATTAAATTTGATAAAATTTAAAAAGATAAGAAATCGACAGTAATTAATGAACCTAAAAATCAGTGAACATTCATGCTTGACTAATTTTACTGCGATTCTATATTTTTTTTGCTAAGAAAAAAAAGTTCAGATGAAACGAACAATTCTTTGAGCATAGTAAATAAATTACTATACTGACCTTTGACTTTATGTAAATATTTAAATTTCAACTGTTAAAATGAATAAAAAACTAAATTGAATTTTAGAATCAAAAATATGCAAATACATTTTCATTTATTTAGATTGTTATTTTTTGAAACACTATACAAAAAAAAAAAAAAAAAGATTTATTTGTTTGTAACCATTTGAAAAACAAAAAAAGACATAAAAAAGATGGCAATAAATTTTGAATCAAATGGAAAATGTCAATAATGTCAAATAAAAAGACATCATTTTATTCTCATGAAATAAGAAAAACAAGTTTTATTTTATCTGACCTTTGACTTTAAACAACAACTGTCCAAGAATAATTAATTATTCAATCATTTCAAAACTTTAATCATTCGTTAAAATCTATTTTCAAAGTTCTGACAAGGTAAAAAATCAGATGAACAGCTGTCTTATCGTTAAAAAAATTTTTTTGATAATAAAATGATTGTTTGATATTGTTTAAAAATGAAAAAAAAACGAGCTTGATCAAACTGATATAAAAACAAATTTCTCAATCATTTAACTTATAGCTAACTTTTAATCCCTACGAAGACAAAAAATTTGTTTTACTAAAAAAGAAAATTGACAATTAGCTTTTTTTTTAACTTTTACACGAAAAAAAAAAGAAAAATGAAAGATAAACTTTTTTTCATCGATAAAAAAAATGATAAACATCTGTTGAAAATCATTGATCATATAAATAATTCTAAAATTCTTTTTCTTTCTTTTTTTTTTTTTTGATTTTTGTTTTATAAATTTTGTTAAATTATCAATTAAAAATAACATTCTCAATTGAATATGAAGATTTTTCCGAAGATGATAATCTGTAATTTGATAAGTTCATAAGTTGAAACTACGATTTGGCACAATGAAAAATTTCTGATTGAAGTGTAAAATCAAGATGATAATACTATTGATAATTTAACAAAAAGAAACAGATTATATGGAAAAGTTTGATAGCCAGAATATTAAATTTTTTGCGACAAATTAATACGAAATTTTTTTTTTTTTTTTTTGGATATGAGTGAAACATCATTTTGAATGAATTATTGAATTTGTTACGGAAGAAGGAAGTGAAATAAAAAATTGATAAGTAAAATAAATTTCTTCCTAATCAAAAAATTTAAAAAATCCATTTTTCTTTCAATTTTTTTTTTTTTTTTGCCTAAAAATGAAAATAAATTGAAAAATATTCGCAAATATCTTTTTTGCATTATGAAATAATGATTGCTTCTATGTGTTATTTGTCTTTGTAAGTGACTTTTTTATTTAAATATTTTTGAAAAAGAAAAAAAAAACAAACTTATCAAATGGCATCCAAACATCTGGTAAATAGATATAGCATGTATTCATGCAATCATTCTTATCTTCTGAAGTCATCATCTAATGCAAATATCTGAAATTGACATTTTTAGTAATTTTTTTTTTTTTTTAAATCTATATGGCAATTTTTATTTCAGCTTAAATTAATTATTTGCTCAATAATTAAATTGTCGTTATTGATCAGCTTATCAATTTCAACCATATCTAATACCATTTTTGGAAATATTTATCTGAAAAATATTTCGAAAAACAGATAAAGCAGATAAAATTTCCAGATAAAAAAAAACTTGCAAGCTATATATGGTTTTTTTTATTAAGGCATGAACTAGAAGTAAATTAATTCACAATAAAATCATTTATTAGGGGAAGGGGGGGAGAGGAAGGACTAAATTTTAGATTTAAACTAAATCGGACAATTGACAGAATAAAAAAAAAAAAAAAAAAAAAAACGCTGAAATTATTTTAAAATAAATATAAAATTACTTGTTGATTAAGCTTAAAATTTATTCCATCTATTAATTAATTGTTCATTATTGATTAGAATAAAATTTCATGTTAATTTCATTTAAAAATAAACAAACCAAAAGAAAAAAATTTACTTATTCCGCCGGCAAGTTTTTTTATTGCTCACAACTTAGATTGTCATAAACCGTTGGATAATTCACTCGTTTTATAGAGTAGAAATTTGTTTAATAAATTTATTTTTGTTTCTTTCTTCTTTCCAAATTGATTTTTCTTCCTTGAAATAAAGAATAAAATTTTAATACTTGAAACGTTTCTTTGTTCAAAAATATTTCGAGAATAAATCAAAACATACAATTTTAATTATTGATCGATACTTATTTCATTTGGCAACCCAACCATCCATATAAATTTTTGCAAAATGGATTTACTACGAATAACAACAACGACAACAATAACACATCTTAACAAGATCAAATTGGGCAATTTTTGTCAAAAACAAGAATGACAAGAAAAACAATTTGGAAATTTTGCTTTCAAAATAGCTAATTATAGTTTTTTTTCCCTTATTTTTGTCCCAAATTATACTTCCCGCTTTTCCTCATAATCAATAACCTTAGCTTCGGGATGTCATTTTATTCAAAATTGTCAAATTTTCAAAAATATTGGAAAAGAAGCAAAAAATCTTTCATCTCTCTCTCCCTCTCGCTCTCGCTGTTTGTAGATCTTCATTTTAAATATCGCAGATCGTAAAAGGTTTAACGAAGAAATTCGCCATTTTACAATTTTTTCATTAATTGCAAATTCGAAAATTTTAATGGATTCAAGAAAAATTTTCTTCAAATCCAATCGATAACATATATAGTTAGTGTTAAGTGGAAATAAGCAGAATTTTTATGCAACAAAAAAAACTTTTCATTATTTCTTTTTCTTTTTTCTTTATTTCCAAAAAAAAAAAAGAAAAAAAAAAAGGAAAAAACAAACATTAATTTGGAGGAAAAAAAATATCAATTCGATGATAATAAAGCATTATCATCACTAGCAATAGGAATAACAACTAAGCAGCATTTGTATATATAATCGATCAAATTTATTTAGGAAAAATATACATTTGGAAGTGATGTGATAACAAATGAGATAAAATTTACTGATATGATATGACTGATAAAAAAGCTTTTAATTTGTACACAAAATATACATTAAATGAAATCATTTAGGAAGAGATGATAACAATCAAAGATGTTGTTGTTAAATTTTGAAATGATTGAAATAAGATAGCGAAAAGATGAATAGTCAAATCCCTCACTAAGATTAAAATGCAATGTTATAAATGATGAAAAGAAAGATGATCCATTCGTAGAATGTTATCACATTTTATCACTTTTCAAACCTACATTTCAAGAATAGTATTTGTGATAAGATATTATTATTATTATTACTATTATTATTTGCTTCTTTGTTAATTGATAATAATACATGCAAAATGATTGTTTTAATGATAAGAATATCATCAACATTATTCTGCATATATATCAATTTAAATATTCAATTTTTATTCAAACTTATAAATTTTTTTGTTATTATCATTTAAGAGAATTTATAGATTGAATAAAAATTGAATTTTGAAATTCGATGATTTATTGTCTCTGATAAGATTATTTCTTATTTGCTTTTCAAATTTAATCTCATTCAACTATTTATTTATTTATTTCTTCAATTTCTCATTTTATCTCATTCAGTCTATTTATCTTTCTCATTTAATTCATTCCAACGTGTTTATCTTTCTCATTTATCTCATTCAATTTATTTGCCAATTTCTTAATTGGAAATTACATATATGCAAAATGATGATGATAACAATGGCTAAAGATAATGATAAACAGAAGAGGATTTATAAATTTGAATAAAAATTGAATAATAAATTCAACTACTAGATTTTTTTTTGTGATAAGATTTATATTAATTTAATTCGCAATTTTATCTCATTTCAACTATTTATCTTTTTTTTTTTTTTTTCAAATTTAATTCCTCATTCAACTGTTGTTTATTTCTTATTCATTTAGCTATATTCGCCTATTCATTTAATTCAATGTGCTGCAAATAATGATGAATACTGGAGAGAAACTGATGATAAGAATAGATGATGATGATAATGATAATGATATGAGAATTTATAAAAAAAAACTGAATAACAACAACAAAAAAATTGAGCATATTTAAATTAGGTTGCTCATTTTGAACTTGTCCAAGGGTTAAAAATCGACCGCCTGGATAAAAGCATAATGATTGCTTTTCACTACTACAAACTATCTATCAATTGGCAGACCCACCACTAATCATCCGTCCTCTTTTTCCTATGTGACAAACGAGCAAGAATTTCCCTATGAAGGGACGAAATAATAGATGCAGATGTGTGCATGTATGTGTGTATGTGCTGGGAAAAGGTGATTTTTGATGCTTTAGATTTTTGCAATAACGAAAAATAAATTTCGCAATTCCAAAAATTCGCAAAAAGCAACGACAGAAAATGAATAGTAAATATGTGTGTGAATTGATTTATGATTTTGATAATAGTATAGCATAGAATAATATAGAATAGTGTATTAATAAAATGCTTAATTAATATACTATTCTATATTGCTATAGCTATACTGTTCCATACTCATTATCACTTATATATCCGAAGAATAAGTTTAATCCGATATTATATGCATGCTGTTTCACGTGAATAAAAACAAGAAATTTCTAATGGAATATTTTTAATTCATCATAATCCTTTTTAAATATTTCATTAATAATAATAATAATAATAATAATAATAATAATAATAATAATAAATAATAAAGTAGTAAATAATATCACTATTCTATATCCTATACTTCTCAATTATCATTTATATACCCAAAGAATAAGTTTAATCTTCCGATGTGTGTTATTTCACGTGAATAAAAATGATATATTTGTGGTAGAAAGGAAATAAGTAAATATATCGATTTATGATTTTGATAATAGTATAGCATAGAATAGCACATTAACAAAATGCTTAATTAACAAGAAGCATTAATGAATGCTTAATGTGCTGTGCCATATTCTACATTATTCTGTTCTATGTTTACCATTATACCGAAGAATAGGAAGGGGGGAGGGGAGTTAATCCTACGTTGTGTGCGTGTTATTTCACGTCAATAAAAACGGGATATTCGTAACGGAATCTTCCTAATTATCGTAATTCATTTCAAATATTTGACTACAATAATCTTAACTTGATTGTAAACAAATCAATCATTTCCTATAATTAATATTTCTGGTTTCATCTATCCTTTTAATATATTTAACAACGACAAATAATCATTTTAATTAATTGCAAACTATCAAATCATTTCCCTTTCTTTAACTTTTTATAAAAGAGAAATTTTAATTCAAAATTCTAATAATAATTTCCGCAAATAAGATAAATGAATAATTTGTGAAAGATTTCCAATTTTCTTTCTCTCTTAACAAAAGCGCATCATCCTCATATCGAAAACCTGACCTAAAATTCCTGTTAATGCGGGCAAATCACAGGGGGGGGGGGAGAAAGGGGAGGGGGATTTGCCGATGAAATTACTAGTAAAATGTCTTTCGATTGATTATTGTTTAACTGACTGATTGAACAATATAGTTTAATTAGCTGACATATTATTGCAGTTGACTGGATAATTTGAATCAGGTGTTGAGAACAGGTAGGAAATTTTTCAAAACTTTTCCCCTCCTCTTCCTCTCTTCCTCTCTCTCTCTCCCTCCTCACTTCTCTTCTATCTGTTTTTCTTAAAACTTTCGACTATCTATATATACATATATAATTTTCTCTAGTTTACGCCTAAACTTAATGGTCAGAGCTAATAGCGAATAAACCATATGATAAGATCGATTTCTGAATGCTTAATTTCAACTAATTTCAATAAAGCTTTGCAATTTAAATTTCATCAAACTAATATTTCTTGGTCGAATTTATTTGCTTGCAAATTGAGCTAATCAATAACTAATAGTAATTTGCTAGTAATGGCATACATTTGTGTAATTATATTTCTTACATCTCTCACTATTCGGAATTTGACGAAAGAACTTTTATATAAAGTTTATTAAAAATTTACAATTAAAAAAAAAAAGCACAAACAAATAAAGCGAATCTTTTTTTGTTACATAAAAATTTTATTCATTCTTATTTAACACCAACACATACATTATAATTGATTGATTTTAAAAGAAGGACTATTGAAATCCTTGAATTTGCAATTAATGGAAAAATTATAAAGGATGATGTTAAGTTCTTCGATAAACCTTTTATGCCTGGCATTATATATTTAAGGCGAAGACTTTTGCAGTGATGAACGATTTTTCTCTTCTTTTCGATATTTGCAAAATTCGACAATTTTCGAATGAAATGACACCCCACAGATGATCATCATTATGCGGAAACACAGCAAGTTGTCATTATCAACAAAATATGAAGAGAAAGAAAGCAATGCAGGTCTGTAATTAGTTGCTTTGAAAAGTTAAAATTATATATTGCTTTTCTTTTTTTCGTCCTTTTTTCGATCAAAATTTTCCTAATTTATCATGTTTGATGTGTTGTTTGTTAACTCATAATAATCTATTTTGCAAATTTTATACGTATACGAAGGTACTGACAAAGTGTGTCAATCAGTTAAATTATGCATTTGTTCATGCTGTGCTACAAAAGAAAATTTTGCAATTGCTGTAATATATTATTCGACGACCTTGTGATGCAGAAATTGAAAAATAGGAAAACTTGAAGTAGGCAATTTTAGGCATTTCAAAATTGAAATAGGTAATTTTAGGTAAGTAGGCATTTCATGAAGATTGTAAATAATATGCCATCATTCGTCAAATTTTTATGTTCAATGTAATACCAACAATAATAATAATAGTAATAATATGCAAATATAAATATTAATAGTAAATGGAAATGTTTGATGTTTATGCTTGGAGACTGAAATATATTCAGCACTTATACACAATACGTATATGTAAAATTGACCGAAATTTTGATCAATTGAGAATATATTACTCCTAATTTCCTACAGTATGAAATAATTCTCTTCTTTAAGAACTCATTCTAAATGTTATTCCGGAATGAAAGCGAAATTTTGAATTTAATAGAATGAAATTTCAATGAACTAGTAAAATTAATATTAGTGAAAAGAAATGAAAAGAGACTGAAAAAAAGATGAAATGAAATAGAATGTGGAATTATCAAAGAATACTAAAAAAAAAAGAATTAGATGATAATATTTTCGAAAATCATTTCTCAAAAAATTTGAAAAAAAAAATTAAAAAATATTATTTTCGGGAAATTTTCGAAATAAAAAGACGAAAATATCAAAATTTCATTAATTCAAATTATTGATATCACATCAGTTCTTTCCTAAATACAAATTAATATCATTAGCATAAAAATTCGATCTTCATAAGAGTTTCGGTAAAATTAGAGAGATTTTATTCCAATTGCTTTGATTTGAGCTATATTCATATCTATCATTTTCCTGCAGAATAAAATTACGAATGATATATAGCCGGAAATAGCTGTAAATTTGAAAAGAAAAGATGAATGAATGCAAATTTACATTTTAGGCGAATGATTGTGATATCCAGCAGATAACAACAACCAATATAAATGATATTAAACATTATTTAGGCTGAATTCGTAAAATTTTCAAGAAATTTCCTTTGCCCAACTATTTATCGTTCATTTACATCTAATCCCCGTAAAGGTATTCATCAAATTTGTAAGAAAATCTTGCATGTCGATCCATTTGAATTTAATAATCCATCAAATAGTTGGCATTATCTATTTGAAAATCAAAAATTTTTCACAAATAATAGAAAAAATTTAATTTGATGAAGTTGACATTTAATTCAAAATATTGTCAACTATTCTCTTTCTTTGGGAAAAATAAAATTTTTATTATTTGTAAGATTTATTGCTTAAAAATATATAATAGAATTATGATTACGCCGAAACGTACCATTAAAAAATGTATAATAAGATTGAGATTATGCAGAAATATATTTTCTCCTAATCTAACACCCTCCTCATAAACTATACTATTTGGTAGGAAAATGCCAAAAACAGTTGAAAAGTAATCCAGCTAATGTTAGCAATTCGAAAGAGTACATTTAGTTGAAATAGGAAATGAGGTTTGTAGTAGCAATGTGACCCTAGCGGACTTGTCAAGTTCTGACACTTTAGTGGTTACAATGGCTCATGCGAATCAAATTATCCATGTTAGCTATCAGATTAGTAAAGTGGTTTGTGTATTGCAAAAGTCCAGTGAGGTAGGGGAAGGGACGTAATTCTCATTTACGTTTTTGTCGATTTCCGTTCTTTTTTGAATTATCCAGTCTTCACTGGACAGTTTAAATTCAGGTTAAATGTTAGGAAAGATGCGATTAATGCAACAAATAATTGATAGGAACAGAAATAGAGAACTTCATATCTAGCATTTCTCGAGATTTAGTCGGATAAGAATGACGAATGGTATAGTTCGGGTATGAAGAGAACTAATGTATTTCTTATTCAAGAATTTGATGATCGAAAGAAGAGATTTGTCGTTAGAAATCAGTTATGTGAATAATAGACAGACAACATCTGTACTAGAATCATTCCTTATTAAATAAATTTGATTGAGAATAATAGATAATGATGCTTGTTTAAATGAAATAAAATTTTCGAAAATATGAAGGAAAAAAAAACAAAAAATTATTCCCTTTTAAAAATAAACGAAATAACGATGAATTTTTCGACTGATGAGACGAACATGGTGTCACATCGTTATAGTTGGAATTATCATTGACCGTAAAATACATGGTAACAAGAGATGGCAGAATTGGAGCGTTTCTTTTTCCATCCTTTCTCGGCTTTTTTCAGAATCCGTTTGGTGGGGGGTCGATGATTGAAGGGATAAACGATGCGTGTGATGTAGATATAATAATCGTATATACATAGTGCTGAAGATAGTACATTTGATGACTTAGGAGAAGAAAACTTCCAAATTTGCAAATATTTGCATGGAACTATTATTTGACGATTTTTCTACTTTCCGATTATTCGAAAAGTTTATAAACGATTTTCAGAAAATCGCAACTCTCTAATAGTTCAATGATTTTTTACGATGGGTTCATAGCATTAGATCTGTCCTATTATTAAGTGAAATAGAAACCTGAAATACTGGATGAGAACGATCTTTGTGCTGTCTTCATTTTTCATTTTATTTATTTACTTTTCTTTCTTTGTTTTCTTTCGAAATGCTTGAATTTTAACTGAAGCAGCGGGATAACATCATTTGAATACTTCTCTAGGTAACAAATACATACAAAGGAGAACAAATGCATATTATATATTAATCTGTTTAGTTACAAAGGAAAGCGAATATATCATGAATCTTTGGCAGAGTTTATATTCCAGATTTATTCAAATTACTTGTCATTCAGTACAATGAATAATTCAGTAGTGCTAACTTCACATATATGTATGAATTATTCTTAGTGGGTTGGAATTTAATTCGAAAGTGATCATTTTTATAAATTTAGATTTTAGTTGCCCAATAATCGCTTTCTTGTAATGGAACTAAACTTTGTTAGAATTGTGAGAATACAGTTTGATAAAGATCAGAATGAAATTTAACGAATAATTTATACGTATATACTTCATCTCGAATTTTAACATACTGCAGAATATGTTCCTTAACGTTTGGATCTATAACGATGGCAGTATATTAAATTAAAAAAAAGTCATTTATAAATTAAATGAAAGATAGTATGAGAATGAATTGAAAAGAGTGGATTGGAGTTGATATTAGTTAAATTCAAATAAACTAAATTAAAAAATATAATTATTGAAACAAGAAGTACTTTTTATCGTTGTATCATTGATATCAATCGCTGGTTGATCACTTTTCATCATTTGATTTGATATTACAGATGGAGACAGTAAGATCGGGTAATGTTGCAAAACTGGTAAATCGTTTGAGCAAAGATCTATCTCAGCTGAATAAGACAACAGCAGCACCATCAGTGGATATCAATTTTAGACGATCTGGTAAGCACTCTAACCAGTTTTATCATTTCTGATTAACATAAGTTTTAATCTTCAAGTCTTTCAAATCTTAATACTAAATTAAGTGTTGTTGGTAGGATAAAAAAAGTTAACAAAAAGAGAAAAGAAATTCCTAAAATACTGTAAAACTTATCTAAAGATATCAAAATCGCTTGTAGTAGAAATATTATACAAGAAATAAGGAATAATATGGCAATATCTTTTTTGCTTTTTCTAATAAGAAGTAAACATGCCCCCCTCACTACCAAATCCAGCCTTGAAAGTAGCTTTAATTAGGTAAGCGGTAACATTGTTAAGTAGAAGTAGAAAGTATAGGTATTCATATGAACTTTGGAAATTAGTCTTTATATATATTGACACTGTGTCGTCATTTTTCTCAAGTTGCATCCATTACAAGTTTGGCTATTTTTATGAGATGAAGATTTGTGTCATATATTATGAACATAGATGACATTGGAAGGTTATCTTTCTGTTTATTTCAATTGTCGAAAGCATTTATTGCATTTAAAAGTTTAGGAATCATAATGCTTGAAATGATCTTATCTACCATTGCTATATATTAATTTTCAAAAAATTTGGTGCAATTAATTATATTACCTATATTATTCTAATTTTCCTTTTTTTTTCTTTTTTTTTTTTTGACTCTAGTTCTTGAAGCATATACATTTTCTGTTAGGGTTTATAGTTGAATTTTCTTATCTCTCATAAGTCTTCCGTAGAATGGGGATGATATTCAGTATATACATAGTTGTCATTTTTCATATCTTATCCGATCTTAAAGTAAATATGCCTTTACATCCTTTCGTTTTGCAATATATAAAAATGGAAGGTCAGAAAAAGGTCGAGAAAATTTAGGACAATGGAAAAAAGTTAGTATAAGTAAGCTTTAAATGAAATGAAAGATTAGGAAAAATTAAGGCAATATTTCGAGTGCATTAAGTATAAAAGTAGTACGAGATCTTTTTTCTGAATAGAAAATACTATTTGTTTGTTTTACATTCTTTTTTATTTTTTATTGCCCTTGCTTTGTACGGAAGACCGATCTTCGTTTGACCGTTCAGTTATGTAAACGACCCAAATTGTTCCTAGTCGATTCTCTTAATCGCACTTTTATATAATTGAACCGGTTTTTCTGCAATGAATGGATTCGATGGTTGGGTGTATTTGCGAAAACGAATCATGCCAACATTCATTGCTTCTGCATATTTTAAGATGTTTTGGCGAATAAAAGTGCATCAGTCGATAAATATGTAATGTAAATATTTTAATAATTCAGTTTTGCATTTGATATGTGCAGCAGAATTTTTTAAGACAAATATTTCTAAAAATTTTGTTAGCTCTATTGGAATGATGCAATGAAATTAATTTAGTTTGTTGCTGGTAAGGATTTTCAGTCGAACTCTTGATTATTCATTAAATAATATTTATGAATAGATCTGTCTTTTCGTTCAAAAAAAAGGTAAAAAATGGAGAAGAAAAAGTATTGGATTGATAAAATATTAAATTACTGTTATCACTAAATCTTTCAGATTATCTTAAAGTTTGTAGTCACAGTAAATACCTCCGATTATTTATGAATTGCTAAGTGCATAAGCATACATTAAAAAAACTTGAAATAAAATATTGAACAAAAGTGTAAATAACGGCAGTGTACTTGGCAGAGTTTAGAATACCTAATTAGGTTGCTTTTTATATTTATTTATTTTTGTTAGAAAACAATAGCAAATATAAATGTTTTTGCGAAATATGTGTTTTAACGTAAAATTAATCTTCAGTTTCTCCTGAGATTCTAAGCCACTGAAAAATAAATGTTATCATTTTTATTGTTAAAAAAAAAAAGAAGAGAATATTGTCCGTTTTAATGACAAAAGATGAATACCATACATTTCTGTATGATTCCTAAAATTTAAAAAAATCCCAAAACGTCACATGGTGTTGTTAAATATGATAAGCGGCTCCTAATAAATTATTTATCTATCCGTTTTCAATGAAAAAAAGTTTGCTAAATAGCGTGTGATTAAGGTGTTATGATCGTACCTCATTTTTTGACGCTAATTTCAATATAACAAAATACACTATCCACATGGATTTGTCAATTTTTGAGAGCTATCGTTTAATTTTTTTTTTCGCTTAAAATGGATCATTTTTATTAATTACCACTTCTAAAAAAGTTAGGCGATAGGAGGCCCTGTTATAGTTACTACATGTTTAAATTCGGTATTGAATTTTTGTAATTTTTAGAAAAGTCTTGAAATATATGAAATATTAAATTAAAAGATCATGATGATTGCTTGATTTTAATGCTGCAGCTTTTTCGATGATGGTGTCTATCTACTTCCATGAGATTCTTGAAAAAGACATTTTGTTTCTTCACTTTTAAGCATTCTTGACGAGTTTATCAATAAGGAATTCAAGTTTTTAAGCTGAAAAAATTTGAATTACTTGTTAAGACTTTGTTAAGCTGCTAGAATTCTTCATCTTTCTACAGTAGGTAATAAGCAAAAAGTATTTTTATCATTTTTTCACGATATGAATAAGCGAAAAAATATAAATGAAAGTGTTTGACTTGAAAAATGAGTATATTGAAAAGATGATTCACTTGGAATGCAAATGTTGTAATGAATAAGAGGTGTTTTGTCCATATGAGAAAAAAAAGGAGAGAGAAAATATTTAGTGCAGAAATACACAAAAATGGTGCTAATATGATCCATTTCGTTTTTCGATACTATTGGAAAGTTGAAAAAGACACATTGTTGGATTGTTAAAAATTCATAAAATCGTTTGTGCTTTCCATACTTTCTTTTTATTCATTTTGCATTGCAGGGTAGAATTATATTTTATATTGTTGCTCAAGTTTCCGGATGTTGGTTTATCTTTTCTTCTTTTAAGTTTCTAGCTTAACCCAAGCTTTCTTTTAGTCCCTGAAATTTTCGATAGGTGGTATATAAATATACTCCTCTAAATATTCTAGAATCTATCCTTTTGGTTTTATTCTATAGCAAAAACAAAAAATATCTGTATTAAATATGTTTTATTGTTATGATTCATTTTAATATTTTTCGAGATATCTTCTGACAACTTCGACTGGATTTTTTCAAGCTTTCATACTTACTATTTTTTATGAGGATACAATATTGTAAGTATAATCCGTTATTTGTTGACATATCTTTAATTCTAAGTCATGTAATTATTCCTATAATGCAAAAACTGATTTATAAATTAATACCGCAAAGTGTGAAATATTGTTATATGCAAGGATGAAAATTTATTTGATAATTTCAAAGACGATTTTTCTGTCGAAAGTTGTTTAGTTCATTTTGAGCTTCTAGATTTACATTCTCAGGAAGTGATTGCTCAGTACTGCGATGTTTAGGAATGTATATGATAGAGTTTTGAAAAGTAAAATAAGGTTTAGTACTTACAAGATCGTTAAAAAGTTTCTGAGGACAAATGAAATTTAAATAAGCTATAAAATCAGAAAGATTTCGCATTTACATTGGATAATGCTATATCTGGAGTTTGTAGAATGTCCTGAAAAAGGTGTTCATATTTATAGAAATTATGTATTCATCACTTATGTCAATTTGCTTTATTTCTGTTTTTCATTTCTTTCATTTGGCAGGTACTATGATGATACGTTCAGCAATAGTGAGGTATTCCTATAAAGCAGAGCATGAGGATGAACTTGATCTGGAAGTAGATGATATAATTGATGTTCTAGAAGAAGCAGAAACAGGATGGATGAAAGGAAAATTAAGAAATACGGGTCGAATTGGGTTATTCCCTACTAATTTCGTACATTTCCTTGGTAAGTCTATTATTTACACTACCACATATTTATATTTTTTTATATAGTTTATTAGAGATTATTTTTTAGGGAATTAAAGTTAAATTATTTATTTTTTACGAAGTAAATAATGTTTCAATCCATTCTCCAAAAAATAAATAAGAAAGGACAATTTAGGAGGCTCATGTTGGGCTTATTTAAATAATTGATTTTTTACTTATTTTTAGAAATCGTTAAATGTGATCGGTAAAATTTTTAAATTTTCTCACTTATTATGACTAGTTACTTCAGTAAGTGTGACACATAGTTTCCAAGTGACATAATAATATTGTGCTTTATGTATTTGTAACGGACATTGTTGTATTCTGTGATAATAATTGTTACAAATGTAGTGTCCTCAAATAATTACTTATTCCATTGCATAACTCTTATGGAAGCATTCAAGGCTAAGGTTGACTTCCGAATAACGAAAATCAATTATATTGTCGTTTAATTTATTCTGTGATAATAGTTACATGACAGCATTTTATTCTATGTATATTTTATGTAAGTTTTCAGAAGTCCGTCTTATTTTTTTTTTTTTTTTAGATAAAAAGACGGGTAATAGTGATATTTTGAAATCAAACGATGCTAAGAAGAATTTTTCAGATAATACTGTTTCAGGTTAGTAGCTTTATACTAATTCTTTATTAATGATTCTCACAAAATTATTAAGATAAAATGATAATCAATAATTAGCTTTTTGATATAAGCAAAACATAGTTATATGCAAAGTTTTGTTTGTCTAATTATATGGCTTGGAAATCATATGTTGTTAACTATTAAGGAATTAAACGTTGGTGTGTTTTTGTTATACTTTCTTAATCTCTCGGACTCAAACCTTAAATTAAAGCTTAGTATCCAATATATGTCCTTCTTTATCCAATGAAGGTAATTATCACTTAATCATCAGTTTATCAGTACTGTTACCTTGTCTTTATCATCAGTACAATGATCATCATATACGAAAGGTGACTGAAAATTCTTGTTTTGAAATTTTTTTTTTTTTTCATCATATACGAAAGGTGACTGAAAATTCTTGTTTTGAAATTTTTTTTTTTTTTTTTCTGATTTTATTCGATCTTACAACCATGCAAAAAAAAAATATTGCAATAAGCCAAAGAGAGGAGAAAGATTAGACAATTAAAATTAATAAAAGTAATAATGCTTACCTTTCTTTTATCACCAAAAGATTGGATCATGGAACTGGTAGCGGGTAGTCGTATGAAGCACCTTTATTACCGTTTATCCTATGCTTTCAATATAATCTAACCGCTGGATGTTGCAAGATACAGGTTCAGCTTTGAAGCCAGCGATATTTAGTTTTAAATTCAAGATAATTCTAGCTTGAAACCGAGTCATGATTAATGTCCAATCAGTAATAATAAAATTATTAAGAATTTTTGACAGTTGTTATCATTGATTTTGTTCATAATTACTTGCAACACCAAATTTACAGGTGATCGATTGCCCGAAATGCCTACTTCACGGTTATCCGTAATAAATGATCCATCGGAAAATCGCATAAATTACCACATATCTAATGTCACAACTCTAGGAAAAAAAGAATCAAATTCACGAGGTTTTTGATTTTTCTGTATATATGTATTGGCTTTTGGTATATTGACGTTTATCAGTTTATCAAAACTAATACTATATTTATCAGAACAAAATAAAAGTGGTAGTAGTTCTGAAAGTATATCGTTTTCATGACTAAATGGTCTTATATTTAAGATATATATTTAATTTAATTTTTGTTATACTTATGGATTATATTGAAATTTCAGGATTTTTTCTCGTCCATTTACATCTAAAAAATCTTAATTCTTTTCATTTATTCTTATATTATGCATAAGCAATTTTATATTATTTTTAGAAATTATAACATGAACATTAGTTGAAAATAAAAAATGTGGAAATCGCAAGCTTTATCATCTCACTAAATATTACTCTGAATTTAATATATCTTTTTTATGTACGCTTAGAATGTAGAGCTGTTATTAAAAGATTTTTTTATTGGCTGAAAAACATGAAAATTGTAAAGGGGTAACAACTGTTAAAGAACTGTGTTGCTATGATTTCCAGTAGGAACAGCTGAGTTTTTTTGAAATTTATATAAACATTGAGTTATACTGCTAATCGGTCAATAACAGAACTTGCTGGATTTCTGTTTTCCTAGCTTTCAGTTTTAATGAATTATAATTTAAAGCTTGCTTGGTTTCTTTTTCTAAAATTCCTCCGATAGCCTAATCAATGGTGAAATAATTAGGTAACAGAGGTGTTGTTGTGCACGTACGGAATGACCGAAGGGCCTTGTTGATTTTTGTTATTTTGATAATTGCATTAAATTTAGATCATTAATTTCTTAATTTTTATTTTTTTTAGCACGTGTTCTATTCACTTATTCGCCGAAACATGAAGATGAGCTTGCACTTCGTGAAGTAGGCCAAATAATTGGAATTGTGAGTAAATCCAATGAAGATCCTGGTTGGTTACTAGCTGAAGTTGACGGCAAACAAGGATTGATTCCAGATAATTTTGTTGAGATTTTAAGGCCTACAGTTCCGATTAGTACTATAAATCCAGAAACGCAGAAGGTAAACTTTAAATTTTTTTTTTTTTTTTGGAGGAGAAGAGAGGGGAAGAGAAAAAAAGGAGTAAAGAAATAGAGTGGAAGGAATTTTAGTCGATTAATTTGAGTGATTTGAAAAATATTGGTTTCAGTTTTCATCCAGTTCACATAAAATTTTTGAAAAAACAAATCAATAAAAAAGAAAAAATAAATAAATCTGTACGAAATGAATTGCAACTGTGAGATTTGGATTAATATAAAATTCAAGAAAGGGATAATTTTTTGCCCGAAATTTTAAAAAAATATAAAGAAGTTGAAAATTCAGATGCCTTTACCACCAAATATCCCTGCGAAACCAGCATCAAAGTCATTGGCTGTATCCTCTAGTGCTAGTCGTCGAACTGCAACTTCCTCAGTTTTCGCTCAAATGCATTCCAGTCTTGCCGATGCTTTTACGAAACCACCGAAACAATTCGCTACTAGGGTATTTGTTTTAATGAAATGAATCAATATTTTGTTGATTCGCTCAAACAAAAAAGATAAAATCGAAAGAAATAATTTTTAAATAAGATACTGAAATTCATGAAGGAGAAGTAAGAACAGACTCGAAACTTTTGTTCATCCATATCATCATATGATATAGGTTTAAAATGATCGATTTCTAAAAATAGACTGAAGAAAAAATATCGTTGAATTAATTTAAAAATTTTTTTATCGTGTCGTGTTTCCCATTATTATTTATTGGGATCTGATATGATTGAGATATCAAGTCTATTTGATACCTTAAATTGTGATGTATTGAGAAATTTTTTCGGGATTTCTACAAGTTAATCGTGATAGTGAAATAGGTGTCTTGCAATTATTGAAATTTATAGTTTATGCAGGTATGAAAGAATTATTTATGGAAATATAATTTTTTAGGTTGTAAAAACGGAAGAAAGCTCAACTGATGAAGGACAGCCAGGTGATCGTCTATCTCACATAACCGCAACTCGACCCAAACAACCGAACAAAAGACCCCCGTCCACTGTTTTCAGAACGGTTCGGAATCAGTTTTTGTTTGTGAAATAATGTTCAAACTTACAGGGTTTTATTAATGAATTTAAAGTTCTGTTTTACTTTAATTTTCTTTAACCTCTCACTTGATTCGGTTGTTTTTCTAACTTCGTTCGTTCCTATATTTGATATTTTTTATTTTGAAAAGATCACTTTTTTTTTTTCTTATAGCTCGCTATCTAGTGATATGCTTCAACTTCAACATTAAAAATTTATTTAAGCTCGAAAGTTGATTTTTTCTTGCTTTTACTTTTAAAGTTGCTGCTTCAACTTTGCTTAGTTATAAGATTTAATTATCAAGTTTTTGCTTGACTCAGCTTGCATATAATTAATTATAATACCTGGTTTTTGCTTCCTTCTCTTGTTTTTTTTTTTCATGAAGCTACATAGTTCTTAGCTTTAATATTGTATATTTTCGTGTATATAGAATTTTTTTTTCACACAAATTTGAAAGG
This sequence comes from Onchocerca volvulus, assembly GCA_000499405.2. Classification (NCBI taxonomy): domain Eukaryota; kingdom Metazoa; phylum Nematoda; class Chromadorea; order Rhabditida; family Onchocercidae; genus Onchocerca; species Onchocerca volvulus. Next base: position 8,643,489 of record HG738137.1, on the reverse strand, counting down.
ATTAATTATGCATAATCCATTGTTGCATAATTCGAGTCTATAAAAAAAAAAATCGATGTCACTTTCTAATTTATTTCGAAATGTTTGTTTTCTACTAAAAATATATCAAATTGCAGAAATCAAATGAAGTTCCAACTGACGATGGTACGCTGGTGGTAGAATCTGGAAGAATTTCACCTGCAACTACTTTATCTAACAGTTACACAACACAACCTTTATCAATAGGTGATTTCATCGATTAATCAGATTGACACATCTTGAAAGCACGGTCGTGAACATGAAAGAAGAATTGAGAAACAGCTCGATTCAAATAACTAAGATATATGCCAGTTATTATTTTTGAGATGTTTCTACGAACGTGAAATATTGAAATTCAGTATTAGGTTTCGTTTGGTCTGGAATGCATAAAAATCAGCAAAAATATAGTTCGTTTAAAAAAAATATTTTGAAAAACAGTCAGTTAGATAAAGAAAATTTCCATATTTTTAACAAGTTACTATTAAACTTCGAGAAAAAAGGAGAGAAAGTTAAACATTATATGTTTTCCTTCAATGTGGTGATAAGAATAATAAGATTATCAAACTTCTAAATCATCAATTCAAACTTTCAAACTTCTAAACTTTTTCGAAAATTAGAAATTTGATAAAGCACTTCTTTTACTTGCAAAATTTCTGTAGACGAATTATTGCTAGGGATCGAAAATACCATTATTGGGAACTAGGTTTCCAACGTTGATAATGAATCGACATCCAATATATTTTTTCCAGTATGCAAGAAGTTAAACCGTAACTCATCTTAATGGTTCATTTCCTGAATTCTGACACTTTGACGTTGAATTACTTTCTTGATTCTTTGTCTTAGCTAACTTTTCCATGTTTACTGTAACTTTTTTTGTATTACAGCATCTTCTGTAAAATTTGTAAAAGTGCAAGAAGCATCATCCCCGAGGAGCAATAGCAATGATATTATTGATGAATTTGTGTCACGCAGCGAATATAATCGTTTGGTTCAACAATTTGAAGAATTACACACGACAATGAATAAATTTCGATTAGAAATGTCGCAGAAAGTCTCTATGCTGGAAGCTAAAATTGCCAAACAGTGAAAGAGTGAGCATTTTATTTTGTAATTCTTTTCATTTTTTTAATTAGGTTATTTACAAAGTGTGTTTAACTTTGGATAATCTTGGCATCATGAATTTAACTAAACTATATTATTGGATACGTTTAATTTAGTTGTGTCTTTGATGAGTTAATAACTATATAAACCTCATATAAATAATTCTAAAATCTCTTTTGTGCAGAATTTGGCAAAGTGCTGAAAATGTGTTTTTTTTTTTTGTCGGTTTCGTTTATATTTCTGAAATATTCTATTGTCTTTCTTCTTATTTTGATAACTCGAGAACTTTCATAATTAAATTCAAAATATAATTTAATTTTCAATCGCTTGAAATAACATTTTATTCTTCAAGAAATTTTTCTGGAATATTCAATGCAGTTTTGAATTACAAACTTAAAATCCTTTTTTTTTCGGATTTTCAAAATTGTAACATCTTAATATCAAAAATTTTTAAGTTTTATTCCATATAATCCTAGTCGCGCAGTATTTTCAACCTTTGCCTGTTATGATAATCTTAAATTTAGCCAAAAAAATTTGATTTTTATTGGTAATTTTAGTAAACTGACCGAAGTTTTATCGTATTTGTTCTGATCGTACACACTTGCACAACTTTTGTTTATTTCTTATCCTCTCGGCTTGTGCAATAATGGTTATGTCATCTTTCCTTGAATATAAAATAGAACTTTTTAGAATTTCATTCTTCTGTCCAATTTGAATAATTTGAAGACAATGCTCTTTTTTTTTTTTCAAATATTACTGCTTCGCATCATGTTTGTGACTCACTATATGTTGTGTTCATTTTCGAAATTTCATAAAATGTAAACAGATTGTTATTGTTCATGTTTCTCTTTCATGTGTTCTTGCTTTAGAGTTAGAAATTGTGCATTTTTTTTGTTTTTCATTCCAAATTTGATTTTTTGTATATTTTCATAAAATGTATTTGATATATTTCATTGAGCGATATGTAATATGAATTTTGAAGTAGCGATTTTCTCCTATCTTATGCATTTATTTATCTTGTAGAAAACTTTTATATCACATTTTTTTGCAATGTTTTGATTTTAACTTTTTGCCGTGACAATCTTTGTTTTGCTTCTTTCTTTGAAATTTCAAAAACTCTTAATTCTGAATTTAGAATTTTGGTAAATCTGAAGCTTTTGTTTGAAATCTCAAAATTTGTCCAAAACATCGTTTGAGTCGGATGGTTAATGTAGAAAATCAAAGTTGATTTGGATTTAAGATCCCGTTTTCTTTAGGAAACAAAATGACTGAAATTTTTAATTAAAAGCTTTTCTCGTAAGATGGATGAAGATGATTAAGAAAAGATGAAATAGATAATTATTTGTTTTCTTATGAATTTGTGAATTTAGGCAATTTTTTAGGACCAGATATCTAAACTTTCCGTATATTTTCATTTAATACTTATAATTTCATTTCTTTAAAATGTGTGATAATTGTATTCCTATTTATATGCCAATTTTAACTATATTCTTGATTTGAAGTCACTCTTTCGAAACAGAGAAATTCAAATTTGTTAAATAAAAATAACGATAATGATAAATACAGGATAAAATGTATTTTTTTATTTTTTGCAAATAGAAAGTCTTGTTCTTATCATTGTTCCGGTAGAGAATATTGTACTAGGTTTTGAATCGTACTGTTTTCAACAATCAATTAAATATTCTTCCAGCTGTATATTGATTTCCTTTTTAATTTTTTAATGGTTTATTACTTGCTTGTAATTAAAATTTTTGGAAGAAAAAGAGAAATGAATTCATTATTTACATTTGTTATTGACAAATTGTTAAACGTTTGCTTGGTTTAATTTACCAACATTTGCGCATTTAATGATTTTTTTCTTTTTTTTTTTTCCAATAACAATCAATAGTTAACCAAATTCTGTTTATATTTTAATAAATCTTTCAAACAAATACAATTGCCCATTAGTCTTAAAATAGAAAAACGTTCGGATTTAATTTAAAAGTTAAGAAGACTGTACTGCAAAATTGATGAGAAAGATTTTGTCTTACCGTACTCATAACGGATGTGAAACACCACAACACTCAGAAGTAAATTTATAGTGAGTTGATTTTCAAAAACTAAACCTTACTTGATTTTGATGAAATTTGTATTTCGAGAAGCTTGGATTGTCAGGTTTTCAAATAAAATTTTCAGGTGAGTATAGGTGTTGGGATTTTCACTTTTTAAATCATGGTTGTTCATCACTGCAATTCGGATGCAGAATTTCATGGATTTTTGGCCAATGCTAAAACAAAACCTGTTATTGTTGATTTTTTTGCAATTTGGTTAATATTCAATAATTTCTTTTATTTCAAATTTTGACATCGATAGTTTTATTTTGTTTTTGCCGGAAAGAATAACTCTAAACTTCTTTTAGCACGATTTTGGAATTTCCAGTGAGAGATTTTGTTTTTCTTGTCTCTAATATTGTTTTTATAAAAAGAAAAGACATCTTTGAAATGCTTTCAAGCTTTCAAATTTCCATAAGTTTCTTTTTTTTTTTTTTTACTAGTCAGTTTAGAAACTTTCCATTCTCACAATAATGAATGCTTGTATTTCTTCAGAATAAATCTTATATTATATAAAATTCAATCATCTGGAATATAATTGATAATTTATATTATTGAAGGTGTGGGCCATGTCGACGAATAGCGCCGATATTTGAACATCTTTCCAATCGATATTTAAATATTGTATTTGTAAAAGTAGACGTTGATAAGGCAAAGGATTTATCGACACAACAAGGAGTTACTGCAATGCCTACATTCATTGTATATATGAATAGGTATTATTATTGTTTCTGAAATTTGACTCTTTTAATTTAAAATATGCAACTTTTACTAAAACACTATTTATAGCTTGAATAATCAAATACCAAATATTGAACTAAAAGACGATCACGAAGATTATGTAAGCAAAAATAATTTAAAATTAAATAATAAATAGAAATTTAATTGTTGATATGCAAAAATAGAATAATGGATTTTCTTTTTTTGATAAAATTTGAATTTAGAGTGAAGGTCGATCTTTTGCGCGGTGGTGATCCAGCTGCATTAGATGCGTTGGTTAAAAAATGGGCGGAAAATGCACCGAAAGAGGACAGTCCAGTTGCAGGACAAACTGATCTCATAACATTTGTTGATAAGGCTCAAGTGGAATGCTTGAATGAGGATGATGATTCAACATTGAGGTTCTTGAAGTTGCTAGATTTCAGTTTTTATAAAGGATATTTTTCAATTGGATTTGACGATTCTATCTTTTGCTTTGTTATTATATTCCAACAGGTGTAAAAATGCATCTTCTGAAGAAATGATTTTCAGCTTCCATTGCAAAATGAAACTATAATTTGATGGGCAGGGATATGTCATAAGCTGTTGAACTATCTCTCATATTTTACTATACTTTAAATGAAATATCAAGTATTTTTTATGTAGTAATGTACATGAGAAATTTGCACAACTAATATCAATAATTACAGCTAATTGTTGCTTTGGATTCAACATCAATAAAAAAATGGAATCTATGGCGAATAATTGAGGCATTTGTTTTTTGGTGATAATTTCCATATTTCAGGAATCTTCTCAATGGTAAAGGTGTGCTCAAATCCGATTGCGATCCTCAGCTTATTATATCAATTCCATTTAATCAGCCAGTAAAAATCCATTCCATTTATCTGAAGGGCAGAGGTCCATCGGCACCAAAAACAGTTAAAATTTTCACTAATCTTGCAAATATCCTTGATTTTGATCGAGCAACAAGTGCTGAAAGTGTGCAAACGATCTCGTTTTCCGAAAAGGTACGCTCTTATGAATATGGTATTATCTGTTGTTGCATTTTCAGTTAACCAATGGATAGATAAAAAGAGATTCTTGAGAAAAAAAAAAGTTTGAAGTAAAAAATCAATATCTGAATACTTATTGTGTAAAATAACCTAATTTTATGCTGTTCCGACAGTTTAAAGCATCATTTTGTTTACAGCGAAAACAATTATTAGAAATTTTTTTTTCCAAGAAAACTGAATTTTTAGACTGTTGATGGAGAGTTGTACAATTTACGTTATGTGAAATTCCAAAGCGTAAAAAATATACAATTGTTTGTGGAAGATAATCAAGGTGGAACCGAAAATACAACAATCGAAGCTCTTCGCCTTTATGGAACTCCACTTTCTGCAACAAATATGCAAGATTTTAAACGAGTTAGTTCATTACACTTCAAGTTTCAGTCCCACTAATTTCAAGATAATAATCAGAATTTCCTCTCAAAATTCCAATCTAGATTAATTTTTTTGGAATCACAGCAGATTTTTTCTTCAGAAAGAGAAGAGAATATATTTTAGTGTTTTAGATAAGTGAGCCCAGAATGGGAATGTTTATTTCACCGTTATGTCTGTTTGACTATTGCTGCATCTCTGATTTATACAAAATTCTTTGTTATTCATCATTTATTTTTTACCTTTAAGGTTTCTGGTAAAGTTGGTGAAGTTGGACATTGATAATTGGATCTACGAGCTCATCCTAATAAGAGTTTTACTGTTCCAAAAGTAAATTTGAACGAAAATGATATTGTCCATGTTTGCATGCTTTATATTCCATCCTCCTCATGATACAATCCATTTTTATTTTTGAATAAAGCAATTGCTTACTGTTCTTGTTCTTTTTTTCTGAACGTTAACACATTTGGTATTTATCGCTGTCAAAATATTCATGTCTATTTCTATAAAAATTCGAGAAAAAAGAAGAACATTGTTTAAACTGATTAACGGAGACTTATTCGGATATTATTGTTTAATGATGCAGTTTTGCTGATTACTTGCCGTATTATAAGTACTATGATAAAATAACATCTACTTCAGCATACTGAAGTGCTAGATGAAGATTACTACTTTAGTTATGTCATGCTTCATTAAATACTGTTGATGGAATCAATAAAACATGATAAAGTAGCTTTTTAAATTGAATCTAAGAATTAGTTAGAGATCTCAAATTTAGAATTCTAGATTTAAGATCTCCTTTTCTACAAAATTATTCGGAATTATCTCCTTGAAATAAGCTGAAATTGTGGGATTAGTTTCTAGGATAAAACAGTTCCATAATTTACTGCATGCAACTAGTGAAATCGAGTGCATTATTGGAGCGATGCAAATATTCTGCAATTAATTTGTTAGTTGAAGAGTTGGATGAAATTAATTTGATTGAAATTAAAAATGATGTTGGAAGAATTTGTGCAAGGTTTTGTGGGTTAATTCAGAGGTATTTTCAAACTGATGTGGTGGTGGGTTTTTTAAGTCTTATTAATTCTAAAAATTTGAATTGCACATGTAATGAATGCTTGAATAAATTCTGTTAACCAAGAAAGAGTAGAATAGACGTAAATCCGGAAAGGTAAAAGACAAAATAGTTTTGGTTTTTGATTTTTTTTGAATGCCAAAATTGTAACTCTGAGTTTTAATTGTAATGTATTAACTTTTTTACTGCTATCTATTTACATGGTTTCGAGATCAAATTTGAATTTCTTACTTAAGTTAAATTTCCAGGATCAGCGATAAAAGGAAAAGAGAAATAGAGGGATAACAGCAAAATGGATGTTGAACGTTTGATGCAAGATTTATCGATTGATCAGCTGCAAGATATACATTCCAAACTTTGGTAAGGATTTTTTAAAATTTTCTTAACTATTGTATTAGAGATGATTTTATCATAACAACACCATAATTATTTTCTTCGATTTTTTTATACATCTAGAAATTCAGTCTTTTTTTTTTTTGTTCATTTTAAATTTTTTGATTTTCATAACGATTTATTGCAACTTCCTAGTAGGTAATGTTATCCTTTACAGTTATTGAGAGCTCATTGATACAATATCTTACTTTATCTTACTTTACTGATTATTTCTGGTGAAAGTGCTACATTTCCTTCAATATCATTCTTGTTTTTACTTTCTTTGCGATATTACAAATATATATTTTTTTCTTTTGCTTATAACTTCCAAATTCAGTGTGGAAATGGAAGAAAAAAAGGAAGAAATGCGACAAATGGTCGGTCGCCGCTATCGGGATGTGTTGGATGCATCTAATTCGGTTCGTCATGTAATGCAAGTTGCTGATTCTTTGGTGGAGTGTGTACATGATGTTCGAAATGTTGGAATTGATCGTTCATTTAGCACTGAACGCTTGATATCAAACACAAGGCTTTGTCGTATATCAGCACTTTCGAAACTGTATTTGTTGGTAACGTATTTGTTTTTCCTTATTTTTACACAGTTTATTTTTGTATTTAATCATCCATTTTGGTTCCACGCTAAAATTAACGTAGACGATTTTCATCGCAACGAAGAGTTAACATATTTTATTGCATGTTCTGCTATCCACATACTAACATGAAGTATTGTTTCGAATATGTTATTTATATGAAACTATTTCTTATTATATTCTTGTAAACACTGATTGATTCAACATTTGGTGTAGCTAATAAGCATCTTGAAATACTATTATAAAACATAAATAGCATTATGTATAACTATTTAGATGCTCTGTTTGCAAAAAATGTAGCTGAATTAACCGAAACACTAATATTCATTAAATTTCATTAGATGTTTGACAATATTAAATCTAGTTATTTAGTTAGCTTTTGTTTTTGCAGATCAGTGAAAATGATCCATTGTCAGATGCGTTTATTCTGGTGCTTACCGAATTGCTTCATCGTAATTTATCTACCGAGATTACTCAGTCAAAAAAGTTTTCACATTTGGTTCATCAAATGTCACCGAAACTTATACGAATACGGTTGAAGCTTGAAGATGAGTTTATCAGTGGTTTAGGAGCATTATCTTCCACAAATGAAACATTAAATCAGCTAGCAGCAATTGCAATTCTTAAAAATTGTTCAAACAAAGATTTATTGGATATTTTTATCGAACAAAAAATGGTCAGTGTTACTCATTTTCTGTATATCCATTGGTTAGCTATCTTTTGTTCACCTTTTTTTGAGTTTATTTGATGGACTCAGAAAATTTATGTTGTTAAAAGCTTTTTTCGACAATAAATTAAGAAAAATATCTGATTTTTTAATATCGAAGGATAGTCAATTATTGTGTCATGATAATGAAACTAATTTTTCTAAAATAAGTTACTTTTTTTCAATCTATAGTGATTCTTAGAAAAGCACAGGTTGCAAAAAGCTTTTCGTCAATCGAAAACAAGCCTTATATTTTCGATTTTTGAAGCACCTTTATTACAAAAGTTTTAAATGTTCGTTGAAACATTTATTACAAAAGATTGAAATGTTGAACTGTTCATTTGAAATTTGTTGTTTCAGACAGCTATCAAGAAGGCATTGAACAGTTCGCTGTCGTTGATTGATTTGGTGTGGCAAGTTCATCAAACGTTTGAATGTTTGAAGCATATTTTTGTTGATGATTATCTAACTAAAGTATTACAAACAGTATCCTCATCTCTTTGGATTCCAAGTATGCGTATAACAAAATTTTATATCACGTAAAAACGATAATAATTCGAATTTTTTGCAAAAAATTTGATGTATTCTTTATTGGATAATGAATTTCTTATAAAGTCATATGTTAAGTCTTTTATGGTTCCAGTATTTATGCATTTGGCTGGAAATAGCAGAATTATTCTAAATATTTTCCAGATTTCGGAAGTTTTTAATTTTGCTTTGTAAAATCCCGGTAATTTTAGAAGTATTGGAAAAAATGATGTGTGATGAAATACTCTATTTTGGAAAATGCATCAAAACAGAAATCATAGAAACAAATAATCATTGCAGCCAACTTGCTTTGCCTCCTATCGACGAAAATTCTTTGTCTGCAGATTGCAATTCATTTCTAGACAGGTAATGCTATTGAATTGGAATATCAATGCAAATCAGGTTTAAACTTTTGGAGTGTAGATTCAAAAATTCTCATTTCTTAACTTATATTAACTGCCAAAAAAACTTTGCTCTGCTCTCCGTGATCCGCAACGGAAGATATTTTTTTATGAATTTCTGCAACACTTTTAAAAAATACGTTAGTTAAAATTATGTTACTTTCAGTATTTGTTCCGCGTCGCATAACATCGTAAAGTTGAAATGTGATGTTACGGAAAATACATCTTCATTGATTGGTTTTATTAAAGTTCTTCTGGAAGCTTTTGCTGAAGTATGTTGTGCGTTTCTGAATTTTTCCGTTCTTTAGATTTCTGTGTTTAATTGCCGGGAAATGAATCTTTCTTCTATACTGAATCAAATGATTTGTTTGTTCGGATTCTCGAAGTTTGCTTTTCATAATAATTACTGTATCGCTTGGTTGCGATGTTAATTTTTTTTATGTAATACGATATGAAATGTTTATTTATTTATTTTATTATTTTTTTTTTATTGGATATATTTTTTGCATTTTTAAGAAGTGGCCGTTAGTTGGTGACAGCACGATGGTGTATCATCGGTTTCTTGGAAATATGGTCATTGAAAGATTCCAGGTTTGTTTCTCGATATGAAAATATCTTACTGGTGAATATCTTCTTTTACAGTCAAGTTGACTGAAATAGTTTAATGATACAGCATCCCATTGTTAGACTGAGTCAGTGTACAATTCAACTAAGATATCGACTATTTATTTGCAAAGCGATTTACTGCTTAAATGATATGAATGTCTGTGATACAGATTTAAAATAGGACCGATTCATGAGTATTTAGTGAGGAATGTTTTTATTCTTACTAGTAATATTTCTTAAGGAATTAATCAACAATGATTTATCAGTGTTGGAACGAAGTCTTCTAGACAAAATTCCCAATATTTCGTGTCATCCATCAGCATTGTTCAAAAAACGAACTCCAAAACTTGATTCACTTCTTGCTATTGGTGTTTCACAAGAATTAATGAGGTTTAATCCTTTTAGTTTTTAAAATAATGTCAAAGATAAGAATTTTATAAATGAAATTCAACCAAATTTCAAATTAAATTTTGATTTTACTTCAGTATTACCAAGGAATTTGATGATGGTTTGCATTCTTTATTGGATTTTATCAAAGAATATGAAACGATTGGTAAGGAGCAAACAGTAAATCAGATACGTGAGCAGTTCTCTGTTGCTGTCTTGGAAATGTTGAAGAGGTGAGGAGAATAATTATGAATTGCTGTTAATAATTACAATAATATTTTTCCATTTGTAACAACATGCACTTACTATTTCGTTCGACCATAGCGGAAGAATAAAAGCCATATCACGTATCACTGGATATGAAACATGCTAATCTTAATCAAAAGATATTTTTAATTCTTTGCCAGCTCTCGAAATTAATATGAGAGTTCTTTAACATCTTAATCCATAGGTTGTGTACCATTGTGGAGGATTTTGGTACTTCGGATGATGGTTCAAATAATTCAAATTCCGATCATGCATTATGTATGGCCAGAGTTTATATTGCTTTGATGCAATCTTGTAACTCATCTATTTCTCTTTCAATGTCAAAAAACACGGAACGTATTATGGAATGTGCGAGAATGTTACGTGAAAGTGCCGAAAAATCATTTTGGTACGATTCCATTTTCTTCAAATCCATACATTTTAAAATATCTGTATTAAATTTTTACATGTTTATTGATCTGTAGCTGTTTTTAATTTTAAATTTAAATTGTGCAACAATATTTCTGAATACTATTAGTAACATTTGTCAAATGATTTGCGTAATATTTTCATTTCATATAATGGGTAATAATTGATTATTTTGATGTTAAATAAGCTGGAAATAATTACTGAATTGCTATCGTTATAAACTATTTTACCGTTGTTTTAGTATCAGAAAATATTTTTAATCGGGATTTTTTTTTTCTTTTTTTTTTTTTTTTTTGGGTTTTTTTTTTTTTTTTTTTTTTTTTTTTTTTTTTGAGAATGGAACAGGGCAAGAATTTCGATAAAAATGCCATAAGAATATCTTTTGTGTACGATAATTAAGCCGTTTCTTTTACAGTGCTTATCTTGATGTGATTATTGAAGATTGCGCTGAAGAGAATGAATTAAAGAAATTGACTGAAATATATAGTGATCCATTCATTTTCATATCATATTTGCAGGTTTGTCATTAATACTACAGCTTTCCTATGCGATTTCACAAATATTTTCTGATTTGTTTTCATTATTTTCATAAAGGAAGTGAAGTTGATTTATATATTTTATTAAATTTGAATTTGCCTATTTGCTTTTTTTAATTGCACATTCGAATTAAATTTCAGTATTGCAGGAATTTGAAAAATTGGAATTATCAGAAATTGGTATAGTGGAAGTGCCTGTACAAATTAATCGAATTTTATATTCTTTTCTTTATGATTTATGTCAGAAGGTAAGTTTTGTGACATGATGAATTCGGAAAGAATTGTGTAATTGTTTATATCTCTTCTGCTGTTAATTATTCGGGATACTTTGTTGATGATTCTTTTTAGAGTACTCTTTCATTCCTTGTAATCAGAAGATGTATAAATTGACGAATGTCATCATGTTCAAAATATAAGAGTATATACTAGATAACTGCTGGACTTTCTTAGTAAAATAAAGCATTTTTTTTCTCATTTTTAAAAGAAAAGATGTCGCTTATAATCCATTCACAAAAGATTATGGTCCATTTTGGAAGAAAAATCCGGATCCAAATTTCAGATCTCCAATGATTCCTTTGGTTATTTATGTACAAGAAACATTCGATCACACATTTCACAGCATCTTGAACAATTACTTTTTCCGATATATTCCGTTGTTGCTCATTCTAGTGTGGAATTACCATCTCGAATCACTCTGCAATATCTTTTTGATATTCGTTTCTTGAGTATTATTCTGCCAAATGGTGGTATGCGTCCGCTAATTCCTCTTTTAGAAGCGAAACTGGATCCATTTGATTTGAGTCTTGTCTCTAGTCCGCTTGGGAAAAATGCTCGAATAGTAGCTCAACGTCATTCGGTTCGTATCATTTATTCATTCATGTTCTCCGCTGTGTTGTTTTTTTGGTTTTTAGATTGAAATTGCATGGAAAATTAAAAAATTCTGACTCATTTGAGTAGACTAAGATGAGATCTATTCCCATAAAATGCGAATAAATCTGGTGGTGCCATCGCTGTTGAAACTGTCGATGGCTTAAACAAATAAGTCGGGCGGATTTTTTCGTAGTCCCAAATAATATAATTTATTACCCCTCTTTTTTCAAATATTTGCAATCTTTATTTTCCAGATCATTTTTGCGCATTTGCTTTCGGATGTAATAATTAACAAAGAGCTCTCATTGAGTGCATCTTTCTCGGCTGTTGTTGATATCGTACCTCGGCTTAATGATGCACCACGTCTTACACATATCCCGCGTTTAACAAAAAATAAGGTAAGCAGCTGTCAAAATATCGAAAAGTAAGATGTCATTTAGTACTGCTTCTATCGAAAATTGACTGGAGCTCTTTAGGCACTTCAAGCTTATTGAACGAAATATGATTTATTTGCATTATTGGTTTACTTTTTCAGTATTCAGCAAATCATCCAAAAAAGATCTCAATTTTCAATCTCCTTCAAAATTTTCGAAATTTTTTTAGAAGCTCGATGATATATCAACTTCAACTGGTATAGCAGTTGGAAAAAAGAAAGAATCAAGAATTCAACAGCAGCAGCAACTAGGAAATATTAAAGCTACACCATCATTTTCATCATTTTATAAAATCTCTACAAGCTGGTTTGGAAGCAGTTAAAACTAGCTTGTGGGATTCTTGCATATATCTCAAATTTCTATAACTGTGATAATTACTTGTGCCGTTCGCTTGATAATAAATAATTTATTTACTTCGTGAGCTTTTCATAACATTATAATAAAAAATTTTCTTTCAAATTTTCAAACGAAATGATTTCATATCTCCACTTTTTTTTTTGTATTACTGATGACACCACTGGAAGATGTAATGAAATGAATCTTCATAAGAAAAAAAAAAACATTTAATTGCAGGTTTCATTTCTTGAAAATTCTCCAGAAATAAAAGTCACTACTTGCAATTTATCGAACCGGATAAATCATAGCTCAAAACTTTTCACTCGCCAAATGCTCAATCGGATAGGATAGAAAGGAATTCAAAACTTCTCAGCTTCCATATGTTAATTTGGGAAGGCGATGATTCACAATTTCTCGTCCCAATAAAAGTTCTCAATTTTTAATTTCTGAAGACTGATTTAAAAAAATTAAAGCCCTCATGAAGATCCCTTTCACGTTTCCCAATATCATCACGAAAATGAAAATTGATGGAGGTATGAGACGATCTTTCACCACCGTATTCTAAAATAAACTAGTATTCCTGCAAATTATTTGGATGTCTGCATATCATGAATTAAGAAGCACTCTAATCTATTTCCTTTATCTAATTTGCTGTTCGACTTGTGCCTAATTTATCAGTATTACAATTCATGCTTATCATTGTATCGTCAGGCTAGGAACAGGACTTTGGACATAAACATAAACAGTAGAGCAATTAAATTCATTAGCACCTACTAATAAAACCTTTCCAATATTTGGCATTAGTCATCGAACCTAAACCTTTACTTGGTGAATTTAATATACTTTTGTCATTTTATGAGCATTGGATAAATTATTCTAATAATATTAAATGCTGATTTTGAGAGGGGTAAAAAATCCAGTGATAAAATATCTATATAATCCAAGTTGATATGTCTCATAGATTAGCATAAAAAAAAAAAAATATTTTAATGACAGGTAAGAGAATACGTAAGAGAAAAATATAGATTTCAGAATGATTGATTAACACAGACAAAACGGCATTGTAATCTGAAAATAAATTGTAATAGAAAATATCTTAAATGCGTGAATTATTTGAACATAACAACTGCTATTTTGCTTTCATCAGTTATTCCTCTTCTCTCAATAAGTTTCAGCCGCAGGTAACCGTATAGAAGATCGGTAAGCAAAAAAGTCTGTAAAAAAAAATAGAAATAAAAAATAAATAAACCAGGAATTAATAAAGATATTGCACAAAATGAAGAGTAGAAGTGAATGTTCTTTCCTTCAGCTTTATTAAATGCAATAGCAAAATCAAAAAAATGATCGGTTTTGAAGATCATTTATTAATAGTAATTAGAATTTCAACAATTCCTGTCAATCGCGATAAAAAGGAAGATTGATCAATACCTGAGCAATGGAATAAGTTAAAGTAACGGCGAAATAGAAATTTGCATTTCCCGAACCAGTAACAATCCACATTTGCCACATTACTGGTGCCAAAAGGATTGTTGCTATCAACGCTCCACCAGAAATTAGTCCCCAGCGGAAATCTGTGGAAAATAAAGAATAAAATGGACTAATTATTTTTTTCATTAAGCGTCAAACAAGAATTTTTGAACGAAATTTTAGAAACTGCATAAGTATCAAATATGTTCTCATATTTTTTAAAAAATGATTTGATCGAAAACTCATATAATTGCTACGTGAAGTAAATAAGAATACAAGAGAACTGAAACTAACATTTTTTTAAATCTTCGAAAAGGGGTAATAAACTCAGATAAATCAAACTCTCAGCCATCGATGGATATGATGCAAAGACGGAAACAAGAATCATTAGGTGATGGAGAAGTACAAAAGCATTGGATCTGAAATAAAAGCACTTGCAAATGATAATTAATGCATTCAAATTGGAAATATGATCTGAAACTCAATCTAATATGATATATAAGAAATTAAAAGATTGAATTCAACTTTTCAAATCAAACTCGGAACTTGCAATCTTAAAAATCTTTTGAGATAGAGACTAGTATAATTTAGACAAATAGGTAAAAATAAATTATAAATTTTATTTCTTTAGTAAAAAACATCACCTTAATGTTAGTGATAAGGGTATAAGATAAACAAGGATATTGACTTGAAATACCCATAGAAAAAAACGTCGAAAATGGTCGAATACTTCAATGAAAAAATACCAGAATATACCAACGTTTGGCGTCAAGTCACGAACATCCAATCTAAAAAATTCCAAAAGGAGAATGAAGAAAATTAGATTTAAATGATAATTTTAATAGGAGATAATATCATGCAAGATCATTACATTATACATAGCAAATTCTTCTTTTACGCATATTTCGGCTTCATTCCAATCTCTATTTACAAGCAATATTTTAATAAAACTAAAGAATATTGAAACTTACAGAAATTTGTAAGTTGAATCAATGTAATTCCAACTATTATCATTCAAGAAACAATTAAAAAGCAGTAATCCAATCAGCATAATGGTTGAAAACGTAATTACTAGCGCCCGTTCTTTAAGTGACGAGAATTTCATTAATAAAGCGCATATGTAAATAGCTGGATAAAATGCTAACTGCGCAAGCAAACTAAACAATATAGTGCTAAATAGCAGAGAACCTGAAAATTCCATCATTTATTTAAACTTATTTTCTTGGTACTAGTGATGAAAACATACAACTAATAATTTTAAGTAGGCTGTAACTTGTAAATTGCTTTTTTCTTATTCTCCCGATTTTAATGTAATATGACATGAAGTAACAGTATGTGATTGATAAAATATATTGATAGCTTATACAATACACTTGAGACTTTACTTTTTTTTTTTTTTATAAAAAAAAAGTCTAAGCAATCATAGAGAACAAAAATGTGTTGTGATATCTTCTCTTGATACGTATTTTTAATTAAACAATAGTTAGTGATACTACTGATGGAACTAACTCTCGAAAATATAATGAGAAATTAACTCACCTTTTACAAATGCTAAAACGAAAAGGGCAGTAATGAGGTTGCAAACAACTGACAGATTAAAAATGGCACAACTGGCAATGGCAACAGGATTAAGCACATAGCTAAAATTTATGAATGTAAAAACTGAAAAGAGGTGCTGAAAAATAGAATATGTACAGGAATTCTTTTTCTTTCAAATTTACTTCGGTTTTTAGAATAAAATTCAAAAATAAAGCAACTGAAAAAGAGATTTCTTTCTTCAGTTTTATTTTCGAACACAATATTAGTTTCACTTACCATTTTGAAACCAAATTAGCAATCCGTCCAATATTTTCCGCACTGCTCCCTTGATTTTTCAAGTAAACTGTTGCTACCATGCGCAAAATTTCACTTGTCACCACATCGAATGACTAAAGAAAAAAAATGTTTTTGGCCTTATTTAGTTTTCAGAATTAACCGGTACATTTAGATGTACCCGTTAATCACATTTGATTTCATTTATAAACAGAAGATATTCTTATAAACTTTACAACGCCTAAATGTTATTATGAGCACATACTGAACGACAAAAAAATTATTGCACAAAAATAATTAATAACTCATGCCACGCACTATTCTTTAAACTACAAATCGGAAATGGTTGTTAATTTTGAAAAGATAACTTTAAATTTAATATAACAAAGGAAAGTTACATACCAAAAACATTATCAACAATATATTCGGGTGATCGATAAATGCAGTGAATAAATATAACAGTATAGGCTGCTGAAAATAAATTGAGTTGATATTCTTTACTTTCATACTAATCCCAATTTTTTCATTAAATAAATAAATAACAGTAAATGGTTCGTTTATTGCTATATATTTTATTTCAACAGATTATAAGCCAATAAATCATTCGACAAAAAGCCACTCGGGGCATAATAAATAGAAATGTAAGATCGATAATAGCTGAAATATACAAATGTCTCAGAAGTTTCCAATAAACTAAAGAAATACAACCTAAGTAGCAGGCTGTAGTACAAACCATTGCTGTTTAATTAGTGATTTGACTAAATGTAAATCGATCAAAACAATTAAACTATACATCATTTTTGAAATATAAACAAAAGTCGTAGTGTAGCAGCGTTACCAGCAAATAAAACATTGACTGATCTAATGGTCAAAACTCAACAAAAAAAAAGCAAAACTATTTGTAATTTCCGAAATAATTTAAAACTATTATGGTTAAAATAAGAGGAACAGTAACGAATGAAATTATAACAATAACGCTTCTTGATGTTTATTGCTTCTATTGATGAAGGATTTGTTCCTACCGCTTAAATGAAATAATTAAACATACACAATGTATCATATCACCATCATACGGAGAAACGCCATCTTTAAGCATTTGTATTCCATCAATAAGTCTTCGGAACGAATTCTGTGGTACATTTAATTCTGGACGCTTTTTTAGAAAATCAATGCAATAAATGTAAGCGAGAATACGAAGAAACACAGCTAATACACATATTCTGTAAATGAACAACCTAGTTATTTAGATTTACTGATCCAATGCCAATTTCAATTTCTTCTGCGAAATTTAATTTCTTAACCCGCTCATTCATAATGCATCTTTATTTTCATAATAATATCAAACTGTCATCATAGAAAATGAAACATTTATGCATTTTCGTTAATTACCATCTTCATTAATTACTATCCAATACGTAAAATATGGTCTATGAATTGCGTTGAAGTGATTGTGAGCTGTCAAAAAGTGCCTGTAAGCTGTCAGAAAAATCTGTAAGTTGCTTTTTGCCTAAAAATTGTCCCGAAGTGCCTTCAAGTTGTTCTAAATTAATTTAAATTGATTGCCAAAGCTAGAATTTCAGATGATAAGGAAATGTAATAGTTGACCATGACTTCATTGTACTACACCTATGAATAATGTTGAAAATATTAAAATTTACATTACAATTACATTGCTGAAAATATTCAAGGATCAATTTTTTATAGTATTAAATTTGCATATTAAGGAAACTTACAATAATCTGTTAATAACAGGACGATAATTCGACACGATTGTATTCGTCATATTCGATTAATGCAATTAAAATAACATCAATTATCGTCATAAAATGATCCAATGTTTCCCAATTTTGAGCAAAACAAACTTCCAACAATAACTAGCAAATTTATATAAACGAATAACATTTGCTGAAAAAATATCCTGCAAATGTTTGATAAATTTAAAACAATAATAAATTCCACTTAATCTATCCAAATTGCTAACAATCAATGCCAAATTGTTCAACCATATGCAAAATGACTTGAATCTACTTATACATGAGCGAATGATGGAAAAATCGATAGTGATTTTTTTTTTTTCGGAAAATACCAAAAGGTTCTTCAGTCGGTCTTATATCAATCATACAAATTTCTTGTTAAAACTGAATGATCCTCTAATCAATTACATTTTCTTTCGTCGATAATTAATGATCTATTTCCAAATTAAGCTATGATTTCCGTAATCAAGTATCAGTTTATCAGTATCATGGTGAAGTAATAATGCAATAGATTATAATACTATCCACAATTTTCTTTAATATTAAAATGATTTCTGATCATTTATTGGTAAGAAAAAAAATAAAAACAAAAATTATAAAATATTCGAAATGTTTTATTGAACATTAACGAGCGAAGAATGATCCATCATGTATAAAGATTAAGACACCTGCCATGAAACGAGAAATAATCATTTTCTATAACAAACTGCCTTCAAAAATACAAAGTGATCAGCGAGTGAATAGAACATTCGTAATAGGAAATAAAATAGAATAGAGAGTATGAACATGCAAAATAAACAGGTAACTAGAGTAATTATTTCCACTTTCGTTTCTTTTTTTTTTTATTACTGATTCCCTAGAACGACTCAAAATTCATTTGAATAGTTTTAAATCTTCAGAAGAAAGGTTTCTTTCTTCTGTCACTAATAAATTTAGGTTTGCATATCACAAAACATATCTATTAATGTTAATATTCTATTGTTTGATCATTTTTGATTAAAATACTGCAATTACTTATTTATTTTTCTAATGGTTCTGAAAATTCAAAACTGCTGGAATAAATTCTGCAAAATTTTTTAAACAAATATCGCGTATATTAAGAATGATTCAAAATTACATATGCAACAAATAAAAAGGGCCAATCCCACGTGTGTTCCGATATTTGATCATACATTCTTATTTATCTAATCGGCTAGATCATCTTGAAGATCATTTGGAACTCATCGAAATTTCTCAATGAAAAAATATCTGCATAAATTAGTTCAGACAAGTGTGTACTGCTGTATATTGTTGCTCTAGAAAAATCTATACATAAATGTTACAGATAAAAGATACTAAACGGAAAATAATCTACACGGAGAAACTAAAGATGACTGTATCTCAACATACAGTGAGATCCTAATAATAATGAGAATAAAGGAAGTTCCAATAATTCTGGCGATAACTATTTATCAATTTTAATGCCTTGGTCAAAGAGTCTAAGATGAAATATTCATATCAAATTTTTGCTTGAAAGTACGATGAATTTCAGATATAAATTTTGCTACCTGATGGCTGATAATCATTAAGAAAGAATATTTTTAAATGCAGAAAAAAAATTTTCTTTTAAAACATGTTAAGAGAATATTTTTAAACATGGAAATAAGAGGTAGCAATTAAATATTGAAGTATGCCACTACTGCTGAATTCGAGCATTAACTCATAGCTGAGATAGAATATCTTCGCGACGTCGTTTGCGTTCCATTTCAAGTTCTTGGAAAAACTGATCAATATCTTCTTTTTTCACTTCTCTTCCTTCATCGGCTAATCGTTTCAAGTGATTCCCCAGCTTCTGTTTCATTTCTTCATATCCTGCAAAATTCAAAAGCAGATAATGTAAAAAATAGAACAATCATAAATTTGTATTTAAATTCAAAAACTATACGAAATAAACTTTTGTACCTTTAAAAAGTGTTATTGCCCCTTCACGACCAGCCACATCAATCAATGCATTTGTCATAACTCGATCGTCATCCTTCGGTTTATCATCATCTTTATTACTGTGCGATTCAACAAATGTTTGCATACAATCTGAGAGATCGGTCAAAAATTGAAGATCATTGTCCTCGTAAAAATTCTGAAAGTGCTTACGCTTAAAAATTTAGACTTCAAAACAATATAAAAGAAAAGTGAATTAAAATGTCCAGAATCTTAAGCAATAATCTCGAGCTCAATATAGCATATCAGCTATTTCGCCTATTATTTAATGAATGATGTAGTATAAGCAATCAAGTTTCATACAACATTTCAATTCTGATATCTAGGATAAAGTAATAAATAGAAAAGATATCACTGAAAAAATAGAGCTTACAGAAGTTAAGTTAACAGATCACAGATATCTTTTGCAGTTAATGCAAGCACAGACGATTATTAACTAGTCGAAATTCTTTCTCATGCAAAAGTTTCCAGTTTTTTCCCATAAATTCATTGTAATTTTAAATTTCTGGACAAAATCTGACTTGAACTTACCGCACAAATTTTACACTGACATAAACGATTTCGCCATTTGTAAGAGTTGAAAAATAGAGAACACGGCTGCCTGTTTTCATTTATTTTAATATTCGCTTCAAGCCATTTCAATTTACATGATTTATCATCGTCACACATTTCTTTGTATGTCCCGTCAGCGTAGGACACCAGGAATGTGAAACGTGTGACACAATTTCGACAAATGACTTCTTCTACTTCATTTATGTCAACATTATCGGGTGTTTCCTCCAGATGCTATAAAAAATTAGTGCAACAATAGATTTATTAAAATGTCTTTTAAAATTGTAATTCTCCCAGTTGATTGTAATTTTTTAATTTCCTCTTTTAATGTTTCCACCACAAATATAATTAAGTAATCTTAATACAAAAAAAAAAAAAAAAAGTGTTAATTTCCGTTTCAAATCTCAGGTTCTCTCATTTCCATTAACAACAGTCCAAAAATGTATAAATTGAATGAAATAGCTCGAAAATTGAAATGAAAACTATAAATTAGTGGAATTTTATATACCTGCAGGTGGAACCAATCCTCACACACAATGCATTGCAGCATTTCGCAGTCTTCGTATTCTTCGCATGGATATGGTCTATTGCAAGTGCAATAGAGACCATCAAAATTATGATTATATTTATTTCGCTCATTTAGTGGCTTTTTTTCCTGAAAAAGAATGCAATAAATTTCATATGTCTCGATAAAAGAAAACTTCAGAATTAATTTCAAAATAATTTTAAAATCCATTAGAGTTTCATCAGAAACTCGCGAGAATTTTGTGTAAAATAGCTGTGAATGATAGTTTACTGTCAAAAATTTAGACTGTAAAACCACAAATCAATTGTAAAACTATTGGTCGATGCACTAACACAGAATACTAACTTGACTAGTAGAGAAGTAGTAATCCTTTTTTGAAATTTTCGGAACTTTTTTTTGCTTCAAACCATTCAAATTCTATCACTTCCCTAATATAATGAGATCTCAAGTGTCTAAGTTCATTGATAAATGAGGTGCCGCAAAAAAACAAAAACAAAATTTTTACAAAAATGGAGTCAACGCAAAATCTCTCTATTAATTATTTGAATTGAATTTTCCGGATATTTTATAAAAAAGTCTAATTTTTTTAAAGCATAATACTAATGTTCTTGATATTACTTTGTACAACATGCAAGGATTTTTGAATTTAGAATTCCCACAATCGCAGCAAAAATTCCGCTTTGTGTACAATTCAATGAGTTCATGACCATCATGACAATTGACGCTACATGCATAGCAAAGAGCTGCAGGTTCTGTATTACTTGTACAATCACGACAAGAATACAATGGTTGTCGCGGTTTATATCCCTATAATTCAATAAATTTGAAATATTTAAACTGACATAAAAAAAAAATAGTAAGCTTCTTTCAGCTTATTATCCGATCAAGGCAATAAGCTTGAAATCTGAAGTTCTAATTTAAAGAAATTTAATAATCACTAGCCATTACATGCTTTAGTATACTGAAACGACTTTTAGTCAAAAAATTAATACTTCAATACTTATGTAAAGTTTAAATAACGAAACTAATCGTCGCAATGTGTAGCTAGAATTCCAGTCTAATTTATGAGTTAAAAAATAACCTCCGGATATGTGCAAACATTAGCATTAGCCCCTCCTAGCAGAGCCTCAGCTTCTGCTTCAAGTTCTTCATGTGCTTCAATAACTTCATTTAATGTCACTAATGGATCACTCGCTATTCTGAAAAATGATACATCAAAAAACAAATAACATCAAGCATTTATGTTTATTCATATCAAGCCATAGTATTCGTTTCAAAGCATTTATGTTTATTCATACCAAGCCATAGTATTCGTTTCAAAGTCTATTCATATCACGCCATAGTATTATTAATCATAACTGCTTATCCACGTTTATTTAAATTATTATTAGATAAAAAGAACTCCTTTAAGAGATTGATTACGACATTCTGCATTCTTTTATACGGTTTACTATCATGATTATATAATACATCTAGTCCTTCAACTAACATTGCAAAAAACTATTAATGAATGATTTATGATGGATTTACGTCGCAAATTCCTATACGATTTCATTTGTTTTGCTTAATGGCTACTACACCATTTGGATCGCTTGATTCCACTTTGTAGCAGCAAAGTTTTATAAGTTTCTCTAACATTTCCGAAAATATGTCCTAGTGGTCCTCAGCATTATTCAAGCATTGCCATTATCATATCATGATAAGTCAATCAAGTCCGATTCAGATATAATGGAATATATAAATCTCACATATGAAAATTATGTTTTTAATAAATCACACAACTAATTACTTGCTACTAAAACAAACAACTCATTATCAAAATATTGTTGCATTAATTCCATGAATTCAATCTTGTCCTACTCGCTTCTTCTGCGTTCAATAGCTGTCTTATCAGTCGAATCAAATAACTTTGTATGAAATGATTTTCATTCAAAAATTTTCATAATCTCTAAAAAGCATGAATTCGAAATTTAGACCCAAATTTCGTCAAATAAAAATCTAAGAAACAGTAATGTTTAATCTTCTGCTGAGCGATTTCCAAACTTGATTTATGATCAATTTTCGATCAATCTTTTCTAAGTTTAAATGCTTGAAAATAACTATGTCTGGGAAGTTTCAATTTAGTTAGCAGAATACTCCATGAAAATATGCTTCTCAAAGTCTTTTACCTCGTTTTAAAAATAAGTTAAACCTCCTAAAAAATACAAATTCGCCGAATTTTGTCTAATTCATTCCGATGCTAAGTATTGCTAAGTACTACCGAATTACATAGAAAAAAAAGAGAGAAAAAAACCAGTAATTGGTTACGGAAATCTAGTACGGCTAAATTTTGAAACTGAAATCTAATTTCAGCAAATAATCAAAAAAGAAATTAAAAATACATACTCGGAGGCATTTTCGGCATTTTCTGGTTCTATGTCGCTTTGGCGACTTTCATTGTCGAGTTTTGCTTCGTCAGGACCATTCGTCGAAATGTCCCGTTCCATCACTCTATAATGAAACTTAAACTTAATTATTACCAAACAATTAAATAATAACTTCGTTCAAAAAATTAAATGATTTCGAAACACTAAATTACACTCTTTTTCCGGAAGAATTTAATTAAGTGCTGCCGAAATCATTAATTAATTTTTTCGCATTCTATATAAATGATACAAACAAAATTAAGGTAAAAACAAATTTCCAACTTTAAACTGGATCAAAATTTTTTCCAAACCATCTATATGTTAAAGAAAATCAATAACTCTTCAAATGCATGATTCGAATTTAATATAAATTTAAATTGATAGCTTTTCAAATGTGCAAAATTTGATTTTAGTTTAAAATTTAATGACTTCATATGAAACAGCAATCCCTTCCAATTTCGAAAGACCCTATTTATTGGAGAAAACGAGATTTTAAGAATGCATTTTTCGGAAAAAATATTGATAAATCGGTGGCCGCGCCATTTTATCGGTCATTCAAGTAAACAGAGACACGGCCAAGGGCGCTAGATCGAATAAGAACAGTTTGCTGGGTAAGGGTAATGACGGGTGAGTAAGAGTAGTGGCGGGTAAGTAAAGGTAATGACGGGTAAGTAAGAGTAGTGGCGGGTAAGTAAGGGTGGTGACGGGTGAGTAAGAGTAGTGGCGGGTAAGTAAGGGTAATGACGGGTGAGTAAGAGTAGTGGCAGGTAAGTAAGGGTAATGATGGGTGAGTAAGAGTAGTGGCGGGTAAGTAAGGGTAGTGGCAGGTGAGTAAGGTAGGTAAGTATATTCCAGTATTTAAAAGATATGTTTCTCTTCTGTTGCTCATATTTTGCGTATTTGCAAATTTTAAACATTATGTATAAAAAATGCCAACACTTACATGGGTATATTTTGTTTGTAAATAATTTTTGTCGAAATTTCACAATTATTTTTAAAATTCACATTTTTTTAAAAATTATATTAAGAAGCGAAAATGATATTAAAGTTAGAATCATATGCATTTTATTCATAATGTATATGGAAACGGAAGTCATATGTTATATGAAATTGAAACTTTAGAGATTAGAGGATTTTTTTTTTCTTTTTAAATGTATAAAATGCTAGCTTACATGTGCTAAAAATATGGTACTATAAAAAAATAGATAATTTGTACTGTAATTTTTATTAATAGATGTAGAATTTTAATAGTTAGTTTATTTTTTTCTATAACCGATCATTTGTTTTCACTAGCGTATTGATTTTTTGATGATTGATTTATGATTTTTCAAATTTCTTTGAAAGCTGAATGATTCATTGTTTTCTTGTCACTGAGATAGAATATGTTTTGCCAAAATTTTATTATAGGAATGTTAGGAATGGAAAAAAGCTAATTGTTTGTTGCTATTTAACTTTAAGAATTTCATTTATTTAGACTGAGCTATAATTTTTAATTTTCTTTACATACTTTATTAAATTACATTCGCTGTTATATTATTTCATGTGAACGTACTAGATGAAAACTGGTAATCAATCTTTTATGTACTTGAAATTTTCAGGTTTTATTTTCAGAAATACCGCTGCAGAATTTGAAGAAGCGGGTAATTGAACAATGGCTTTCATTGTAGTGATATTAGGAATGGAAAAAAGCTGATCATTTGTTGTTAGCTTTAAAAATTTTATGTACTTAAATTGACCATTTGTGCTCGATGAAATATACTTGGACGAAATGAATGATAAGACACGATTTTGCGGCGTATCGTGGTGTGTGCGAGACGCTTGTGGTCTCACGTGCGCTGTCTTCACATGGTATGCATAATCAATTCACGTGATTTGATTAAATTATTTAAACTTATTGTATCACTTATGTCGGGTACCTCAATTTGTTTGTAGCACAACCTCAAACTTGGATTGTTAAACCTTCATTACAAAAAATTGGATAAGTTAATAGTTAAAAAAGGGTTAGCGAATAAAAGGAAATTTAAAACTTCAGTCGCACCAGATAACTGCTCCCGTTGACATACCTTATGAAATGATAGAAAAGGGCACCTTTGTTAGCGCCTGATCTACAATAGACATTGGCATAGTTAAGGATTACAAGGCTATTTAAGAACAAAGAAATGACTCAACATATCTACAAGGATTTGCAAATTATCTGAATGAAATTTTCTTTCGGTATTCCGACAACATCTATCATTTATGTTATATTCATCTTTTAATGCCTGGGAATTTCAACATTTTTTTCCTATTCTTTCCTCTTTAATTCTAAGTATCTTTATGAAATTTGTATTAAGTAATGTGAATTTTGTAGATTGAATCATTTTTTCTTTTATACAAATATGTTCCCTTACTTCTGTCAGAACACAAATGAAAGTTTAATTCCTACAAAATAGTGCCTCCGACGTGACTTCATTCATTATAAAGATAACAGAACACGTTAACGATAAAATTTTTAAAAAAATGAATTTTTTATGAGGAAAGGATAATTTATTAATGCAAAAAATAATTTACATGATATTTTGGAATTAAAAATCCGCGGGGATATTCAAAACTAGAAAAAACGGTAAATTAAAAAGAAGGAAACCTATGGCTCAGAAAAAATTCAGAAGTAGAAGATAAGTGAATTAGAAAATGTAAGGGAAACAATTTATATGATTTTTTAATCTTGATTAAATGTTGGAAGAACATTAAAAAATAATTTATGTTTTCAATACCTCTTATGATCGATAAACTATCGCAAAGCAATAGTGTCATACGCTAGGGAGTTAATAAATTCAAAAATGCTAGATAAGTCAATAAAAAATTTACATATCGCAAAAATAGAAAAAATTTTATCTAAAGATAGCCAAAACAAGCTTACGTCAGCAATGCACTATGTGATATATATATATATGTTTTGAATTGAAAAGCTACTTACCTCATTCAGAGCTATTGTTTTTTTTTTTTTTTTCAATTCATAAAATGAAATAGAAGATCAGGAAATACCCGAAAAACGGGCAAAAGTCCAAGTACAAATAATCAAGTTGGAAGATAAAATTTGAAAAATATGGTCTATTTTCCTTATTTCTTCCTTTCATCCATTATTTGTTCAATTAATTATTTTTGGAAGAGAATATTCCTAATTTCTGAGTAATTTCGAGGTCGAGTGAAGATAAATTTCGAAGCTCGAAGAGATTATTATCTCTGCATACTATTCATAGTTTGATGTCTTTCCTTTTTATCAAATACTTTCGATAATATATTTTCATTCTTTAGAATTCAACAGTTTTTTTTTCTTTTCTTTTTGCAGGTTTCTCATTTTATATGGAGAATTTTGCGTGCTTACAGTAATGATGGCATCTTGGTCGAAATATGCTATCCACCAAACATTCCATGCTATCATTTTCCATATTCTTGTGTGCTTAGCATTCTCATCGCATATCAAAACGATGTTTACCGATCCCGGTGCTGTGCCGAAAGGTAATGCCACTGATGAGTATATACAACGATTACAATTCACGCGAAAAAGTGTAATCTACAAATGCGCAAAGTGGTTAGTTCCTGTTGATTAATTCAAAATATTTCTTTTCCTTTGGGTTTTGTTCAAGTTCTGGTTGATTCTCTGGATCATTTATTTTCATTCTTACTGTTTTATTGCATTTGAATTTTACTTCGTTTACTTGCTTTATGCAATTTTTTTAAGTTGCATTTTTTTTTCTGATGACGTCTTCTTTACTCATTTACAATTTACAATATCATTGAACTACTGTAATTGTTATTGAAATATTACTGTAATTGAAGTCTTGTTGTCGGTGATTTATGAATTATGTTTTAAAGAATGGTGATTCAATAATTGATTGTTGTAGTAGCAGTGTGAAACCGGAACGAGCGCATCATTGTAGTGTATGTGGAAGATGTGTTAGACGAATGGATCATCATTGTCCATGGGTAAACAACTGTGTTGGTGAAGGAAATCAGAAATATTTCGTACTGTTCACGGTACTGATTTTTTCGTAAGAGTGAAGCTGAAAAATAACCAGACTGATTTATGACGAATTTTTCTAGAAAGTTTTGCTTTAGTAAAGATTGTTTCGTGAGCAGTAGAAATAAAATTTTCTTTTGAATTTTTCACATTCAATTCGTCGAAATTCTCTCCTCTCTTCTCTAGAACTTATTACTAGTCCCTATTCTATTTCAGTATTCGTATCATTTAGATTAACGACTTTTAAAACTATATTGTTTGTAATAATATCCTAAAGTGCAGCAGACATATGTCATGGGTTGTTCAATATGTGGATGATGTAAATCTTAACACTAATCCATGGTTAAGTATATTTAAAGTCACTAACTATAATTTATCAGAGTTTGTTGTCATTTTAATAATAGAATCTTAAAACTAATTGTTATAGATGTACATAGCATTGTTATCCACACATGCCATATATTGGGCAATATGGCAATTTGTTTTATGTGTTAACGGTGATTGGCAAAATTGTTCGTTGTTCGAACCACCAGTTACAGCAATTTTACTTGTATTTCTGATATTTGAAGCGATTCTTTTTGCAATATTCACACTTATTATGTTCAGTACTCAGCTTAGTTCGATTTGCAACGATCAGACTTGTATTGAATCAATGAAAAATGAACAATACAATTTTGGTATGTAAATCTATTGGAATATTTCGGAGAAAAATGAAATTTTTCCAAGCACTGATGAAAATCAATTTTGCATTATCCCATTTGTAAAGGTTTTGACAGTAATATAGTTTAATGTGTATCGTCGACTATCTTTTGGTAAAAAATGATAATGTCTAAGATGTTGAATATTGCTTCAGTAAGTAATGACTTACTGAAGTAATAAATTTTATTGTGTGGAATAATGAGGAATTGTATGGAATAATGGCCTAAATCACTGTAAAATTTTGTCTTAGGTACGACTGAAAGATACTTCATGGCAGAGAAGCTATAATTGAGCGAAGTGGAACTCTAATAGCATAATTAAATCATTCAGTCATCAGCAACTTTCTTATTTTCTACCCGACATGACAGTGAATTTTTATGTCTGTTATCATGAGTATTTTTTGAAATTGATTTCAAATACGAAATTTTCAGGACCAGATGGCTGGAAAAATTTACAAATGATATTTGGTGGTCCATTTTCGTTGCGATGGTTTAATCCATTTGCAGCTCCTCATCTTAGTAAGCTAGCATTTGAATATTCCGTCTGATAAGTGGAACAGTTGTTTTATGCTGCAAATATTTGTTGCCTATCACATATCACACAAAGGTTTTGAATCGGAATTTTGGAAAGGTCAGTGATCTGTTTCAGATGCAAGTTTTAGTGGTCGCTTTTATTATTGTACTGCCTAAATTATTTACCATTTTAAAAATGTGCTTTAAAGAACCATAATATGAAATGACTTAGTTTGTTTTTGCATTATTCCAGTTTATTTCAGTCAGTTGTGTAAATTATTTCCTGAAATGGTGACACAGATGTATATTTTTAAAATTCTTGATATCCTTCGTTCATATTAAGCTTTTGTTACTGGTCTTTTCTCAGTGCGACATTTATTATGCATTTTTTTTTTTTATGTCTTTTCTTTTAATTTAAAAATATTTTGTTATTTCGAGTTTTATGTTAATAAACATCACGATTCTTATAATTTAAGCTCGATGTTTGAGCCCAGGTTGCTTCTGACCTATCTGATCTCTGAAATTTCTGCAAACTGATTGTAAGTTGTGTTGATCATGAAAAAATCTTCCTGTATTCTTTTTTTATAATCTTTCTTTATAGGCTTCTGAGAGTAAAAGGCTTATTTCAGATTTACAATATTTGATAGCCATCACATTAGTATTTTAATCTTTTGTTGTTTCTTGATATGATGAAATCATTTTATTGATAGAAATTCTCTTTTTGTATGGAAATGTATATGAAATTTCTCCAGATAGATTTTCCCAGACATGATCATATATGTTCAGTTCTCAAACTGCAAATTTGTTAATCAGAAAAAGAGTAAAATTCCAGTTTTTATCTTCAATATGAATGATAATTTTTATTGAATTTAAAAAATTTCCTATGTGAAACTTATTTGAAATATTTTTCAGATATAGGTATGAAGTTATTTTAGACAAATATTTCGGTGAGTCATTTGTGTTAAATAGTAATGTATCTCGATTTCTTGATGTGACATATTTACGGCAGTGACTAAAAATAACGTTATTTGTAAAAAAAAAAATTCTCAAATTAGATAAATTTGTGTAATGAATAGTTTTTGAAATCAATTAATCATTGTTTTTTTTTTTCTTTTCTTTTTCCAAGTGTTGTAAATATATTTACATGTTAGTTACAGTAATGCGAACATCGTAATTTATTTTTCAAGCTTTGCATAATTCAAATGGAAAATTTTTTGTATACAATTGATTCTTTCAACTGTCATTATTTATTTTTAATTTATGATAATGCATTGCTTCGAGACTTGATAAAGCTTACTTATTTCAAAAATTTTTGTTAAAAATTTGTATGCTACATACAAAATATTCCGAGGAAGAAATTCTCCATTCTTTTTAAGAAATTGTATATGCTGAAGTTAAACTGATTCAATCGAAATGCTGGAATATGTCATGTTCTTGTAAAGTTCTTGTTTGAACAAAAAAAGTATTTAAATTTCGAAAATGAACATCCTTAGAATTTTAAGAATAGGGAGGTTAAAGAATTCTATAATTGTTGTAAAGTAGTCTTGGAAACGTGCGAAGTGATTTGCAGAGGTGGATTTATTTGAGCATTTATGATTTTTCCTGTAATTATCGGTGATTGATAAACGATTGTGAGAATCAGGAGAATTAGTTAGAAGAATTCGAAAATGTTTACGAAATTAGAATTATAGAAAATTTCGTTATTTTTGGATGGGAAATAAAATCTGTGCGATGAAATCTACTTCGTTTATAGCTAATTAATGCCACATTAAGTGACATTCTTAAATTGCAATCTATTAACAGTGATGCGTTTATTGTCGCAACCAATTGCCAAACCACCAGTTATTGTGGAAAAATTGATATCAAAATGGTGGAAAATTTGTTTTGTCAGTGAACTATTAGCTCTAGTGTATATGGGTATTGTTATACAACCGGAATATAATGAACATACGAGAATTTCGGAGAATGCATTACTTCCAGCACTTGTTACCGAACGATTTAGCTATTCTCAACGAATTTCAACTTTCCTCAACGAACTTCGTGCTGAACGGTATTATATATATATATATTTATATTTTTTTTTATTAAGTTACTATAATTTATTTTGTTCAAAAATTCTTATTTGATCTTGCTGTAGTATTAGGAATGACAAATAATTGTCTAATTGTTGGTTACACTGATGTTAAACGAGTGTTCCGTAATGTTTGATGTTCATCTACCTTCTAATAGTTTATTATTAATGCGTAATGAATTTATTTCCGAAATTTTTAAACAAAATAAATAGAAAAATTAGTTTAAGCTAAGATAAGCCTGACAATTCAACTAATTAATGATTGATTTTGTACAATTTGAAATCATATTTTTCTTGACGAACATCTCTTAATTCTAGTGATTCTTGATATTATTATTTGTTGTTAATAGAATTGAATTGATTCTTTATACGGTATTTGTTTTCTTTAAATTAAACTGACTTTTTTTTTACAGTGATATTTCTGATTATGTTAAAAAGCAGCTCTTAGCTCATGGTATTATGACTCAGACGTTGCGGTTTACAGTAACTCTTCCAGGCTTTGTATGTTTTTTTTTTTTTTTTCTTTTAGCGAATGATCTAGTCATGGTAAAATCGAATGGATGGAGTTTTTCCATCTTTCATTGTTAGTTGGTGTAATTAAAATTTTTTGTTAAATTTGCTTCATTGTTCAGTTTGCCATACGGCTTTCTTTATCAAAAAAAAAAAATTTGATTTAAAAGTTTCCAAACATTATTCACCAAAACAAGATAGATCTTATTTTGTGTTATAGTATTGCTCGTTATATTTTCGCTCGCGAAATCCATCGCATTTGGAAAGCTTCTATGATTATCGTCCACATATTTCTTTAAAATGAATGAATAAATTTGTATTTTGAAATGGAAACCATATTTCTTGCAAACTTTTCATTTTCCCAGAATCAATCCGGAATGAATGTCGTGGGCGTTGTTCGTGCAAGTCGTTCATCATCAACTGAAGCAATGCTTGTGACCGTATCAATGACTAAAACAGATTTGGAAGCACTAGCTGTAGTGCTAGCTTTGGCAACTTATTGTCGAGGTTTTTTCTTTTTTTTTTTGTATAAATCTCTTAATTTCAAATCATTTTCTATGACATAGTTTATATTTAAAGTTCTCTTGAAATGGATTTTTTTTTTTTTTTTCAGAACAGATTTATTGGGCTCGCGATATTCAGTTCGTTTTTGTAAGCAAAGGTCTGATCGGATTAACGTCATATCTAGCTCAGTATCACGAGCATCATCATTCATTTCTACAGTCCGAAAAATTACAATTTCATAGCGGTGCGATCGTTGGTGCATTTGCAGTAAAAGCAAGAGGTTCAAGATTTGACACAATGAATATTGAGCATAACATGGTCAATGGTTTATTACCAAATTTGGATTTAATCAATTTGATGGCAAAATTAGCAGATAAATTTGGTCTAATACCTGAAGTTTTTAATCATGGATATCAAGGATCATGGTGGAGTTTTGCTGAAACAGCAAGTAAAGCTATGCTCAATCAGGTACATCCTTTCTTAACATTGCTTAAATTAGATTTAGCTTTCTGGATTATGTGAACTGAGTGTGATTATTAGA
The DNA here is from genome assembly GCA_000499405.2 of Onchocerca volvulus. Classification (NCBI taxonomy): domain Eukaryota; kingdom Metazoa; phylum Nematoda; class Chromadorea; order Rhabditida; family Onchocercidae; genus Onchocerca; species Onchocerca volvulus. The sequence goes on along the minus strand of HG738137.1, from coordinate 8,611,293 downwards.
ATTAATATATTCCGTGAGTATTATGTTTTCTATTTCTTTTAATGTGCATTTCATAATTGCAATATATGTAGTTATGGAAACTTAATTCAATTTTCGGGTCAAATCAAATTTTAAATGAATAATTGACAATATTTTAGTATTTTCAAAAATTTTTCAGGCCTTCAATGAGAAAGAAGGGTTGCATAGCATTTTTGGACCATATGGAATACAAGCAGTAACCATACATGCTAAAAATGTCATGGAAGGACATGCATCGCTAACAGATTTAACTCAAATGTGTGAAGGAGCATTAAGGTTAACTTTTTAGATTTGGGTTTAATCTGTCTTTTTTGTTATTAAAATAATTTTGAAAGATTAAAGACTGTAAAGTAGTTAAATTTTTAAACATTTAAGATAGCTCTTGTGTTACTGTAAAGTTTTCATTATAATTTACCAATAAAGACTTGAACAACGTATGTGATTGTTTGCTTTATAGTGCGCTTTTGATCAATTTTAGGCATGTTCATTGCTTGCAATCATTTTTTGAATTTTTAAGCAATTATATGCTTACAATTATTATTCAAACATATTCATAACTTAATAATTATATAAGTAATCACTTTGTCAGTATATTTTGCAAAACTGCTATTTTAAACTTAACTTTCTTTTATTTAGCGTTTTGGATTTTTGCAGGTCGCTAAATAATATTTTGGAAAAGTTTCATCAGTCATATTTCCTTTATATAATGGCGGATATACGGAATTTTCTTTCTGTAGCATATTACATGCCAGCTCTTGGTCTTATTTTGTTTCCGCTAATAATATTGGTAAGTTTGTTATTATTATGTGGGGATATCTGTGTTTGCAATTGCGTTTGCATATATGTATGTGTGTTTTTGTATTTCTGTTTATTCAATTTATTAAATCTTATATTGGCTATCACTACACTCTATTCATTTTAGATAATTTGTATTGCATCAATTTCTGAAAAGTTCCTAGGCATTAAATTTCTTGATTTAAAAATTAAAATGATTTAAATTTTAATGAATCTAAAAATTATGGCAAAACGCATCAAATTTATAATTACTACTTTAAAACTTTAATTTTTTGTCTTTTTAATTGTCTTATAATTTTAAACCATAATCAAAATTGATCTGTCCTGTTATATAGATTAATACGTTTCTTAGTGTTAATCTAATTACTTACAAGATATGAACAGTGTCTCAACGAAAACTTAAGATGTTAACATTTAACTGTTCCATTAAGTTGCGCTATTTAAAATAATATTTATTTATTTCAGGCACTTCGTGAATGGTTCAGTCTAAAAGAATTTAGTTTTCCAAATTCATTCGTTCTTCTTCATGTTGTTGGAATAATCCAATATTGTATTATTAGAAGTGTTGCTATATCACAATATTATCATACCTATACGGTTTTGCTGTCATTTTCCGCTTTCATTCCATGGTATCTTCTTTTTCCAGTGTAAGTTCTTTTGGAAAGTTTTTAAAATTTCAGTTTTGATATGTGAAATATTATTTATATACAAAACAAAAATACGGAATAGATTCAATCACTCAGTTTCCTAATCTCGAAGACGATGAGATAAGTAGTTTTTGTCTCATTTCATTTTCTTGAGTATATATAAATAAGGAACAAATAAAAGAGCATTTTTGATGCTTAACATATCTGCTTCTTTGCATAATATAGAAAATTAACTACTAATTCAATTCTACTAGTTTACTGGTTCGGAGCAAAAATATAATTGTTCGGAGTCCAGGATGTAGAAGTTTTTGTTCTCTTCTTCCGATTGATTTACATTATTGTTTAAATTACAGAAGCGAGAAAGAATGTATTTCATTGAAATTTCTCTTTTATTTGGATTATTGTTTTGTGTTCGCTCCATTATCACTTTTGAACTTTTCATTGGCATACATTATTTCGTTAATTGCCGCACCACTGATAATATTATTCACTGCGATTGATATGCATAATCGGTAATTTGGCAATTTTTAACAGGACTTTATACTTTATAAAAGATAGAAATACATCTAAATGCATTTCATAGGTTTTGTTGGCAAATGTAACAAGAGAAAAATAAAGAAAATTCCGGTCATTGCTATTGTGTGCAAGATTATTTTTGAGTGCATTAATTGAAATTCTAAAATTGTCAAATTAATCTAATTAGCATATATCAATTCCCTTTAAAGTTTATTTCGTTTCTAAAATTTTCAGAAATATTTTTCGATTCGCTTTAAATTTGCAGAGAGATTTCATTTTTTTTTTCTTTCTAATCATGAAATTAAAATTTCCATTTATTTCAGACTTATCTGTCGGCTAAAAGCCATATTTGGTTTCCTGTTACATCCTTTTGTTTTATATTTATTATGTCGTTATTTACTCCACAATGTCATTCCAACGGAAGCACATATAAAATATTTAGCAAAGGATCTCATTAGAAGTCATCTTTTATATGGCAGCTTTCTTTTTCCATTCATTTATATTTGTTTGTTACCTTTATGGAATTTCTCAGTTCTGATTTCATCCTCACCTGTAATTCGTCTATAAAAGTTCTTTCTCATTATAGCTTCTTTTTTCCATTTTGATATGCTGAGTTTTATAAAAAAATTCATGAAAAGTAAAAATTTTCAAAATTTTTTTTTTTTTTTTTAAATCACCAGCATTATTCAATTTTTCTATGCGATTAATCAGTATTTTTAAGTTACAATAACGAATAATCATAGAAAAGAATTTATTTGATCAAATATTATCTGCCTTCATTTTAATTCATCACCTTCATTATGATATTTTGTAAAAGCCAAACATGTAGATATACTTTCTTGGGATAATAATCGATGATATATGCTTTTATTGAGTAACTTTTCGAAAAAATCGAATAGTAAAATTCCAAAGAATTTTGCAAATTTTAAAATTTCATTGCTTCGAAAAATCGATTGAATTATCGTTGCCATTATTATCCGCAAAGGAAGACAAACTGTTGGTTCAAAAACTAATATATTTCTGTGTTTAAAAATTCCTTTTATTCAAAATGAGAGGTAAAAAATTAAAATGATTAAATTTAATCAAGTTAGAAATGTTTTTTAACATGTTTTCTTAATTAATAGTACGATTTAACGATTTAATCAGCTATTAGAACTGTCATTGATAATTTATCGATTTTCGTAATTATTTATATATATCATAACGATTATTGTCATCACGAAAATAAGTGTAATCAGTACGGAAGTTCGAAATAAGATTCAGTAATGAATTGAATGGTACTCGACCACCGATAATATCTAATTGTTGAAGAACATTGTAAATTTCGTCTCTTGACATTTTTTCACCAACTGATGATAAAATACTGATGATTTCAGGTACTGTAATCCAACCTTGCTTTTTGGGATCAATTCCCCGAAATGCACCAGTAATTTCCTGTACTGGATCAATTTTCTGATTTTCTTGATTTAAAATTTCCAGAAAGGATGGAAAATTCAATTTCTGTCCTGAAATTTATCTAATTCACATTTAGGATTCAAATTTTTCTAATAAAATTTTAAAATTATTTTCTAAATACATTTGTTAAAAATTTGTTCCCTAATCAATATAATAAAATTTGAAACATAAACAATGTTGATCTAGTTGTGATGTGAAATTCCTCAATTAAATAATATTATCATTTTATCTGAAGATCAGATATTTAATTATTACCATATTTATGAAAATACTGTATCGTCTCGGGTATAGTTGGAGTGTAACCAAGGCAGCGCATTATATATCGTAAATGTGATGCATTTTGCGCACATCCTTTAGGGCAATATAATGTGAAGCATTGCCGATATTCTAAAAAGCAAAATTTTCTTGAATTTGAAATTTCCAATTCAATAGAATTCCTAAGATAGTCCAATTTATTTGATATGATTCTAATTTAATCGTATCGTTTTTATAAAATTATAAAATGAGAAATAATTGAATTCCAAGCACTTTTCTTCAATTCATCTATTGTCGCAAAATTAATTTCGTCACTTTTTTTTTTCTTTTTTCTGCGAAATTTGATAAAATTTTTACCTTCGATTTCCTGCTGAGTGAAGTATTGTGCCTGGAAAAAGAAAATTAAATGTTCTCGAAATTCCTTCACCTGACATTTACCCAAAGGAAATGGTCCTGTTTATTAGAGCGAATCTCTGATCGATCTAATAATTCAAATATTCAACACTTCGTGGTTTTTCTAGAAGTTCAATTTACCTCTCAACTTACTGCGATAGTACTCAACAGATAAGGTTAGTAATTGTGATTTCAAATCTTTTTTTTTTTCAAAATTAAATTTTCAAATCTATTATTAGATTCATTCGAAGAAACTACAATTCTCATTGTTTATAACTTTCGATTTAAATGAAATATGATTACTTGTTGAATTGTAATAGTTGAAAGTATATAATTTTTGGATTTCGAGAAATTTTGAATAAATATAAGAAAGGAAGGGAATGTTTACCATTTAACAGATTCGAATCTACGGTACCAACAACGTCACTTCAATAATGTCAATTATTGCTCTCATAGGAGTATGTCCTAATTTTATCATCAAAATGGTCGGAGAAGAAAAATGTCCGATGACCTTGTCAAGTAACCAATCGACTATTTTCGAAAAGACAAATTCCTTATCACTATGTTATTGATTATAAGGAGCTAAGAGATCTCTTCCTTTGATGATTCCAAACTTTGTGATCTTCGTCGAAAATAAGTTGTGTGTCAATATATTTTTGTTATTCTAATTCCACGTAATCATTGACATTACAAGAAATTCGGAATTTATTTTTGATATAATGTAATCTCCTCTGCAGGATCAATTCACAAGATAGATATATCAAAGCTTCTGTTTCATATTATGTGCATAAAACTTGAAAGACGAAAATCTATTCGAAAATTTGAATTTTATTCATATTTTATTAATTTGATCACAAACGATGTATTGACGCGTCACCTCTTAAACTGTCTGCGTCTGTCAGCGTCACCTGAGCCTAAAATCAAAGTATTTTAAAACTATTTTAATGAATTTCTTAGAATTAAGTTCATTAATGTTATAAAAGATCAATGAAACTCTTCGATCTATCATTCAAAAAATTCTGCGAGATGATTGAAACTTAATTTACCTCAGTATCAGGCCGTTCCAACTTTTTGCGCCAGTCTTCTTGACCAAGGCGTGTAGTTGATTCCATATAAACTGAAAATATTAGCTTGAACAGCGTAACAAATTAAAACTAAATTTTGAACATTGATTTTAAAGAATAACGGAATCCTTTAGAGAGACGTAAAAATGATATCAGGACAGATAGGATACTCAAAAAATTAGTCACAGTAATCACATAAATCTACGAATATAGGATATATATATATATATATATATATCCACGCAAAGTATATATCAATATATATATTGATATATATGAAATATAAAAAGAATAAACTGAAGTATCAACTGCTTACAAATAGAATGCTGTACGTAATCTTTTGCCAAATCTTTTGCACGATCTTGACTGAATAAACTGTCTTGAGCAAGATTTCGCCTTTTCTCAACCACTTCTTTCAGCATTTCGCTCTTTTTCTTTTCTGTCTCGATGATATTACTCATTCTCGCACTAAAATTTCAAATTATTATACAAACTTTATTGTGCAATTAAAATTATTCTGATTTTTGGCATGACTGAAATCAATGAATATAATACATCAGAGGAAAGCGGGAAAGGAGGCTGAAAAGAAAATTTCATTTCATGATAAACTGATGCATAATTTGAATAATTAAAGAATATATCTATTCCATTGAATGCAGCAGTTACTACATGAATATAAGAGGAAAATAAAAAATTACTTAATGCCTAAATCCACTTCAGGAATACCAGCAAGCATTTGGTTGGATAATAGCTCATCATTACGTTCACTCCGGAAAAGGCGAACTTTTTCCGCTGCTTTCCACATAAGAGTATCTTCCATACTTGGTATTTTAGACTGTAATGAACCATAACAAATTTATGAAGTTCATTTTACTAACGAAAATAACTTTCAACTATTTTACATTATACATATATGCAAGATATCTACTCCAACGACAAACGTAAAGTTTACACGTGTTTGTTTTTTATTCAATGTTACTCGTAAAAAAAGCTACCGTTGTTGCATCATTATTTTCCAAGTCTTGAACTGCTTTCCGTTTGCGCAATTCCGCTTGCACATACTTTTTCCTGCAATTTAAAATAGAATATGGAATATTGATATCCTACTTAACAAGAAGCAAGTAAATAACATTCGGTAATGATGCTAGTTTAATGAAACAATTAAAAGAATTCAGAACCCAATAAAAAAAAGAACATAATAAACTAAATAAAATTAACATTTAAGAAAAAAAATAAAATTTAGCGAAATTATGATACTATAAATAAATAATGGCCTTAAAAGGAGCCTAATAAACGGTTCTAATAAGAAAAATCAAGTATCTACAAAAGGTAAATACACAAAAGGTACATGATTCATAAAACGATGCAGCGCAATTGCATCTCAAATAAAATTATGCAGTAAATTTTGGACAGAGTTATGCGATGGTTTTCTGAAAGATAATTATATAACAGAAGTTTTTGACATACAGTCTTTTAATATGAAAGATGAGCTGAATTAGCAATAAGTTCGAAATGCTTTCGAGGTTCCAATTTTTCGGATTTTTTTTATTAAATCAATCCTCCAAAGAAGTCTAAACGAGTACAGAGATCGTAATATCTTAAACAAAACCTACATCTCTTCATGTTCATCTCTTAGAAAACTTTCTTTCTTGAATTGATCACGTATACCAGCTTCAATATCTGCTGCATGCCTAAAAATTAAACACAGCATAAATAGCTTGAAATCATTTACTATGTCTTGTTGCCAATTTAATTTAATCTTCTGACAGCTGCGATTATTTTATCAATGTATATTCTTCAACACCAGATAGCAAGTTTTAATATGCGAAATGGCGCTGTAAATTTTTTTAAAGTGGCAAACACATAATGTCAGCAAAAAGTTTTTAATATCTCGAAAGTCTTTTTAAAAAAGGATTAAAAAATTAACATTTGAGCTTGGCGTCCTTCGGATAATCGAAGCATGCCACCGCCACGTTGTCGGAATGGATCGTCATCCATTGCTATAAATTCTGCTGCAAGCTCTTTACCCAAAGCGCATTCCACAGCATTTAATCCATTTTTGCGTGCACGACTTTCCTGTAGTTCTTTCACACCTTCTAATTTACGCCTGAATTTCCTTCTTTGAATTGCAAAAGTAATGTTAAATAAAAATTAATAAATAACTCATTCTTTATCATATTTAAATGTTGCTTGTGATGGCAATTTTCCAACTTTCTTACATTATTCTCGATTGACTCAAATTTATAACAACAACATCACCGATATTTTCATCACAGAACAAAGATATCAAAAATATTATCGTATTATTTTTAATTCACCTAAATCCAAGGACAGTTTCAGCCATGAATCTATGAAAGGGAAAGCTAAGTGTATTTGGATTGCGAAGAGATAAGAACCATAAAATTTCCATAGAAATACATAGAATATGATCTTACGCGATTTCGGCTTCATCCTCCTCTGTGTCTTCATCGATCAAACATTCACGTAAATGACGTTGTTTCTTCTTCGTTGGTTTTTTGAACAAAGACATTTGAAATATTTCCTATTTTTGGAAATTTAACTTGGAATCGAAACTTTTTTAACTGAAAAAATACACGCGTGGAATGATGATAGTTAATATAAGAACATATATATCTACGATCATTTAAATCGGATTTACTGAAAAAACAACACGATACGTGACAAAATCCGGATTTAATTCCGGTCAAACAGCAACAACACAGCTTCTCGAATCAATTCGTACTAGTAATATTCAGTGTAAATGTAAAGCACGAATGATTTGCCAAAATGAATAATCCGATTGATTCCAAGTGAAACGCAATTTATAGATGTCTAATGTTTCAAATTAATGACTTTTCATGCTGATTTTCATGAATTGCCACGTTCACGGGAAATTTCGCATTTCATGAATTCGAATTCCGCCTTCCGGTAACTTTTCTACTGTTCGTTACATACTAAAGCAATTGTTAACACAACATCCTGATAATATCCCCGCGACTTGCCAATAAATCACAGAACCCGCAAACTGAAATAGCGAAGGAAGGAATGACAACTAGGTCTTCAACATTTTAACCGAATATTTTACCCAATTTAAGCTATTTGTCCCCTTAGCCCGGTGGTGAAGGAGTAAATTGCCATTCTCTTTCAATTGATTGATCCGATTGGATTTGGGTTGGGCTCACTAATGCGTGAGCTGGCGGGATGTATTGTTTTATTGTTAGTATTATGATATTCATTTTCCTAGCATGCAGCGTGTAATGCAGCGCAACGTAGAAGTGCATCATTTTGGAACTTCACTTAACTCCCGAAACATGACGTATTTGTTTCATATGTGTTATTGAAACTTGACGAATCTCGTCATAAAACTTTCCTCCTTTCGTTAGTAAATCCCACCTGTGGTCTTCTTCGAGAGTAGGAGGACTTTCTAATTGGTCTACTATCACCGACCTGTCTGAGATTCTCCTTAAACATTGAGAATGGATTTTCTAATTAGTTTACTATCATCGATTTCTCTACCCGTTGCTTAATTAATGTTTTAATCAATTTTATTATTTCGCTTCAGAAAGATGACTTCATCGCTGTTAGATCGAGATTTCTCTCCACCAAGCTCGTTCAAAGATACAGGAGCAGGTGATCGATGGCGTGTAAAAAATGAAAATTCGGGTAGCGAACGTTGGAGAATGAATAATGAAGTTGAAAGTAGCGGTGGTGGTAATGGAAGTGGTAATAATGGTAGTGAACGTTGGTCACGACGTGAAAGTGGTACGGATCGAACGGCTGGTGGTCAACGTCGTGGTGGCAGTCGTGATCGTAGCCCGCGAAGACTTCGAGATAGAGGTGAGTTTGTAAATTTATATGGATTAAATTTGAAGATGTTATGTTTGAGTACAGCTTTCCACCGTGATTGAACTTTTTTGGAATCAAAGTTACTTCCCGTTTGGTTTTTTTTTTTTTCCAAATGTATTTGTGACTACCATTTAATTAATGAAGAGACTTTAAAATACGAAGAGTATTTTGAAATTTTTCTTGTCTCGAGATTTTCACAGTGTTGCTATCGTTAGATAGCAGTCGTCATAAGTGCGTGCCACATGAAATGCATGCGTCATACGACTGTTCGATTCACCTTTGAGCCACTTCTTATCTTATGATCATAGCGGCATAAATTATATAGTTTCCGTCGTTTCACATTCTTTACTTTCTCGTTTTCAGTCGGCAATATCTAAAACAAAATTTGAAATTTATTGAATTGTTTAGAAAAAATAACTTTATGATCAAATGCTGGAAACACGATATAGTTCCTTGATCTCGAAGTCTTTTTTTTTGTGTGGCAAGTCACTGATTGTTTCTTCAAATTTCTGGATAGCTGCTTTTTCATCATTGAAACATTCGGCCATTGTTTCATTTAACTTTATTTCATCTGTCTGTGAGACAGTCACGTTGGACATCTTCTGGCATAAATTTAGATGGTCGTCGAGGCGGCGCCGGTGGCGTACGTAATGACCGAATGGTTTACATCGCAAATATTCCATATGATGTACGTTGGATGGAACTAAAAGATTTGGTTCGAGAAAAGGCTGGTGAGGTATGATCTGTTTTCTAGTTTGACTTTGACTTTTGCAGGTTTTCACATTATTTGTCGCTGTGTCCAGAGGTAATATTTTGATTATGATCACGCACATAAGTACACCTGGTAATATCAATTTAATTTGAAAATATAGCGAAGTTGCATTCAGAAGCTTTTGTCGGTATTTCTTAATTTCGATGCTTAATTAATCGCATGCAATTTTTCGGGACAGAATGAAATTTTGAAAAGTTTTATTGGGTTTTTGGTTTTGAATTTACCTGGATATCCGTACTGCTGATTCTGGTGAATGATATCGTCTGGTTTTCTTGCTTGTAATAATGAAATTGTTCTGCCTTGTAATATCCAGCGGGTCAACTGAATATCTCCTGTTAAATATCAGGATAGTTCGATCATTCAATGCAGCATGTTTTACCCGTTAATCACGTGACCTCTGGTTATGGTCGCACATGCAATCTTTTGAGATGTTTGTGAATTAGCGATCATGATGGGTTTAATTTACTGATGTAGGTTTTCGATGTTCTGGCGAGCAAAGTAACACAATCAGGATGTCTTTTCGGCTTGTTTGAGTCATTCGAAAAGTGTCTTTCAGTAATTTGATAGTACCATTCGTTGAATCATTACACATGTATTTGATGACACAACTTAAGGTAATATTGATGAGAAAAAAACTTCCATCTCTGAAGTAGTAAAAAAAGCTACTTTGGTCATTTAGGTTAATTTTGTGGAGCTTCTGGAAGATCGTAAGGGAAAATCGAAAGGTGCAGCAGTTGTTGAGTTTCGAGAAAAAGAATCAGTTCAACGTTGTGTCGATGCTTTGCATCGTTATCCAATGAATGATCGTTTGCTTACAGCAAAGGAAATTCGAGTAAATATTTTGTGACTCATACACTATTCTTAATTTATCTCACAATTTTTCATCCTACATCTGTAGTTATAGCGAGTAACTTCGCTGTAAAAGAATAGAATGTTTTACGTTTTAATTATTGGTTTCTTTTTGATTCCTTTCCAACTTCTCTGCTCGTTTTCCTTCTTTGAAAACATATTTTGATATGTGAATGCAAATGCCATAGTTGGTCTTTAACTAAGTTATTCCTTTTTTTCATATGGCCAGTAATTGATTAGTTCATTTGAAGTTGCTATTACTGATCTTTTCTTTCCCGTTGTTGTTCTATCGAATTTTTCCCGAGATAATTTTGCAGTTAATGTATTAGGTAATAATCAAGAATTACCCTGCGTTCAAAATTTCTTGGATCAGTTGGTTTATTATTTGCTACGCACTATTCTGCAGATTCTATTCTTCATCTTTCAAATTTTTGAAATGTTTATGTGTTCAGGATCCTGTCGCATTTTTCCGAAAAGTTAAGGAAGACACAGGTGTTGATTTTTTGAACGGTCTTCATGGCGGAACTGCTGCATCGAATTTGGACACTCGTAATCGTCAGGAGGAGCAATTTGAAACATACGGTCTTAGTCCGGCATTTTTACGACAACTTCATATTACAGGGCCATTGACCAATCGTGTTTTTGTGTCGAACGTTAGTTTCATATGTTATTTGCAACATTTCTTCTCATTCATAAATCCGCAGTATAATTCAGATTTTCATCTTGCATTCAAAGTTCAAATTTCCGAAGTCATAGGTAATTTTGCTTTGTGTTTTTAATATTTTCAAAGAAATATTTAAATTTAGCTCCCGTATAACGTACAAAGTGGACGAGTGACGGATTATTTCTCATTGGCCGGCAAAGTTACATGGGTTGATCTTCAATTAGACAAAGAAGGTCGAAGTAAGGGTATGGCTGTCGTACAGTTCACTCATCCGATCGAAGCTGTGCAAGCCATTTCAATGCTAAACAATCAGCGTGTTTTTGATCGTCAGATCAATGTCAAAATGGATAAATTCGATCCAATTGATGATCGGAAAGAAGGGGAATTACCTGTAGGTTTACGTGGAGTTGGCATGGGTTTGGGCGCAAATGGCGCACCGTTAGGTGATGTTTCTTCAATAATTTCATCTCTTACCTCCTCGACGACATCCCATAATTCCTATGATAGCACATCAACTGCATATACTAGTCAGTCTGCCTATCAAGGTGTGACAGGTCTTCAGCCAAGCAGTATTTCATCGGTTCTGCCATTTTCATCCACCTATACATCGGCATCTGCATCTCTCTCGGCTTCCAACTCTGGTTATTCTACATTCGGTGGCGTTGGTAGTTTCAGTGGTTCGCGTTCGATTATCATTAAAAATGTGAGTTCTGCTTTTGCCAAATTTCAGCAAATGAAGTGGTAGTTTGATTGGGCGTTTTAATATTCCCGGATAACTTCTGTATTTCGATCTTTGGTTCTCGAAAAAGCATTAAGCTGGTATGATTCTGCTCTCGATGCATTGAATTATGTTTGAAATATATCAGAAAATACACTACCATCAACAATTAGTAACACAACACAATCACTGCTTTCAGCTTCCTTTGGATTACACATGGCAGATTGTGCGTGATCGTGTTCAACAGTTTGGTCCAGTAGATTTGACGGAAATGATTGCACCAGGCTGTGCCAAAGTTACTTTTACTGTAGCAGCGGATGCAGAACGTGCCCGTAAATCACTTCAAAATACCACCGTTGAAGGACGTGTTATTGGGGTCGAATTCTTGGCCTGAAGAAAGTGGAATTTTTGATTTCTTTGAATCAACAGCTGCGATATCGTGTTTTGTTCAATCCATTTATTGTTCTTTTCATGATATTTTGTTTCGTCCAGTCCACTTTATTATTCCTTTCGTGACATTTGTGTTTTGTCCAATCCATCTTATTGTTTCTTTGTTCAATACGTCTTTGATCTTTGATCTTTTAAATTTTGAACTCTGCATTTTGGGATTATTCGCTTTAGCACTATCAAAAAAGTTTTTTTTTTTTTGAAAATTAGGGATGGATAGATCACATTAAGTGGATTAAAAAGTTTCTAGTAATTTTTTTATTTTAAGAGGTAATAATACGAGATACTTATTTAAATGATTCCCTTCTTTATTTTATCTTTCACTATTCAGTGTGTTTTGTTCTTGGAGAGAACGTTTTATGTCATCTTCATATTCCTGATATTCTAATATCCATTTAATTCATTCGGTTAATAATTTTTAAGCAATTTATTAAGTTTATGATTAGCTCGTTTAATTTTCTTCTTACATTTTTCCCAGAGGCGGTATTGTTTGTGATTTTTGTTCGATTTTCTGAACCTAATTCATATTTTGGAATTACAATTAAATACATTTTTATTTTTTTACTTGAAAAAGCTGATAATTTTGAGTCTGAAATATGGTGATTTCAATCATCGATTGGCATCATTCATAATTGTTCAATATATAACGCTTCTTTGTGATGCAAGTTTCAAGATTTTTTTTCTTTTTTTCCTGTAAGTTATAGGGCTTTTTGGGTTTCAAAATGAGAAAGAATGGAAAAAAAGAAAAGAAGAAAGCTTCCAGATGTCGAAGTCGTTGAGTAATATTTTTCAGAATCGTTTATAAATATTGTCCTTGATATATTTGTTTTGTACTACATAATGTTGATAGGATGAATGAAATGTGATAGTTCAAAGGTCAGAATTGCTTGTGTAGTTAGTATCACTACATAAGTGTTTGGAATGTTACGATATAAATTTCCGAAGTCTATGACTATTTGTTGTGCAAGTGATAGCACCTACCTGTTTGCATCATCATCATCATCTCAATGGTATCATTTTACTCTTTTTAAGGGACGGTTAAAATGTTTTGTTTGATTAAATAGTAACAGAATGATATCATGGGAAAATGTTCAAGGTTGTTTTGAAGTGATATTCGTAAAATCAAATATTATTTAATATTTGCCATTAAATAATTGCCGGTAATAGAGATATTTCAAGAGGAACCGAGTTCTTACGCAATCAGTAATCGCGCATAGATTGTTTAAAACTAGTTACAAAAGTCTTTTGAAATTTAAGCCGGTAGTTCGGATTACTTAATAGTTTTTTTATTTACATAGCCAAGTATACATACAAGCAATAGATATCAATAACAAAGTATTTCATATTTTCGATCAAAAAATCGAAGAAATTCGGAAATTATGAATCTTTGAAATATATGATATCAATTATGTTGTTTTTGTCGTAATTTGATGTGCAATTTCATTGGGCAAAATTTGTTTTGATAGTGATGATAATTATAGCTAATGCTTATTATGCTGTGAGAATATAGCAATGATAAGGTAGTTGAAGTTCTTATGATCAGTGATGTTTATTTTATTTGTACCAAGCATGATATAGATCATCATTATATATAGGTATATCTAAGTTGATTGAAATGGTTTCATAAGCTTTTCCCAAAAATTCAGTAGATTATCGATTACGTATTTAGTTCACGTCACGTGGATAATCCTGACTGAAATGAATAATCCTGAAATGAGAAATCAATCGCATGGATAATCCTTACTGAAATCGGCTGGATAATCTTGACTGAAATGAAGTTTAAAATCTCGAATTACCTAATTCAATTCACTACTCCTTGAATACAAAAGCACCATATACGAGATTAACAAATCGAAATCTAAATCTGAAAAAAAAAAAAAACTAAGAAAATATGTGAAAGGAAATGTTGTGTTATCATTGGCAAAAATTGAATTTTTATTTCGTTAGTAATTTTATTTTTTAATAATTTAGATTTTTAATGGATTCTCTTATCTAATTTATAGCTATCAAAGATTTGGAGAAATGATAATTTGTAGAATTCTAATTTATTCATTTTTCTAACTTCTCATTCGAAATAAGTTACACTTTATTCCATTTGCAAAAGTATATCAGAACGTATACTATATTTGAATATAAAAACTTATAATATGTTTGGATTTTACTATATCATTCTTGACTTATATTATGCTTGAATATAAAATCTTTTTTTCTTTTTTTTTTTGACAAAAATGCTCGTTTTTCATAGGACAAGGGATGTTGTATACTTTGTTTGAAATGAATTTCAAATATATATATGATTGTGATGTTCCATCTAATATATACATAAGTCATTTCATTCATCCCGAATGAATTTGTCTCTGAACATTCATTGTTAAAGGTTTGTAAATGCTTCGAACAAAATTAAATCAAAGTCTGGGCTTTTTGATTGCTCGTTGATAAATAGGATACTGGAAAAGACGAGGGAAAAATTTGAGGAAAAAGGAAGAGAAATGGTTGAGTAAATTGTGTTTCAATAATTGGTTTGAAGCATCAAAGTAATGATGATAATATTGACAGGAAAAATGTGAAATTTTTAAAGAGCGAAATAGACGAAATCATTACAAAAGCACTAGTTCATTTCCAGAAATTTTCAACTAAATGAAATTCTTGCAGAAAAAATAATTTTTTTTTTTTCATTCCATTTGTTCTATTTGTTAGTTTTTTTTTTTTTTTTCTTTAAATATAGTTTGTAATAGAGAGCTTATTTTTGAATAAAAGCTTTTGAATAATTTGATTTATTTTGTTGACATCACGAATAATTTGATTTGATTATTTTGTTTACAATGCTCGTAATCAAGAATTTTAGATGTACCATTTTATGATTGTTTAGTAAGAATGTGTGAATAAATATAAAAGGAAAAAAAAAGTGGAATTATCGATAATATCTGTATCAATTTTAGAAGATAAGAAATTGGCATTTGATTCATCAATAATCTAATAGATTCAAATTAGCTTGTGACTTTTTTTATCATTTTTGTCACTTATAGAGGATAATTATCATGTTCTTTTAGGTCCTTAAGTATTTCAAACATTTAACATTGCTATCAACAGATTCAAAGTGTTTCTTCTGTTTGATTTAATTATATTACCTATTGATAATATTGAAATTTAATCGTGTTGTTTGTTCCATTTAATTAATTGTTTAATAATTGCTTTCACTTAAAAATCCATTTTCGTTAGATTCTTATCAAGTCATATTAGCTTATGCACAATTTTTATCATTTGCAAATCACAATTTCTTTTAGGTTTAAATATTTCAAATATTTAAATATCGCTTCAAGAAATTCAAGTGTTTTTTTATGCTATTTGATTATGTTGATATTAATTGCTTCTATTTATACTTATTAGGTTCTTATTTACCGGTACTTTACCAAATTATTAGAAACTTATTTGCAAAGACGCTTTGCATGCCGATCCAGCTAGTCTATATAAATAAAAATGAAAATGTTCAAAATATTAAATCTCCGGAAGTTCTTAAACACGCGTCTATTTGAATGCAACGTTGTATGAAAATTTCAAATCAGTCGATGAAGAACTTGAAATGTTGTGTAGAAATGAACAACGAACATTTACATGTTTATTTTTTTATAGATAAGCGAAGCATATGATATTAGCACTTTGTATAATAATTTCGCTAATCGTAAATTTCGCCCAGTTTTCTTAAGATTACTGAAATCATTTCTGAAATAATCGCAATATTTATGAATGAAATCATTGAAAATTCCATTTGTTTGTTTGTTTGTTTGTTTGATTGTTCGTCAAACTAATAATGTTTATTTGTCCAGCAAACTAATTTATGTTTGTTTATTTGCTAACGCTCATATGACATTTGTTTCTGGGTTATTGTTGTATTGTTGATTGATGAATAGGATGCTATTATTATTGTAAATTCGTCGTCTGACAAACATTTTGCTTCATTATTGCTCTTGTCATCTTAATGAGAGCTTCCAGTATATGCAAATGATTTGTTAGATGATGGCAATGGAAGTGGACAAAGGAAATTAAGGGCGAGTTTTCTTAAGGAATCGAAAATTCTTAAGAAACCTTTTCAAGAGGAAGGAATGAAGAAATTTTGAAAGAATTTGAAGATCCCGCTTCATCTATGTTATTTAATTGCATTTTTTGCTATTCTTTGAATATTATTTATTTATTTTTGAAATTAATTTATGTAAAATTAATTTTTTGTCAATGACATTCCTTATCGTAAATAAATTTGATAAAAGATAATTATGATTTTGAATAAAAAAGGGGAAAAATAATTAATAAAATTGATAATTAATTTCAGTTGAATTTTGTGTTTTTCTGCCAGTAATCTCCAAAATTGATAAATTAGCAATGAGAAACTGACGAAAATAAGAACAAGAAATTTATTAGGTTGGACTTATAAAGTTGCTATGAGCAAACAAATCTTTTCTGACAAGGTATTCGAAAATAAAATGATTGAACAGAAAGAGAATTATTATTTGTATATAATAAATATGATTACCTTTCTGGATTGAAATGGTAATTGTTGTCAGTCGGAAATCAAATCAACAATTTAAAAATTATCCCTCAAACATTGTCGATTAAATGCGAAATTGTTACAACGTAATTTTACCATCATCTTACGGCAAAAAAAAAAAAAGTTTAAAGTTTTAAATAGTATGAATAAATGATAGAAAGTCATATTCATTACATTTCAAACATAACCATGATTTGCCGGATGTTTCGTAGCAGAATTTTAAAAATAAGATTAAATTATTATTTTTTCGAAATGGATTTTTTTTTTCTTGTAGTAATTTATTATTGATAAGATAAGAATTTTCGCCCAAAATTCAACGATTCGACGATTCCATGGCACATATTTGCGCCATAAATACATTTACATATGCATGACTTATATATTTGTTTATAGGAAATGTTCATCTTTAGCATGACGTAACATAAAATTAATACTAATTATCAGTATGTTTATCGGAACGTTCGTGTAATATCATGCTTATTTTTATCCTTTTTTTTATAATTAAATTTAAGAAGTTTTTTTTTCAAATAAATTTGAAATTAGAAATTAGTTTTGGGCAAAATTACCATTAGAATTAGAATAAAATTCATTGCATTTAAAATTATTATTGGTTATCCCTATATATAAATATGTTTTTGTGAAAGAGTTATTGTCATATAAGTTACATTCCATTTTTAAAAAGAATAAAATTTTCATTTTTTTTTTTTGTAACTTTAAAATATTCAAAATGAAATTGGAGAAAATTTTGAAAAATTCAATAAACTTTAGCTTATTTTAAAGCAAACATACAAAGCAGATTGTTCAAATTCAATCAAATGCAATTTACCAAATTGTTGTTGTTTGGAATAAACAGAAGCATTAAAGGCTAACAATAAATTAGCATAGCAATTCATAAGTAATCGTTTATTGTGAATGAGAAGAGCAAAGCATCTTGTTCATTTGATGACAATTAGAGATGTTTCGTGTTTATCGTGACATTTTAGAGGCGAAATGTCCAAAGTTCGCGAAAGGGGAGGGAGAGGAGGGCCGCATTTTCAAGGATTTCAATCATTCCTTCTATCAAATAGATCAAAAATTATGGAAGTTTTTTTGTTGCAAGCAAAAAGGTTTTTCTAATTTTGCTTAAAATGACAGAATATTATTGATATTTTTTAATAAAACAAATGATGAATAATAAATTAATTCAATTAAATGATTATCTCTAATTTTTGATCATTTTGATTTTAATACTTTGTCGGAACAATTTGAAACATAAAGCCATAACTTGTTCTGTAAAAGTTTTATTAAAAGAAGTCAATTCGGAAATGAATTAATGATCGAATTCCAAATGTTTCTAAATTGAAATTGATATTAATAAATTTCAAAAACAAAAAAAAAACCAACTTACAATTTTTTGATTTAAAAGATTCCTCCAATTTGTTTGAGCTAAAACTTACCGCATCTCATTTTTCAACCAAGAAATTCTACAAAAGTTTTTTGATTTTAATTTCAACTTCAAATTTGAGTGTTTAATTTCCTTAATTTATTTATAAAATTTCTTACAAAGTTCGAAAAATAATTAATAAGAGAATGAAAAAATTATCTGTAATTCTTTTTAATACCATTAAGTTGTTTATTTGCTAAATGCATTATTGGCATGAAAATTAATTTATGTAATACTTATATAATTTCTTATATAATTGAAATTAATCATTCAAATAATCGCTTAAATTGCTTTAAGTTAAAATAATGCTTGAAATTAGTTATTCAAATAATCGTTTAAAAATTGCTCCAAATTGAAATAATAATCCTGGAATATTCAATTACGCAAAATCCTTAATTATACCAGTGTGTTAATTATATCAGTTTAAATCTAGCCTGATTAAATTTAGCCTGATTCTCGTCATGAAGCAAGATCTATGTTATCGTGTCTCATTATTGCGGCCCCGCCTTAGAACTTTGTACTCTTTCTTCATTATCCGGTAAACAAGACACATTCGAATATATTGTGTATATATGTGTGTGTTAACATTTTTTCAGCAATCTTCCTTACTGATAATATAACTTCATTATCAGTAAAATTTATTATCACTTATTATCATCAGTCATTTTGAATCCCTCAAAATCAAATGTTTTTTTCAAATAAATATTTAAATTTTAAACCTTTAGATATTTGGTAAATTTAGCATATCTTATTGTTTAATATTTTTAAAACAAATATTTGAGTTTCTAAATTTTAAATATTTAGTTAAATGTAATATTTCCAATTGTCTAATGTTGTTAAAACAAATATTTAAATTTTTAAATTCTATATATTTGGTTAAATTTGACATTTCTCTCATTTAATACTTTTGAAACAAATATTTAACTTTTTTAATTCCAAATATTTAGTTAAATTTAACGTTTTTGGTCGTATGAATTTACGATAAAGAAATGTATCTGTTATTTTGCAATTTATCATTGTTATATTATTAATCTTGGTATTATTAGTATAATATTATTAGTCTTGATACTGTAATATTGTTAGTCTTGATACTGTAATATTGTTAGTCTTGATACTGTAATGTTGTTATTCCTGATACTATAATATTATTAGTCTATTTCTAAGTAATTTTTTAATTATTTTGACAATTGATTATATATTTACAATAATATTTTGATACACTAAATTGCGAATAATTACATTGGAGAGAATATTTCGATTGGTGAACAAATTGAAAATTCGACGAAATTTCAACAAAATGGATTCATTTGGTTGTGGTGATTTTTTGTCTTATTCGAACTCAATATTATCACAAAAATCTCAACAATTATTTGATCGTCATTATCATCGTCATCAACATCAACGACAGCGACAACAACGACAACAACACAAACATTCTAATCAGTACGACGATAATCATCAATCAAAACCTCAACCATCTTACATTGGTCTTATCGCAATGGCAATTCTAAGTTCTAGGGAACAAAAAATGGTACTTTCTGAGATTTGCCAATGGATTATCGATAATTATTCATATTTTCGATCGCGTAGTGTCGGATGGCGAAATTCAATCAGGCATAATTTGAGCTTAAATGATTGCTTCATTAAAGCCGGCCGTTCAGCAAACGGAAAGGTAAAAAAAAAAAAATATTAAAAAAAAAAGCAAAAAACAATTAACAAATTACTTTTACTTTCATTTACAATAATTGTTTTATGCCATTTACAATAATCGTTTTATGCAATTTTTAAAATGATTATCGTTCGAGTTTTCATCAAATATAATGCATCTAAAAAAAAAGTTATAGTTTGATATGTGACGTGCAAGAATAGACTAAACGTGAAATAATTTATATTTAATGAATACAAATAATTTTAAAATTAAAATCTTTTATTCCCTGAATAATTCCTTTTCTTACATTCTTTCTTCCTTCTTATTTATTCCTTTTTTTTTTTTTTTGTCTTATTAAAGGGACATTATTGGGCAATTCATCCGGCAAATTTGGATGATTTCAAACGGGGCGATTTTCGGCGACGTCGCGCTCAACGGAAGGTTTATAAATTTATTCGCATTTTTTTTTCGTTTTTTTTTTTTTTTGTTTCTTCATCTAATTTTTTACTAAACATTGTGGTAAAATTAAAAAAAAAAAAAAATATCATTTTTAATGCGATAAAAATTTATTCAATCGAAATTGATCATTTTTTTGCATTCAGACAAAATTTTGCTTCATTTTTCTACGAAATTATTAATTATCAAATACTTAAAAGAGAAATTATGTGATAGTAGTTTGAGATGAAATATAAAAAAAGAAAGAAAAAAGATATTTCAAGAAAAATTATTCGCCCTAATCTTTATTGGGATGATAGGTATCCAAAAATTGTGGTAGATTTTGAAAATTTGAAAATGAGTGAAAACTTTTGAAGAAAATGAGCGACTTTGATTAAGTTTAGCAATTTCAATGATTAATTTCTCTTTTCTTAATAGATTTTATTAAGGAATATTAATAATGACATGGAAATTTCGCTCAAACAAACTTTTTTGTTAATTTTTGTATAAATTTTTATAACAATTAATCGCTATTCGATATATATTTTTGGTAGTAACCAATTATAAAAATTTTAGATTTCATTTTAAAAAATTGACATAATTTTATTTAAAAAAATTGATCAAGATTACGAATATCTAATCATTTATACTTGATTGTTGGAAAATCTGTATATTCTGAAACAGAATTTGCAGGAAGCTATTTATTAACTTTTAAATTACAATGTTTTGTACAATTTAATTGTTGATGATAAATGTTGCTGGTTTGCTACATTTTGCATGTAAAATTAGTGATAAGAAAACAGTGCAAATAATACAGATTTAAGTAATCAATTTCCATTTAATTTTGAAAAATTTTAAACTTTAGGTACGACGTCATATGGGATTAATGGTAAATGAAGATGAATGCTCCGATGATAGTCCAATTAGTACACCAACACCTGTGAAAAAATCATTTACAATTGAATCAATTTTACGGCCCGAATATTCTCAGCAGCCATCACTACCATTTATGCATACTTTTCCACCCAATAACTATAGTGTCATGCCACTACAGTATCATGTGTACAGTAATTACTTTATGCATAGCAATAATGACCATACCACTACAGTATCATTTGCGCAGTAACTATTTTTATGCTTGATATTAATGAAATGAAATTAATTTAATGCATGAAAGGAAATTTTTACGATGTCCCACATTGATTGGGAAATTTCTTTTTTGATCAAAAAGGTTTTTTTCTTTTCATTTTAACTCTTATAGCTAAGTTATTGATTGCATCTAAATTTCTTTTCAAGCCATTAAAGTCATTTTTCCGTTATTTTTTCGAATTATTTTTTTTCTTTTTTTGATTTGTATCAAAGTATGAATTGAAATGTACTATGTTATATTTTGTAAATAAAATATTATTGAAGTATAGGAAAAAATTTTATCGAAAAGTACTAGAAATCTTCTTTTTTTTTTGCAGTTTGTTAACAATAAGAAGTAGTATGTGATATTTTTTTTATATATAATTCTTATCATGATAAATTTTTAAGATAAATTACAATTTATTGTAATAATATTCCTTTATGAAAATTTCCATCATGTACAGATTTTCGTTGATCAGCAACAAATATTTGGTCATAATTCAACTTTATTTATCAGGAATTCATATCATAAGAAGTCATTATTACATATTGTTATTACAATTACAATGAAGCCAACCATTTGTTAAATATTTTCTTGATCCTGCAGAAATGAACTAAAAAAAAAGAACAAATCTCTCCTTCCACTTCAATTTCTCGATTCCATAAAGTTTTACCACAGTATATTGACTAATAATCATCGAAAAGTTGATAAAAATAGCAAATAGCTCGCTAAAAGTTGTCATATTGTAATCATTATCAGTATTTACTTGTAATTTATTGATATGTTTGAATATTAATTTGTTATTAATTAATGTTACATCTACTGTGAAATATGCAAAATAATAATAATGGCATGTTTTTTCAATGATAATACTGGCATGTTCGAAGGAAGGAAGAGAAAATTTTCAAATAATTTATGAAATTACAAATCAGCCAAGTAGTTATCAATTAATACATCATAATGATTAACATTTGTTTATTTTACAGCTTATATTGCATTTTTACAAGTTGTACCACACTGTCAAAACTTATTAAACAAATAAAATTCAAAAAACAAAAAAACCATTAAGTTTTTTTTGAGGTGGAAATTTTTAGAAAATCTTATAAATTTCTTACAAATAAACGAAATTGTGAAATTTGTAGAATTTCTTTGAAATTTTGATTTTAAAAACTTTTAAAATACTAAACATTAGCTACAATAATTTGTTCAAATAATAGTTTTAGTTGTATAATTATTGTACATTTGCCATATAGATATTAGACGTACGCAGACGTACGTATACATTGATTTCATGAAGTACACGTAACATCACTTACTGCAAGTAAGACATTGTTTATTTATAAAGTAAAAAAAAAAAAAACACACATTAAATAGCAAGAATTTATTAGTGATAATAAGATAAAATTTTAATTTTAAATAAAACTTAAATTTGATCCCACAAACATTTCCTTTCGCAATTTGTTCATTTGTGAAAAACTTCTCATAGAATTTGAATGTGTAATTTAAATTCTAATCATATATTTCAATGTATACATTAAAAAGCCAAATTATAATTTATATCAAAATCAATAATCTAATCCCTCTCTCGTAACTTATATTCAATATTAAAAATGTAAGAAATCAAAGATTAGTTAATAATTGGCAACTTTTCGAAGCCATCCATACCTTTTATTCTTTTTATCTTTTTTTTTTCAAGTGAAAAACGGAAAAACAATATTTGTTTTTTATTTTTAAAATTCAAAACGAAAAAATTAAAAAATGAATTTATTTTTGCTATTATTGATATAATAATCATTCTCGGTTTGTCTCTCATCGTTTTTTTAAAAAATAAAAATCAAAAAAAGTAATTAGCTAAAAAAACAGATGGCTATGATCGATTGATTGGTTTCAATGTTTGGCTAGTTTTTTTCAAACGGAAAGATGAAATTTAACAGATGACTAGTTACTTTGGAATTTAGTTTTTGTATAGTTTCTAATTTTGCAGAAAATTTTTTGCTTATTTATTAAGGACTATTATTACATTTTAAAATTTAGGTTTTAAAATATGATTTATTGCGTTTTCTTTCTTTTTAATTAAATTTACTATCAAAATTCACTCTCATTATTGATGATACGGATAGATAGCTTTTGCTCCAAAGTTTTTCTTTTAAATTTAAAACATAAATGTTTTCTTGCTTTTTTCTTTTTCGCTTCAAATTTAACTAAAAATAAATATCAAACATACTATCTGCAAAAATGTTTATTTGTTACTTTTCAATTTCTTTAAGGCGTATTTATTGCAAGAATGAAATAATTAGACTTTTCAAAGCAAAACTTGTAAACTTTAAATCGGATTCTTTCATTCCAATAAAAATAAGTTAGAAAAAAGTGATGAGGAAAAAAACAATGAGATTGATGAGAAAAAAAGCTTGCTTGATTTGAACTTTCAAATTTCAAAAATACTTTTTTGAATACTGCAATATATATATTAAAAAATAACAATTTTGTTTCATATTATGAAAAAATAGATTTTTGAAAAACAAAAAACAAAAATCAAAAGTCAAATATAAGAAATTTTCAATAGTTAGCATCATATTTCATTCATATTTTTTCAATTTTAAATGAGAAAAAATGAGAAAAAAAAAACTTTCCAAAGTGTTAATTTCCTAGTTCAATTATTAAACAAATAGCTTCATCTTTCTTCCTTGTTATCTTTTTGCTTTATCATTAGCATGTGGCTTATTATTAGCAGTTTACGACGACGAACTATTGAAGCTCTTCTTCTTTAATTATTTACATAATTAATTAATTAATGTTAATAAAGTGCTCTTACTTGATAGTTAATTTTGAAATGTGGTATAAATTATAGAAATAGAGACATATTTTGAATTATATTAACTCATATGAGTTAAGTAATTGAATAAACGAGCTATTTATAATATTCATTAAAAAAGTACATTTCTTATAGTTAATAGGTTCGAAACGGTACTTTTAAAATATTGATTTTTGATAATAAAATTTGCACTTATCACTTCATTACCTGTTTTCTGCCTACCAAAAGATTTTGAATTAATCATCTTTCTTTATTATATTGATTTATTGGTCATCTGACATTTGTTATTGTCTGCTGGGAGTAAACCAATTAATTAATATTTCTGATAAATAAATAAAGCAAATACTTTAAGAGCAGTTAATTATTACTTTTGATAAACAAGTAGAGAAATATGATTAAGTAATTTAAATTATTATTATTATAAAGGTTGACTGATATCAAATCTAATTATGATTCTAATAAGTCTTTGTCAGAAAATTTAACAAAAATTATGTCTGACAAATTTTTTATCATTAGTAATTTCTATGTTCTTTAAATGATATTTCGATGAATTATTTTAGTATTTATTCATTGAATAATATTTGCTGTTTACTTATCACATATGCATATATATGTATTGATTTGTTTGTTTTTTCCTTTCAAATTTTAAAAAGAGGAAAAATTTTTTTTAAATTTAATGACGCATTAAAATTTGAATCAGAAATTATTTCGTCTTCAATTAAATAAATCCCACTTCTTTTAGCTAATACCTTTAGCAATAGTTATTTCTTTAATAATCTATGAAGACAATTTAAAAGAAACTTATGATTAGATAAGTACAAAGAAATGATTATAAAATTTGCACCTCGGAATCCTAATTAATTTTCTTTTTTTTGATTTCCAACTTTAAATCCATCATTTTTATCTTACTTCAATACTTCATTAATTCCTTTTTTAGCTAACTTTCTTTTTTAATTTGTTATTGTGAAGGAGTAATTAAATGAATAAAATTCATCAAATTTTCCCAAAAAATCCTTTACTGAATCCAATATAATATCAGAAATCATTCAATTAAAGCTAATTAGTTAATCATTTTAGTTAGAAATAAAGCACAGAAAGTTTTTCATTCCTTTTGGAAATTTTATTTATTGGTAATTTTTTGTTTAATTTCTAGGAGCAATAGTGAAATTGAAATATCAAAATTCGATTTTGCCCGGATTGAATAAGATTGCAATCATTAGGATGGGAACTTGAGTATGACATCAGAAAGAAATTTAGATAAATTAACTTTTCCGGATGTCTACTATTAATAATTTTCCATGACTTTTCGAATTCAACTAATGATTATTATTATTATCTCACCTTTACTATTTACGAGTTTTTATATTATGAAATTAATGAAATGACTACGCTTCACATTATAAATTATTAACGATACTCACGTGTATTCAGACAGATAAACGTGATTTCCGCAAGAAGTAGAAAATTGTGAATCTATAATTTTCATGCATAATTCAGGGATGACCATATAAATTTTAAGATAAAAGGCCTATAAAATCTAATTTCTCTTAGATAAAATTACAGACAAGTGTTAAAGGTTACTATCACTGTTAGCAATTACCAAAGGACTTATAAAAGTTGTCAAAGACGAAATTATGAAAAAATGCAATCATTCATATGTATATGAAAGTTAACAAATATGTGTAATTTAAAATTTGAAAGTTTTTTACTATTCTTGATGTTTTTAATTATCAACAATTTTGATCGACATGCAAATCTATCTAATTTTTTCGAATAAAAAAATTTTTTCTCATTTTTTCAAGTTTAATATGAAATAATTATTAATTAAGCCTATGTTTTTTTAATGACAATCTTATTTTGGGTTGTTTATTTTGATATATCGATGGAATTTCTAATAAATTGCTTTTTCTTCAATTAATATTTTATTATTACTCAATCAATAATAAAGTACGATTTATTACTCAATAAATAATAAAATTACAAATTATGAATGTAATTTGTTGTATAAAAATAGAGCTGCTGATTAGTTGATTAATGGCTACAAATATTTAATCTGATATCTCGCAATTATCAGAATTTTATTCTGCAATTTAAACAAATGCGATAGAATTTAAGTTAGTGATTGATCTGAGGGCTAATAATATCGATGATAAAAATAATTAAATTTTCAATTTTTGGAAGCAAAAATTTTCAATTCAAATATATATTAACTAATTACTTTATTTATTAATTTATTAATTAATTTATTTATTTGTTTATTTAGAATATCTCCTTCCCAGATAATTCATTTATATTTTTATGTTTTTTATAAATCAAAAATAAATATTTGCGACTAATAATTCGGCTTATAACTTTACATAACTTATAATTTGTGACTAACTGAAAGAAAAAAATTATGCATCAAATTATTATCATTAATCTTTCATCATGAAATCAATCTCTGTATTCAATTACTAATTAACAAATTTTAATTTGCTAAATGGAAGAAAATCTTTTTTTGCTTGCAATAAGCAATACAAATAATAAATAATGGAGTAATTAAGTAATTATATATCTTTAATTTATATTTCAAAAGACATTCGACGAGTTTTTGTTGATTTTTCTTTTTGGTTTTATTAAAAATAAAAAATCAGCAAAAATATTTTTCTTGAAATATGGATTTAAAGACATATTTAATTGAAGTCAAAATAAAAAAAAAAAATTAACAATGAACGTTTTATTTGATTCCTTAAATTAATACTAAATAATAATTTCATTCTATGGTTTATTTGTAAAATATTAAGCGAATTTATTTTGTTCGATTTTTTGCTTTTTTTTCGTTTTTTTTTTTTTTTTTTACGTTTTTTTGTTACGGAAAAATTCATTTTGGCTTCTGAGAGAATGAAAATTACAATCAAAATCACATTTTATGCACAATTTATAAAAGACGGAATGACAAAAAGGCTTCTTTCGTTTTAGGCAAATTGACCGATTCATTTTTATGGTTTAAATCTCTGTTTCTGACTTTTTCGATTAAAATTTTCTCGTATAATTTCACTTGAGAATTTTTTTTGTTTTTTCGAAAAAAAGGAAATACATTTAAAAATTTTTTTTTGCCGAGAAATATTTTAATTTTTAAAAAATGCAATTTATTTATGTTAAAGTTTGAGATAAATATAAGATATAGAAATGTTTTTCTGCCATACTACCTCATTAATGAAATATCATTTCTTTATTGATTGATTATTTTTATACTTCAGAAAGATATGAGTTTAGTAAATGAAATTTATGGCCGAGAAAATGAATTTCTACTTGTTTTGATCAAATTATTTCCATAACTGTTAAGAAATCATATCATGCGAAAAAAAAATTGCTTTGATTTCATTTTTTTTTTTCTCCAGAATTAAATCAATCTTCAGATTGCTGTTATCCCATTTTAAATGATCTTTTATAAAAGTAATGATAATGGATATTTTATTGATTAATAACTGTTAATTATTTTTTTGCATTTTTTTTTATGATTTAGAAGATCATTTCAAGTCAATTCTACTTATCATTTTTTTTTCTATGAATAAATCAGATATTGATTAGATCAAGTAATAATTTAAAATTCCCTCTAAGAAATATTTTAAAATTAATCCTACATTTATTAAATATACTAAAAAAATCGAATCAATAATTTGAAGAATTCAGCAGTAGCGTTAGAGATAAATGTTGTTAAAATCCGATCAATGACGTCAATTTGGTGATAATAATAGTTTAAAATTGAAATTTCATCACTATTACTAGTGCGGCTGCTACTTGCTACTACTGTTGCTATTGTTGATGGTGGTGGTATATAATACTGATATTGATAATGTTATCATCTTATTACTGTTATCGTTAGAAGAAAAAATGAGTGATATATAAATGTTTATTTAAAAATGATGGAAAAATGGTGCATTATCTATCGATATTGATGATCGCAAGATAAATCATTTCAAAAATTTTGATTATTTTTACTGAAAAGCAAAAATCCAAACAACTGCTCTCATCTTTATCATTTTCATCACTCTTCATGGATCGAGAATCTGCTGCTTCGTTTTCAAAATTTAGTATTGATAATGGTAAGCAACAACGATTGTTTCTGAATTCATTATCCAGAACGCAACATATCGTTGAACAATCACATCAAGCTATTCAAGAAAATTCGAAATTGGTAAATGTATTATTTTAATCAAAATTTTTTATTCAATTTTATGCAAAACTTTAATTTCAGTTTCATTTCATTTCAATTTTTATTTACATAACTTTTTTTTATTTTTAACATATAATGCTTTATAATTATTGGCTTGCTTAAAATTCGATAAAATAATAGCTTTTAGGTGTCATCTATAAATTTCATCTTAGATCACATATTTGTCAAAATGCGTTACATTCACTGATGGTTTGTTAGATACTAGAAAATTTGTTTTCCATTTCTTGAAATTTTCGTTGAAGTTATATCACATTGACTGAAATGCATTTTTATTCAACAGAAGTACATTTCAGTCAGTGCGATATAACTGAATACATTTCAGTCAATATGATATAACTGAATACATTTCGGTCAATGTGATGTAACTGAATACATTTCAGTCAATGTGGTATAACTTCTTTCTACTAAATAAGCTAGGAACAAAAGATAAGTTTCCTATATAATTGAAATGTATGTAAAAAAGACTTCATTAACTTCTTTAGCTCGATAATTATTATGCTGAAGGTGATTTGGATGGTATCATGTCTATGTATGATAATGATGCCGAATTGATTGAACCACAAACACCAATGTGTCGCGGACTTGATGGTATATTTATATTGTAAATTTCATTAAATTATCTGCAAGTGCTTTAAGTCCAAAGATTAGAAATTAATTAATTTATTTCGGATATGATAAACCGTCACATTACACATTTAAACAATGGAAATAATTTTTTTTTCTTTCTTGTGCAATGAACATCTGGTTAGTTAAGAATGAAATAACATAGCAAGTTGAAGAAGGAAAAAAAATGATTGCAAAAAAAATAAACTTGAAAAAAAAATAAATGTAACTTTAATAGCATTTTCTGAACATCTATATTTATTATGCAAAATGATTCTTTAGTACGGCAATAATTTGTATCAAAGTTGACTAAAAAATAAATTCTAATAGAACTTTTTTGTTCTTTTTAAAAATTTGATTACTCTAGCTAAGATTTTAATTAATTTAACATCCTTTGCAGCCCAAGATTTTAATTAATTTAGCATCCTTTGCAAACTCCTTTATTTCTTTTTTTTTCTAGAAAATGAAATAATTTTCCAGGATTTCAACAAATAATTGAATTTTAATTTTGCAAAAGATATTTTAAAAATTTTTGGATCATATCAAATTTTTATCAAATAATTGCTCATAGATTTCGATTACTTTCATCAATTATACTTTAAAATTTATTTTGGAAAAACTAATTTTTTGGTGGCAATTTGATATGATTCAAAATTTCGAATTTTTCTTGAAAATAATTTTAATTTAATCAGAAATTGAAATTTTTCTTTTAAGCGAAAAGTTAATTTATTACAGCATTAAAAATATACTATGAAACAATGAAAAAGTTACGATTATTACCGCAAATGCGTTGTATCACCGAATTGCATGCTCTAAGTCCATTTATCGTGCTGGAACGTGGCAAATATAAAATTCAAAAAAGTAAAAACCATTTCACGGAAGGAAGGTAAAACTTTTCGGGCCTAAAATTGCGATCCTCAGTCTTTATTAATATCAAATGCGAAAGAAGACAAAATGATCTTTAACACTTTGAAATTTATCCAGAGTCATAAGTTAGTGCAATTTTTGTTTTCGAATAGAAGTTTAAAAAAGTATTGGCAGAAATGGAAACATGAAATAAGCAGGAATGAAAAAAGTTAGAAGAAACTAATAATATTTCAAAAAAATAAAGTATTGTTAGCTTCTTTTAAATTTTATTTTATTATATCAACTTAATTTATCACTTAACTTATATCAATAGTATTTTTTTTTCTTTTAATCTATTGATAATAATCGATTGATTTTCAGAAAATGAAGGTACAACTTTATTCATTAAATTTACTTTTTAATAGAAACGTTTTTTTTTTTAATTTAATTTTATTATGTCAATTTAATTTATCACTTAACTTACATCAATAGTATTTTTTTTTTTTTATCTGTTGATAATAATCGATTGATTTCCAGAAAATGAAGGTTTAATAGAAACAAATTAAACTAGTGCAATTATTCGACTAAATTAGCAATTAATTTATACTGCTTAAAATTTTGAATAAAAAATGAAATATGGTTGAATATGATATATATTATTATAGATATTTTTCGCTATGGATCAATAGGACTGATTGGAAAATTTTGCAAGAATGTCGAATCCTATCGATGTGAACCTATCTTGATGGCTAATTAATGAACTACCTTGATGGCTAATTAACCTGAAAAATGAACCTTATCATTCAGCCATGTTTTATAACTTTGATTGAAATGGTTTTTATTTTCTTAACAATCTTTTTGTTTTACATATTACAATGGTATTGCATATAAACTTTGGACTTATTAATAGATGACTTCCAGTCTATATGAGTAGAAGAAAGAAATGCATGCATATGTACACATTTTGAAGGAAAATTTTTTAAATTTATTAAATTTAAATTAATTTAGCTAGCAGTGATGAAAAAGTACGCTTTCTTGAATTCTAATAATATCGTAAAAATAAAAACTACGAAATCTCGTTATTACCAATCTCTTTCCCATTTTCAAATCAATTTATTATTTAAGATTTATTATTTTATCATTTAATTTATTATTTAAATGATTGATTTTTCGATGAGATCATTTCCTGACATGCAGTTATTGTATGAATCCAAATTTTATAGTAATTGTATTAATCTAGATATAGAGTAATTGTACGAAATAAGTAATTGTATGAATTAAATTGTTCGATGTTTCTTAAAACTTTTCATCATTTCCTGAAAAATTTTTCGCATAAAAAAAAAGCTCGGGATATTTTCGGATTTCAGGAAATATTTGAATTTTTTCGGTATATTTTTCCGGAAATATTTAATTTTGATTAAATCTACATTTCGATCAATAAATTTAACTTATTCGACATTTTGTTTACGTTACTTGAGTGTCGCATTAATTACGTAACATGTAAATTAATAATGTATAAAATATTCATTTTTAATGAGCACTGCATAGTAGTATCGAGAAGTTGTTCAGGTACCATTATGAAAATAAAGTTTGGATGATAGTAGTTGAAAAGTTTAAACTTTTTTTCTTCTTTTTCTGAAAAATTTTTTTGCTTAGATTCCATTTAGACTAATGTTTTGCAAGTTTACAGTAAAGATTCCGTAGTATTTTCAGTAGAAAATGTATCATTTTCAAAATATATGACGCATTTTTTTTTTCTTTTTTTTTTTTTAAATTCAAACACTATAGAGATTTTTATAATTTTAAATTATTCCAACTAATGAATAATTTATAACAAATATATTGTTATAAATCATAATAAAAAAGTAGTAAAAGAAAACGTAACTCGTGTTTCCAATGAAATGAAAATCAAAATTCATCAGAATTCTCCCTATTCATTTAATTAATTATTTTTAATCTCACATGACAGAAAAGTTTTAAAGTTTCATCTTTCAAATAATTTGTTCATTAAAATTAATATGTCTTAGACCATACAACTTTTTTCAGTCAATTATCAAATTTAAAGAAGCTACTATCTGCGATAAGAAATGAAAATTCAAAAGAAACCCTCACATATTAGAACTCTATACTTCCAATTAGTTCGTCGTTTTAGAAAGCTTACTTTTTTTATCATTAATACATGATGATATTTATCATTTCATTATCAACAACATCGATATCATTTCACATCCAACTATCAAATATTACAATGAAAAACTAAGGTTTGCAATAAGAGAAATGAAAATTTCATTTCAGTTCATTCAGTTGTTTCAATTATTCCTAACGCGTAAAGTGTAATACTTGTATGTCTAGATGTATGTATGTATGTGTGTGCGTGCAGACGTATGTATACATGACGTGCGAAATGGATTCCAACGTATGGAATGGATGCTGACGTGTGAAATGGATGCCTACGTGCGAAATGTATGTTGACATGTGAAATATGTGCTGGCGTATGAATAACGTGTCATAGAACTATTAGATTGAGATTAATAATGATGGAATGTCTATATTGTGTTACATTATGTTTGTGTGCATAAATGCACGTATACGTGTATAATATCGTTGACAGATACATCATACATGATGCAAATCACCGATGTATGTGATCTACATTACGGGAAGTTTACGCAGAGTCTTCAGGAATTTAGCCAACTTTTCCTGCAATTTTAACAGATTGACTGTATACTTGTACAAGGTTTAATTGTTCATTTTTTTCTGATTTTTGATCTACTATGTTTGAAAATTCATAATTCAATTTCTCAAAAATTCTCTGCTTCTACCAAAGGTATCACGATTCTCAATTTGAAGCAAATCAAACGGAAGAAAGTTATGAGAGTATAGTGTATGTAGAAATAAATCCAATCATTAATTCTTTATTTGCGTGCATGTGGATGGACGATGAAATGCCACAAGCGTAAAAAGGTAAGCGTAAGTGTATGGACGTAATGGAGAAATGGATGATATTTACGCTACAACACGTGCAGCATTCTCACCACGATTTTTTACATGATGCTTGTTTGAGTTTGTTAATTTTCCTTAATCATTTTATCGGGGAATTCGATGGGAATACGTAGGTCGTGTTAAGTTTGATTTCTCGCTGATCCGGTTATGTATTTCCTGCGGGAAAAAAAGGTTGTATTTCCGGTGGAAATTTCACTTTTCAATTCCTGTATCCATAATACTCTTTCTAAAATTCCCACCAACATAAACATTTCGCGACACACTATTGTCTAAACTCTCTCACATTCAT
Organism: Onchocerca volvulus; assembly: GCA_000499405.2. Classification (NCBI taxonomy): domain Eukaryota; kingdom Metazoa; phylum Nematoda; class Chromadorea; order Rhabditida; family Onchocercidae; genus Onchocerca; species Onchocerca volvulus. The sequence continues at coordinate 8,577,910 of HG738137.1, read as the reverse complement.
CTTAAGCATCTAAACTATTTTCTACATTTACCTCAATTGATTTTGTTCAGATCTGATTTTGTATACATGTATATATATGTAAGGTGTTGGGTCGTATGTGGGTTTGCGTACGTGTATACGTATGTATGTGATTGTTATTTGGACTTCATAAATCTCAGAGTTAATAACTTGTAAGTTTTCTGGCAGTTCAGCTGAATTTAACTTTCTGATAAATTGAATTTTATTGTGCATCAGTAGCCAATGGCGAAGGTTTCCTGTCATCACTAGATAAATTATCAATAGATAGTTTATCATTAAATACTACATTTAGGCTAAAGAATGACTGTATTATTTAGCGATACAATTATTTAAAATTATACATTCTCCCTATTATAATCATTTTAAACCCAATTTTATGTGAAAAAATTTATTGTTAGAGATGGAAATTCGGCGTAACGATTTGAAATTAATTGGGTCAGTGAAAGTTTTCGTTTATAATTGATTTCCTTAATTCTAACATGGAAATTAATCTCAACTCATATTTTATGACTATATTTAATTGGTCAATTTTTTATTTCAAATTTCATGGAAATTAAGAAATTACTTCTAAACATTTCTTTCCGAAATACGTAATATCCAAGCACTTATATTTTGTGAATTAGATGACTAATTTTCACTAAGAACGGAAAAATTTAGTTGTATTTCATTATTGATGCTCAAGAACGATGTTATCAAGTTCATTTAATTCATTTTAAGAGGAATGGAATGGATGACAGACTTCAAGCTAATTTTTGCATATACAAAAGCGAGAAAATTATGCATTACAATGTAAACTATAATGTATTTAATATTCGTTATGCATTTTTCAGATATTCTTTTCTAATGTGGACTAATCAAGTTGCTCATGATGGTCGTAGAAATGCGCTTCAAAACTATATTGTTAATTTTTCAAGTCCTTCAAATATTATAAATAATCCCATAATTAAGTTCTTTGATGCATAAAATATGCTCCAAAGTTCTATATTATATGGAATTTGTTATCAATATATTAGTTGAAGTATGTATGAAGCAGTTATATTCGGTAAAGCGAATGGTAAGAGGAATTGTGGGACGAAATGTCTTCAACCAATTTTCAAACTTTCAATGAGTATGACGTCTCGTTTGCTTGAATGAAGCATAGGTATTGAATGTGTGCTCGAAGTGGACGATTTTTGGTAAACAGAACTGGAGCGCTTTGGGATGAACCAGAAGTTGAATTAAAAGATAAATCTTTCGTATAAACGTTATCGGTTTTCAGGGCTGTATTATTTCACAGCTTATTTGACTGTAACAGTTTGTGACATATAAAATTGATAGAGTGATGAATAAAGATAGAAAAATGTATGCATAACGAAAAAGATTGATATATCACATACATTCATATTGTAACATCATATACTTTCCCTTACAAGAAATTCCCTTTCACTTCATAAATTATTGTATGGATGGTGTCTTGTTTTAAAAAAGACGAGAGAAGTAATATTTCAAAAAAGGATGAGTTTTTCGGATTAGCAATTTTGTATTTATGTCACAGGAAAGATACAGAATACTACCATCAGTAATAGAGGTAGTAATATTAGTAATAGTAATAGTAGAACTTAATTGAATAATTCTGATAAATTATATTAATAAACTGGTTGTTGTGCTGGTTTTATTGTTGTTAATTATATCTTGTAAAATTGCTGTTTCTACGAAATTTTGAAAAATACAGTAAAATTCCTATTTGCAGTAAAAATACAGTAAAGTTTCTGCTTTGTTATGTTAACAAAGAAAAATATCTTAAATTCTTAAAATTTTCAATTCTCTTGTATTTCCTTCATTCCAGTTTTTGTTTTCCGGATGATATGTCAAGTTACGGTAGAATAAAAAAATTCAATAGCGAAATCGTTCTACGCAGCGCAAGTTTATTTGTTTAAGTATTTCTATATTAAATTGTAAACCTCTTGAAGGATGTCAGCAAGATGGTAACATCTGCATTTAATTATTATGTATTTTAAAAAGATATAATTATTTAATTGAATTCTTATCATCTATTGTAATTTTTCGTATTTATAAAATCTGATATAAATAGATCTTTATTGTAATATAATGATGATACTGGATAAAATATGGGTGGCCTATATGATTTTTTCTGTGTAAATAAGAACATATTATTATTTTTTCTTTTTTATTTGTAGAATTTGTTTCCTTTTCAGTTGCGAAAATGTTTTTCAGTGACTTGCTTAAATGTTTTTGTTTGAGGATAAATTGTTTTCGAAACTTATCATATATAATTTCAGGAGAACAGTTGATTAGGAATTTTATTCTCCAAAAATTGATTCGGAAAATGTCGAGAAATACGCAAGTGCTCACGATTGAGCCTTCCCATGAGCTTACCTTTAAAGGTTCTTTTCTATAAGAGTTAGATAATGTTAAAATGAAGCTTTATTTATGTTTGGCGACAGATCTATTAATTTATTTAGTGATCATATTGAAATGTCTTCTTTTCACATGTTCTGCTAATAGGAGCTTGTATATTATAAATGTTGGCTCTGTTGATGAGTATTACATTATTTTGATCTAAGAAAATTAAATATAAAAAAATATTTGAATGAAAATGATATATCGATGATTTTCAGGTCCCTTTAATGATGTGGTAACTTGTCAGATGAGATTAACGAATCCTACAGAACGTCAGGTTTGCTTCAAGGTACGTAAATATTATGTTTATTTATACCAAATTAGATATTTGAAATTATTCGTAATTTTTTGGTGGAATTTTTGAATATTTTGTTTTGTTTTCCGTTCAAATTTAACAAATGATGTATATTTATATTTATTTTTTTCCTTATTGTACGAAGATACTTTAACCAGTGATACATTTCATTTGTGTTACATGTTATCAACTGTTGAAATACATCCTTAGCTATATCTAGATGTCCAGGAACTAATCATGAGATACTTTTGATAGAAATATACTGTTTTATACCATATCTTTTTGATAAATAAAAAGAGATGCATTCATGCATGATATATTTCTGCTATATTGAGACAATGCATTATTTCAAAAGTGCTGGTAAGTAATTTTTCGTTTTCTGAGATATTGAAAGAGATTGTTCTGTTTGGATTAGAGAATCGATTTGGAGTTCAGTTTGTTTGTTAAGGTGAAGACAACAGCTCCGAAACAATACTGCGTCCGTCCAAACTCGGGTGTTCTCAGTCCAGGAGAAATGTGTAATGTAGCAGTTATGCTTCAGCCTTTTGATGCATCCAGTAATGTAGAAATGGAGCATACAAAGCATAAATTCATGGTACAAAGTATATATGCACCATCAGGCGATCTCTCATTAGGTAAACGGTTATATATCCTTTCGGATAGTAAAAATTCTTCATATTTTCCGTTTGTAGCTCTTATTGAATTCACTAATTTGTAATTTTAAAGATAAGTTTTGAAATGTATTTAGGTCCAGGTATATTTAAAGGTTCTCGATGGGATTAGTTTAAATCTCCGGAGTTTCTGGTTTGAATTTTTTTTTTGCATTTCAGTTATTTCTTGGGAGTATCTAAGGATAACGATGGTATGTTTAGTGTAATGGTTCACAGTGTAGTTGGGAGTTGAGTACCGTAATTTCGGTTCTCTTTCATGCGCGATGATTTAAATTTGGTGACTAATGTCTGAGGGGAATTGGCCAGCCTCGTCTGAAGAAGACGGAACCCAAGGTATGGCTGTTCACCGCAAGATCGAAAGTTTAGTCGCTGTATGAGCGCTTTCATCTGTTGTCCTTGAATACTTTAGGAATAGTAGGTTTCTGATCGAGTCCTCTTAGAACAGTATTTCGGGTTATTTGCATTTTGGGGACGACAGTTCTCTACATAACTCTGGTTTTCGTAATTAAAAAAAAATGGTATAGATACTGTTTGGAAAAATGCGCAGCCTTCCGAACTTATGGATTCGAAGTTGCGAGTCGTCTTTGAGCATCCTCTCGCTACAGAATACGGAGGAGATAAAACACCTCCTCGAGTGTCCTCAGAATCAAAATCTACAAATGGTGGATATGCTGCGGTACTGTATATTGCTTTATATTTTTCTAGATGAATTTAGATTTATGAAAAGTGTAAAAGTAATTTTGTTTAAATTATTGTTTGAAAGTTTTTATTTTTAAGTGTACTATCCCTCTCTTTTTGCTCAAGTAATTAGGTAAATGATTTGGAATCATTCAGAATATGGATGCCGAAATACGTCGTGTAATTGAAGAAAAAAATAGAGTGGAAGCTGCGAAGATTAGTTTGGAAAGGGACAATAATAATCTTAAGGTCAGTGAAATAAATTTTAAAGTTATGCATTTTCAATATTTGATTTTTTCCATTCATTTTTCTGCACATATTTTCTTGAATAAACCAAATCTTTAAGTTTTAAACTTACAATTCATTTCATATTTATATAAGTACAATTTAATTCATATCTATTTAAGTTTATTGGGAATATCCTGATTTCGTTATTTCCACTTTAATTGCATCTCAGTTTATTAGATTCTTTTAATTTCAGGCTCGACTTGCTGCACTTGAGGCAATTCCTCAAGTCACGGGTAATCAGACAATAGAAGGTGGAATCACAGTTATTCAGGTGAGTTGTTATATTGTTAAAATGTACGCAAGCACTTCTTATTCAACTTTTTGAATTATTTTCTATCAACAATGAAACTTCTACATTTATGCGCGGCTAAGTTAACTAGTACAGCGCTCCGAGTAAATGGAACATAATGATTTGATTGTTGCCACTGAATTTCTTTTGCTAACTCATTGTATAAACAATATTTAGCATAACTAAGTAAACGCACATATGAATTACTTGAACAGTCCAAACGATTTCATGCTGTAGTTATATTTCACGATGAAATCAAATTAAAAAATTAGATAGATGAGGAATTCCCGAAATAGATCCTTATGATTTTTCTAGTGCACTATCATTTTAGAAATCAAAGTCTTACAAATTATATCTTCTGCTTGCAATGGATTTTTCAATTATTTTCAGGTGATGCTGATTTCATTTGCTGCTCTTATGTTTGGACTCATTTTTGGCAAACTTTTTTGAAATGGATATATTTTTTGTGTTTTGCTAAAACGATAGAACCTGACATATAGTTATTCATCCCAATAGAGAAATCTTAAAAGTTAACATGTTGTAAATCCATTTCATCTATGAATGGTTATAATATTTTTCTTTTTTTTTTTTTTTTTTTTTTTTTTTTCCTTTTTTAATTTTTTTTTTTTTTTTTTTTTTTTTTTTGTTGTTGTCCAGTTATAAGTTTGCTTTTTAATCTTTCCTCTTTTATTCACTTTTGACATATTTGGACACAGTAAATTTCACTGAGCCGTGCATTTATTTTCTTTTGTTGCTTCCCTTTTCTCTGTTTAAAAATAATGATGCCAGGTAAAATATCATTTCCGCTTCTTTGGATGTTGGAGTTTGGCATGATTTGTAAAAGGACGAATTAAGAAAGGAATATGAATAGGGCAAATTTACTTCCGTGATTTTTAAATTTTCAATTTGTTAATCTTAATCTTGCGGAGACGTCAGTATATATCGAGTACTTTGTCTCTCTTTCTCTTCTCATCTGAACCTGAAAGGAAACACTTTTAGAATGTGCAATAACCTGAAATTTTCAGTTGCCAACATCAATATTTGATGTAGCAACAAATGTGAAGACGATTTTCTGTTTAGGATGTCATGATGCAATTTTTTTTTTTTTGACGAAGTGAAAGTAGCAAAAGCAATATAGCAACTTTTTAACTGTAACATATTTAAAGAATCGAAATCTAATGTCTAACATTTTGTTTAAATATGAACTTCGTTTATTAATTACTCTTTTTGTTGGAGAAATATTGAATAAAACTATTGCAGATTATTATTACGAAAAACTATTCCGATCATTTGCCTTTTAGCTTCAGTTGTATTTCAATCAAGTGAAATATGCAGATGAAATTGTATTATGAATTTTGGATTTTTTTTTCTGAAGATGATACTTATGATTTAATACAGCTGAGTATCGAAATGTTTCATTTTTTTTTTTTCTGTTAAGATTATAGTATTTTTTTTGGCAAGATTGATGACTTCAGAATGATACATAGAGATGATGAAGTCTTTTGTTCATTGTCACATGTATTTATTATACTTGATAGATTTTATTTTCTTTTTCAAATTGAAGTTTTAAAAATGGACTGTCTGATCTTTTTGTTTGTTTTCACTGTTAATATTCGTTAGCCACTCAATTACCGAATTTTATGTATGTTTCTTCGGTGAAATAAACATAGTCATTTTTTGATTTTTTTCTTCATTTATGATCTTGCATTACAATTATGATTTTTCTCTTCAAATCATCGGGTTGCTTAAGACAGATAATGAGTTAAGTTTGGCAACTTTATGAGTTAATTGTTGAATTAAAATTAGACATAATTTGATTTCCAGAGACTTGTAATTCGGTTTAAATTTGGAGCTTTGTGTTTTCAGTAGATTTCCCACTAAACATTTCATACTGTTGAAGAAGTTATTGCGGAATTAAATTCTGCTTTTTGTATGAAAGTCTATTATATTATGTTTTGTTTATACTATATAAATATATTGTTTTAGGACTTACAAATTTTTCAAGTTCTTAAATAAGATGCAGGATATGTTGCGCTGTTTCAAATATCGAGAACCATAAAGTAGTTATAAAGAAGCAGGTAAATCATGATATTTTTATTTATTTCTGATAATTTCTATATGGTTAAAGACCGTTTCTTCAAAGGTACAGGTTGATGATCTTAATCCTCTAACTCAATCCATTCAAATGCTTGATTACCGTAGTAATTTTATGAATAAAAATGAAAATTATTCAAACATAAAGTCATTTTCCATGCTATGTTAATGTAATAATTTATTCAGATTGATGGATTTCCATGAATTAATCGTACGTCATGCACTAAGATACAATTATGTCAAAGTTGCTCGAATATTGATCGCATCGCTTACCAATGAAATGCATCTTGAATTTGCATTTTTCATCATGAAACATATCATTAGCCATCGGAAATATGCTAATTATACAATCGTTCGGGAATTAGCTAAGCAATTGACGACGTACAAATTTCCATCAACAAATCAAGAATGTAATGTATATCGAATTGAACGAGCGGTTGCTTATATTGTTGGTGCTTATATTGCAGCTATCTCCATGTTTTGTTTTTGTGATTGACAAATTTCAAGTTATCTTTATATATAAATAAATAAATAAATAAATATATATATATATATTTTAAAAAAAAAATATATATATATATATATATATATATATATATATATATAAGGAATGAATTTAAGTAAACATAATATTCTGGATAGTGACAATTGTAATTAGAAATAATAGATTTGTAGCATTGAAATATAACATCATTTTCGATTATCATTCAAGCATGTTTCCAAAAAATATTTTCTTAAGTATTGAGGAATTTCTGTTTTTAAATGAGAGAGTTCTTTGAAATTTTATTCTGAACATTGCAGATCCTGATGAATGATCTCATTGCTACAAAGGGTAATCCACGAAGAAGGGCGAGTTTTATTTCTACAATTAGAGAACGTTTACCCAATACTGGAAAATTCGAGGTCAATTTCGAGCCTTCATTTGATGATACACTGAAAATGCTGCAAGATTTCAACAGTCCTATGCTGTTCCAAACCTTAGTCTTTTTTTTCTTGAAGATTCCAGTATGGATTTAGAACTTTCTCATTTATATTATTGTAACAATTGAAAACAATCTATAAAATCACACTCTCATATTAGCGAAATTTCCGAAGGTTCGTGTCATTCATTTTTTAAAATATTTTAGAGTTAGAAATTTCTTTGATTTTTTGAATTTTTTACTAACAATAAGCAAAAATTTTTCTCATTATGTGTTACTGATTCTGTTACAATTCAATATCGTTTTCAGAAACTTGATGCTGAAATTAGGAAAAGTCGTGTAGGTCTTCTAGCAATTACAATGAAGGAACATCGAATCAATTGGTTACAAAAGGAATTTGATACCCGAGCTGAAAAGATATCCGCACAAATTGACAAACACTTGGATATTTTACGAACGAACTTATTACCACCACTAGAAGGATTTGCATTGGAAAGGTGGGCACAGAGTAGTATACCTGAGCAGGTTGCTTTGGCGGACATTGTTGCATCAAATGGTCTTTGCGAGGAAAGTTTACTGCAATATTTTGAACTTATTCGGGATACACCAAGTCTTAGTGTTGATTTCTTCCATGCAGATTCGAGTGACCTATTTAAGGAACGACAGGAAATTCTGCATTGTGTAATTATTGATTGATTGTATAAAGATATATTAAGGTAAATCACATTATTATGGTAAATGAAAATAGACCAAATGATCAGTTTTAATTGAAATAAATAGTCCGTTCTCTTCTAGTAAATTACTGAGGATAAATTTACTGTATCTGAAAAGACATTACCGATTCACTGTCTAAGAATCTCAAGTTCATTTTATCCTGTTAAAAAAAAAAAATTTCACGAGATTAATTAAGTAGTAATACTTGAAGAGCAATTAAATTCAAATACATTAAATTATTATGAGCAATATTAAATTAAAAGTCGAAGCTTCAAAATCTGATCGTGCCATACGCTTTAATCCACCAGATGATCCAAACTTATCATAATTTTTTGTTATTCGGAAATCTTTTTTCTGAACCTTAAAAATGCAGTTCAATAGCAGAAGAAATACATTTGAGTACTTCTTAAGAACTTGATATTTGTTGTCATACAATATTTGCAGGAAAAACTTCCATATAAAATCACAGAAAGGTGCACAAATAATATTTCCTGAAGAGAAAGCAATTAAAAATATACTTTTTGGAAACAAATAGCAAGATGAAACACACTAACCGGAAAAAACTTTTTTTCTAAGCTTGAAAAATGAAAGTAAATTTCATGGAAAGATAATTTAGAATTCTTCTTTGCTATCCTTAAATCCGTAAAAATATGCTATATTTTTAAGCTACCATATTCTTTCCATTTTCTTTTCATATACAAAAGCATCCAATCTTTTTATTACTGTCCATTTGCAAAATTTAAAGACTGAAATAGTCTTCCGTGGGTAAATGTTCGTTCAAAATCTTAAATCTCCGAAAGTTCTTAAACACGCGCCTTATCTATATTAATTCAAAATTTTTGATACCGTAGTTTTGACACAACGTTGTACTCGATTAAGCGCATGTTTTTAAATATTCATCGATTGATTTGAAATTTTCACACGCGTTGCATTCGAATAAGCACATGTTTTTAAATAAATAAAGCGAATAATTTAAGCTTTCCATTTGTTTTTTGCTTTGTGAGGGATGTAATTCGTTTATTTTTTGATTTATGGCGAATGTGGTTACGTCGCACAAACTTCGAGGTCATGATAGTGTATAATAGAATTTTTCGTTAAGCAATTTATTTCACAATGCTTATGTGTGCACAATATTTTTTGTTATTTGTTACTGTAGATATATATAGATTGTCTGGTTTGCCGACTTCAGAATACACCACATTTAGTTGACCATGTGAGAAACAATCAGTCTCTGTCGGAAAAATCCAAAAATTATAATTAGTATAAACAGTGATAAAGTTCATGAAGCGCGTAGTTTCAAGTGGATCAACAAATCGGCAAACACATTTGCCGCTAAAACAATGAACAAAAGAACGAAATTTTTCTCGCCAAAGTGCTCCGACAGCAGCTAAACAAAGCGAGGTCGACCGATCATGAGACGACAAATCATAGATCAGGAAAGAAGGAAGATCTCGAAAGAATATAAAAGATTCGAATTTTGGAGCACAATCAATTTTGTTTGGAGTCCAATAGCAACAGCAGAAGTTCGGGGCGACACAGTAAGCGGACAATCAAGGAGCAGTATTTTTCTCTACAAATGGCAAAGAATACGTTGATAAGTTATTTGGATATTCTCGGATAGTCTTTTGTTCGTAATTATTCTGTTGCTAATAAATTCTTTCTTCAAACAGAATTCGTCTTTGTCGCAACAGACATAATTTAAAAAGATTTCGCCGGCAGTTTGGTGCCGGAGTTGGGGTCTGGATATCATCCTTCGGTCAGAATCAACTTCAATATGAAACTAACAATCAGATCGAGTGGAACTCTCAGAACATCTCACAAAAGATTCGAGGAGCAGTCGAAACTAATTGAGAAGTTTGCCCGGTAATCGACCCAATAAAAGTTAATGAAGAAACAGATTGGGATTAACTACACTCAAAATTAATTGAAAAGGTTGCTCGAAAATGGACCCAAAAAAAGATAACGAACAAGTCATTCGCGATTAAACACATTCAAGACTAATTGAAGAAGTTATACAGAAATAGATCAAAACAAGTTAACAACAAAGCAGTTAATCCCTACATTCGAAACTAATTGGGGAAGTTATCCGGAAATGGAAGTTCTAAAAATCAATAGTGGTAGGAACCCAAAAATTCAGTCAACGAAGTGCGAGAAATCAATGCGAAGAATGGAACAAGAAGAACCTATCGCTTTAAGAATCAGAAGTGCTACCAAATGTTGAATTCTTCCTCATCAGGGTCTCCATTTCTTTCGGTCGGGAATGTCGGAAAAATCCGAAAATTATAATTCGTATAAGTAAAGAGTGATAAAGTTCATGAAGCTCGTAGTTTCAAATGTGCTAACAAATCAGTAAACATGTTTGCCGCCAAAACAATAAACAAAAAGATAAAATGTTCCTCGCCAAAATGCTCCGACAACAGCTAAACAAAGAAGCGAGGTGACCAATCATGAGGCGACGAATCATAGATAAGGAAAGAAGAAGGAGTCTCGGAAGAATATAAAAGGTTCGGATTTTGGAGCACAGTCAGTTCTATTTGAAGTTCAATAGCAAAAGCAGAAGTTCGGGGCGACACGGCAGGTGGACAATCAAGGAGCAGTATTTTTTCTCATCGAATGACAAAGAATATTGAGTGTCGGATAATCTTTCGTTTGAAATTGTTCTGTTGCTGATAAATTCTTTCTTCAAATAGAATTCGTCTTTGTCGCAACAGATATAATTTAAAAAGATTTCGTGACAGTCTCTAGATCTAAACCGTACAATTCCAAAAAGTGACCCTGAGCTTTGTTGATGATGAATGCGAATTGGGAATTGCAATCTCCTAAACTGAAATGGCGTATCCGTTGAAATCATAGTAATGCACGGACGGAACTTTCTAAATTCTCCATCGATTATTTTCAAATTTTGATACGCCTTGTATTCGAATAGGATATTCGAATCATTCTTTGTCTTTTTCGCTCATTCGCTGGTACCCGTTCTTCGTAAGTTTGATTTGCAATTAATCGTCGTTGGCGAGCACAACGACCTAAGTTTGATCTTTTGCGAGGAATTATTTGGATGAACTAAAGCAGATACGTTGCACTCGAACTGTTCTCGAAATTGATTTTTAATTGAACTTGAAGTTTAATTCGAAATGCTCGACTGAATTGTTGGATTAAAAGATACTAATAGTCGTAAATGTTTATTTGTTTAAAACCTTAAATCTCCGAAAGTTTTTTCCTATTGCTTTGAAATCTCAAAAGTTCTTATCTATTGCTTCGAAATCTTGATAAAACCTTGGTAAAAATTGAATTCGAGAACTGAATTCTTAACTGAACTGTTGATACTGCAAAAAATTATGTATGATATTAAAAGATACTAAAAATCGTAAATGTTCAAATGTTCGTTTGTTCAAAATCCTAAATTTAAAAATATAAAAACCAATAAAAGCATTTCAAATACTCCCCGATTTATCATTTATAAAATACATTCTTTCCTTCTTTAAGTTTTGAATTTACATTCCTCTTTATCAATTTTTTTAAAAAAAGAAAAGAAAAATTGATAAGCTATGATATATTCAGTTTATGTGTTACTAAACATTCCAAACAATTGAACTTTCTCAAACAATGCCAAACCTAAACAATTAAACATTAACTAAATTATGCAAATATTATGCATGTTCATTATAACTCTCTCCATGATGACCGGTGTCTTCAAGACGTATACGACTAATATAAACGTGAACGAATGACGTGGGGAAACTATATAATCAATACAGATATGAACGAATGAAGTGAAGAGAGACTATATGATCAATATAGACATGAATGAATAACAAGAAGAAAGACTATAGACCAGTACAGATGTTAATGAATGACTCAAAAAACTTGTGATAATACCAGACAATCTTTCAAAAAAAAAAAAAAAAAACTTTATGCTAATGGCAACACACTAACTTATTATCTAACTCGCTGCTTTAATAAAATGTCACGATCACTTAACAATCTCTGTACTCACTGAATCCGAACAATTCTATAAAAATTCATTTACGGCATACGATGGGGACAGTTTATTTGTTGTTAAATATTTGGAAGAGATTGGCATTTGATTGACAGCAGTTTTTTTTTTTTTTTCTTTTAATTCTAAGCGTGTAGTCTCTCCATGTCATCATTCGTTCAAGATTATATTAGTCGTAAAGATATCTTGTTCTAACCGTTCTTTTACTAGGAAAAGAAAAAGAGAGAGAGAAATTGGAGGTAGAGGGAAAGTGAGAAAAAGAAAGGAAGCAGAGTCAATAAAATTTTTTAAATTAATTTTTGTTTTTTATTATACCCCTCACTTACTTTTATTTGTCACGGACGTGAAACCCGAAAAAAATGAAGTACGTCTGTATAAAAATGATGGCCTATTGGGATATATGGTTGTTTTAAAATTTGAAAAGAATTGGTGTAGAACTTCCGGAGATCCGTGCGGGGTAACAGGTAGCATTTACACTTTTATTTATATAGATAGATACAATGGGCTTATCTCAAGTATTTTAACAACTGCGTATGATACAACTCATCAAATCGGGCTGGAATTCATTACCAATACAATGAGTTTATTTGAAGTATTTTGTGTTTCGCAGCGGATGCCATTCAAAATTATTTTATCAAAGATTAAAACGTTTCATTACCGAAAATCCAACTCGCCGATTTTTTGTGAATGAAATATTTTTTTGATCTTTGATTGGAATGACAATTGATTCATTGTAATTAAAATGGCTTAAAAGGACTTCTTTTTTGTTAAGTATTCATTTTAATCCTGTCTACTTTACAAATTATTCCATTATTTCTTGCAAATTATTTCTTTTAATGACCGAGTTTTTCAACTCAGAAAAAGTGGAATTATGGAATTTATTTCGAGTGTTTCGCTGAAATATCTTAATTTCTCATCAATCTCATGTGTATATAATTTACATAATTCTGCACTGCATAGCTAATTTAAATAGTTTATAATTTTTTTGATATTACTTGTTATGAAGAAAAGGGAACGAAATCTGTCATTTACGATTTTTATTTTGGTACTTTATGAATTTATCGAAATAAATTTTACAATTTTTATTGACAGATTTGCTATACAACAATATTAGCTAGATCCCATTTCGATGCTTTTTTTCTGCCTTTTTTCTTATATCATAGAAATTAAGCATACTCAAACATTTGACTAGTTTCTCACAGTTCGAAAAATCTTCCCTAAATAACGAAACAATAGTCTTTTAAATTTATTTAACCAGAACTTTACGCATTGTTACAAACAAACAGATCTTATTAGGTCACCTGATTCATTAAGTTATCTCTTCAATATGGTATTTCTTCCTGCTCCGGATGGAGTAGAACAGTACACCCTTGCGATATTTTATTGACAAAAAATATAACTTATTTATGAATTGGAATTATTTGTTAATAAAATATTTTTTTGGATTTCTTATGAGCAAAATTTGTTTTTTAATCTTCGATGTTTAAAATGATAATTAATAATTGATTGTGATTCATTTAGCATAAAAGGTCTTTTTTTTTATTTAGAATTCATTTCTATCTCTCTACTGCTATAAATTGTAGCTTCCGAATTCATTTTTAATGATTAATTGAATTTGAATTTATTATTACTGAGTATTATACTGCAGAAACATGTATCATTGGCCAGTCATATACTTTCATTGAATCAGAATATAGCAGTGTCAGCAGACCCGTCTGCCTTATCGATTTTTACGGTGGCATTTCCGCATTTCATTTATGGAATTCCAGGTAGCTCACCTCTTGGAATTCAATGTGAGATTGATTTCTGGAAATGAAATTAACAATGCAATAATTCCTTTTCAATATACATATATATATATATATATATGCCGGGTCCAGCTAGTATATATATATATATACTAGCTGGACCCGGCCAAGCTCCGCGTGGCCGATCCAGCTAGTTTATGAGGGCCGACCACGCTTCGCGTGTCCGTTTCCAGCTAATCTTAAACCTCCGAAAGTTCTTAAACACGCGCCTTACCTATATTAATTCAAAATCTTAGATATTGAAAAGTTCCTACCTATTGCTCTGAAATTTTGACACAACTTTGCATTCGAATACGCGCATGTTTTTATACATGCGTTGCTGTAGCTCAGTCTGGTAAAGTGCAAGAAAAGAAAAGAGAAAGAACATGTTTCTAGTGTTGAGAAAAAAAAAAAACTGATACTTTATAATTTGATTTGTGGTTTGGTTGGATTGGGGATTGATTCTTGCTATTATGATTCGGCTAAGTCAGCATTAGGTGCGAGGAGGTATTTTGTGTCTTGTATGAGAGATGAATGCTGTTAAGAAAGGTTTTACTGATTGATAAAGAGTGATTCGTCATAACAGACAATTATCAGAGAACAGCCAAATTAATTGTTGGGTTATTCTTTCCTTTGTCGTTGATAGAAAAGAATACTGTTGAAGTAAATTGTTGAATTGTTGCGTCGCTTTGAACTATTGAACTGAAACTCTTGGAACTCCGAATAATTGCTGTTGCTGCGTGATCTTTGTCGTTTATCTGTGAATGGAAGCGTTTTGGTGGTAAACATGTTTGTCATCCCTTTGAAACTATGTCGTGCTACTTCACCTTAAGTATTTCTTGATCAGCGTAAAACACGATTCCATGTTCAGCAGTCACGCGATTAAAATTGTTTTGCATTCTGGTACAACCCAACTGATGATTATAGTTTGGGCCGGCATGTTTTCATCCGCTCTGTGACTGAAATATGTCTTTATTGTAAGGCTCTGAAATTTAATGGAAAAACGAAAGGAATATGTTGCACCGCCGGAAAAATTAAACTGCCTCAATTTGAAGAACCTCTAGAGCTGTTAAAAACTTTGCTGGCCGGATATACCAACTAATCAAAGCGTCAAGAAATACAACTCGCATATCCAAATGACGTCGTTTGGCGCAGAAAATGTAACGTTATGACAAAAAATACGATACATGGAACTTGCGGTAAACTGAATTCAAATTTACCATGCATGATAGACGGAAAATACTGTAAGCGATATCCTCGAGCATTGATATCCAATACAGTTACAAGAAATGATGAATATCCTTTATACAGAAGATCAGCAGAAGATGGCGGTAAATTAGCAACCACGCAAGTGTGGAATGGTGACATCGAAGTAGATAACTGGTGAGCTATTCCATATTCGCCTTTGCTATTAAATGCATACAAAGTGCTTAGCTTCTTCCTTTGCATAATTATCTAAGTGAACGAACTATTCCTGCCTCCAAGAATAAAGACATCCGGTGAACTTCACACTAATATTTAGTCTGACATTCAAAGCGGGGCAGTAACATAAAGTCCATCGATACTGTTATGGAGACAGAGGAAGAAGGTGAATTATCCAACAGAATTTATGAATTCATCCGATCTGCCGGGAATGCCATCGTATGTACTGCAATTGAAAACTGGCATGCCAATTCTTATGTTGCGAAATATCAACCAGTCAAAACTTTGCAACGACACATAGCTTGCAGTAAAAAAATTAATAAGCAATGTCGTAAGGAAACATTCTTGACAGATCTATCAAAGGTGGAGATGTCCTTATTCCTCGAATTCCTACTACTCCAACGGATATGCCATTTCAGTTTAAGAGACTGCAATTCCCCAATTCGATTGACGTTTGCATTCACCATCAACAAAGTTCAGGATCAATCTGTGTGCGATTTAGATCTAGAGACCGATTGCTTCTCACATGAAAAATTATATGTTGCGTGTTCTAGAATCATCAAACCAGATAATCTCTACATCTACACAGAATAACAAAAAATATTGTATACTCTTCAGATAATTGAAGATTCAAAGAGTGCGAAATTGTGTTGATCAGAATCAATCCTTAATGTGTCAAATTAACTTATCATAATGGCACATAGCAGATATTTAAGGATTTGCCCAATGAAGTCCCTAAAAGGGGACTAATTTACCGACGAAATCTCTAAAAATAGGATTATTATTAATTTTTATTATTACTATTAACTATTGTTTATTATAATAATTATTATTATAAATTATTATTATGATTATTAATTATTATTATTACAAATTATTAATTATTATTGCTACTAATTATTATTACTAGTTATTACTGTTTGTTATTATTTACTATTATTAATTTTTATACATTACTGTTTATTGTTATTTATTATTATGTATTATTATTTACCTCTGTTTATCATTATTTATTATTATTTAATTAATAGTTATTAATCATTATTAGAGAAATGGGAAGAAAAAGAGGATGAGAGAAAAAAGGAAGGCGGGTTATTATTATCATTAGAGAAATTGGAGATATGGGAGGAAGAAGAATGAGAGAAAAAAGGTGAGGCTAACTGTTATTACTATTAGAGAGATGAGAAGCAGGAGAATGAGAGAAAAAAAGGAGTGCTGGCTGTTGTTACTGTTAGAGAGATGCGCGGGAGGAGAGAGAGAAAAAGGATAGAGAGATGCGCGGAAGAAGGAGAATGAGAGGAAAAAGGACAGAGGGATGCGCGGAAGGAGGATGAGAGAAAAAAAGGAATGCGGAGCCAATAAACTCCGCCCCCTCACTTATTTTTAGTTGTCACGTACGTGACACGTGAAAAAAGTTAGGTGTATAAAAGATTACTCGCCTACTTGAATGCAGGGTTGTGTCAAAGTTTGGAAAAAATCGGTGGAGAACTTGAGAAGTTATTAGAGTTCTAGCAGGTAGCATTTACATTTTTATTTACATAGATAAAATATATTTATTTTATAAAACAATGACACAAATTTATCAACTGACTTACCGATATCAGATTTAATTAAACGATATTAGATTTAATATTAATTCAAAAATATTAAAAAAGAATTTTAACTTAAAGAAAAACACTATAGATACTTCAGTATAATAACTTTAGTTCCTACCAGCATAATTACGAAGAATTTCAAAAGTAAGTATGTAAATAAACAAAGTAAGCAATTCAAATAAAAACATTGAAACACGTTCGGAAAATATTTCGGATGAAAATTTTTGAACATATTTAATTTCAAAACTTTGAGAAAATATTTTATGTCCGATGATTCTGATTAATTAATGGAAATGCCAATCACTAAAAAAAAGCAAATTGTCAACTTCTTTAAAAAATTAATCAGAATATGGCAGTACAACTAGCTTCCAGAAGATGCAATTGGTGATTAATAAAGTAAGACACACAATACACAGAGAAAGTGATTCAAAAATAAATTTTGGGGCAAAGATTTTCCAAACCATTAAATGCCGTCGATGTATAGCTGCCATTGTACACACTGAAAGTGCCTGGAATTCGATTACATTTCGTTTCTTTTTTTTCTTTTTCAAATCGATAATTTACGAATGAATTAATTTGCTGAGAAATAAGTTGCATTAAATAAGAATGGTCTTGCTAAAATGAATTTTCATATATCATCCAATTTGAGGAAACAAAATGGAAAATTTGATTTCTTCATTGCTTACGATTTTCAACTGCCTTGGTTTATGCAAAATTCCAATTTTTGGAGATCTCAATATCTTATTTGGGAACTTCCATTATATGTTACTAAGGGTTGAAATACGAAAGCAAAGTCTTTCGGTACTTCAAGATCAGATGATTTTTCCTCAAAAATTAATGGACATAATTGGCTGTGTTTTATTTATCAAATTTAAAATGTCCTCATTCGTAAAGTTTTTACCAGTAATAATTACTTCATCAGTTGAAAATCTATTACTTAGTACGAAACTGGATAAACGATCGTTATACCAAATAAGGTAATAAAGAAATTGACTTGTGATTTTATCAAATAATCTATAAATATGTGGTCATTTTGGTGCTCCCGTGTCTTGCATATTGAAAATAACATAACAAATCAAATTTTTAAAAAAAGATTGAAATCCACGATTTCACTATATATCATTTATATTTCCAACATGTCCTAAAATTCTAACTAAAATTAAACCGACCTTCAACGAATGAAATAAGATTAATTTATAAGTCCAATGTGAGAGACCAGAGTGCTGATAATTTTGTTGTATAACAAGCATTGGTAATGCAGCACTGGTGATGATTTGCGATGCAAAAATATGTGCAATAATAACTGCACCTGGTACTATTTGGATGGCAAAATTACCAGGAATACCTACGAAAGCTGCTTGCCAAGGAATTGATGAGAATGTCGGTTGATGAGACAAAGCGAAGAATCCATGCGATGATAGAAAAACAAGTAACGCTATTTGGTAATATTCTGGAAAACAATAATGCCATATAAATTTGAAATTTCTAAATAAATATAGAAAAAAAAAAATAGTTGACACAAACCCCCAAACGATTCCTTCGCACTTTTATTACAGGAGAATCAGAATCCAGAAAGTTAAAGAAAAAGTAGAAAACACATCTTCAGAATATACAACAGTTTAGATTAAAGATATTAACAAATAGCATACCATCAACGGTAATAAACGAAATGAGGAAAATTAATATAATCAATGAAAGAAAACTGAATGCTAGGCCATCACCCAAAATTAAAAATAAAACAGATGATATGCATATTAAATATGATATTGCGCAACTGGTTCGATTCCAAAATTTTCCTATACGAGCTGCACGGAAACAAATAATTAGTAAATTAATGAATGATAACCCATAAACAATCTGAAAATAATGATTATATATTTGCTAACTCGAGTAGTGTATAGCAAAGAAAAAAAAGAAAAAACTTGGAGAAGATGAAGCTTGACTGAAAGACTAGAATTTTTTCTACAAATAATATAAAAGCGATAAAAGGTACATCACGTAGTACTACTTAATCTTATGACTTTACAGAATCATTTTATTATGAAGTGAGATTATCATATCAGTTTAAACTCCTCACGATATTACTAGTGATAATGCTACATTGATTTCAGAACTAACCTGAGCAGTAATAAGTGAAAATCGAGCAAAACGTGTGACAGTATTTTCGGGTAACCAAAGAGATAACCATGAAGCAATACTTGCAACTGCTGTTGGAAAAATCAATGTCGAAGTCCAAATTTCGGATGGATAACTTTGTAAAAGTCTCCTGGCTATGAAAGCAGCAATAATCTGTATTGAGATACCAAGCATAAAACGCATAATTTTCATAGGACCTGAAAAGGCTACTGACTTCTGAGTTCAGAAATTTGATTATTTAACTGCAATTAAAATTATGATAGCTGCAATGATCTTTAAATTATTGAACATAACGCGTGTTTAAATGAACAATTCATAGAAGTTTGAGGCAGACGATGATTAAGAGCACTTTTATTGCATAATTTATTTGGATTTGTAAATGAAGTGAAAAGCACTCACTATGAAGAATATGAGAAAATGGTAGTGAAAATACTGTAGCTTCACATGCATCTCCCTGCTCTTCTCGACATTTTTGAAAAAAAATGCCCAGCCGCAAAAGTAAAATGATCGTAATGAGGATAAAAAAACGTCGCCAACTAAAACGATTTTCTATTATCGTTAAAAATGATCCCGATTGATGTCGATTACTATGTTTCCTGCAAAAAATACTTTTTTTTTTTTGGTTCTTTTATGTTATTTTTGTTGTCTAAAAAAGTAATATTAATTATAATTTCTATAGATAAATCAAGAAACTGAGAAAATCTATTTTTTCTACAATAAAATTTAACACTAAATACTGTCTGTCATATTTTAGGTCTAGAAACTTTATCATATTTTAAAGGATCACATTTAAATCTATTAATTGTTTAAAATCTACATAAAACTTTTGAAAATTACATACCTATTTGAAAAAGACTGGAAAAATGCAATAGCAACCAAAGTTTCCGTTAAGAAACGTATTACGGATGATTCAAAAACAATGTAGCTATTGGAAAGGAAAGACAATGCATGTGCAACAATCATACAGAATACAACAATTTCCCAGGTTGTTGGCGTGAATGAAAATAATGTTCTGGCTGTTCGAACAAGTCGAATAATCAACGAAAAGGACAATAAAAAATCCAAAATTGTAACATAATGTTCTTCATCTCCAGTTAAAAAAATCGATGTTTGAATGAAAAACAGACCGGATCGAAAAATCAAAGAGGCAAATGAAATGCTAAAAAAAAATGCATACTGGAATTCATTTATATGATTTATGAAGCTATTCCAATAATGGAAGCTACATTAAGCTATATGTTAAGTAAGGAATAAAACTATCCAATCAGTCAGTGTAAGCTGCATTCTGAAAAAAATTCGATTAAGGATTAATATCAGTAATTATCAATATCAACATTTGAATTCATGAAAGAAATCCACAAAACAACCATCAAACTATGCCATTTGAGGATAAAATTCATAAAAATTTACAAATTTTATAAAGAAGCTTACTTTCCCGTACAAAGCGAATCATAAACTGCTAATATTGTATCAAGTAACGATAAAAAACCGATTCGCATGAAACTATGATTGAATTCAGTCCATGAAGCACGCAGAAGTTCTTGCAAACGGTGCATATAGTCAATGGAGTTTTCTACATTCCCATTATTTTCGAAACTTCGTATCAATGAATCCAACTCCGGTAACTGAGTTTCTGCCACTATGGTCCGTCCATAACGCATCATCTGTTCTACATTACTACTTATCGCTAATGCTCGATGCTCCGGCATTATGGTGCAATCAATTAGTATCCCAATATTAGAATATGGAATGGGCGAATCAAGTAACAGGCTGATTGTTGGTACAATGTCAACCTGAAAAAAAAAAGTGTTCTAAATCTCGTCTAAAAAGGCCAAATAGAATAATTGTTTAACAGGTGAAAAACATCAATGATCTGTCAAAATTTCTTCAAGTCTAAAGAAAATTTTGCGAAATATCTGAATTTCTTGACAACTGAAAGATTCAGATACTTCATAAAATTATTTCAAGAAAATTTGTTGCACGATATGAGAATAGAAAGACTGTTTACCAACTCAGCAAATTCTATCAATTCCATTTTGAGATCAAACGCATAAAATTTCAGCCTTCTAATTTTTTTGTAAAGTAGAAATGAACTAAATTAATGTTGTATAATTTGTGATCGAAATCCAACCTGTGAAACTGATTTCGGTGGTTCCGCAAAAATTAATTTCTTTTTAGCAAACATAAATAAAGCAGCATCGATTTCCAGTGGTTCATCGCCACCATGATCACCATTATCAGTCATTCCATGATCACCCATTATCAACAATAAAGTATTATTATCCAGAGAATCGACCACTTTTGCCAAAATTTCATTTATCTGTAGCATCTTTTTGGACATTTCAGGATGATCTGGACCATATTTGTGTCCGCAATGATCCACGCCAAGAAAATGCGTTATTAATACGGTCCAATCCGATTTTGCAAGCTCGAAGTCAAGATTATCTGCAATATAGATCCATCTAACCATCTAACTAAAAAAAGAATAGTATAGAAGAATTACCATACATTGAAAAAACTTAATATAATAAAACTCGCCTGAAATCATCTGATCAATGGTATGAAGATCGTTTATATCGAAAGATGGCAAATGATATTTACGTTTGAACTGTTTTGGATAAAGTGAAACCCTGAAGAAAAGATAAAAAATCTGGAAAATGTGGAATTACAAATTAAAAGATGATTGACATACTACTTTCATATTGTTAAGTAATCAACAATGGATTTCAAACTAATTTTGCAATCACAAGTTTCATATTCAACCCTCTCTCCTAACTTAGTATTATATAACAGAAAATTCAGCAATCAAAAAATGATGATTTATTTTCAAATCTATTAGATAAGTTCATTGTTATGAATAAAAAAATTACCACGTATCATCTCCAAGCATAACAATACTTCGATTCGTTGCGACGATTTCATCGATCCAGTTATCTTCCAATATTGCAGTACTTGCGAAATTTGAACCAGCATCAATAAATGTGGGAAGAGAGCCAGTTGTTAATGCTTTTAAACGCTGCATTGTAGTAGTCGGAGCATCGGCATGGAAATGGATCAAAACTGCTGATTCTAAAATTTGACTTTAAGCAATTTATAATTCAACTAACGGAAACCGCTTTCGAAGATTACTTATTTTGTGCCAGATTCATTTAAGTTAACCTCAATTTTCTGCGATGATCACTAAACTGAATATTCTAAGTGATAGCATGGCAAAATCTAATTTTCGCCATCACAAAATTAATATTTAGTGTATTTCGAACTACAATATTTCTCATTGGATAATGTGATACTTAATATTCTTTGTCACCATCTTTTATTTAAAACTGCTTTGTTCTCAAGAATTTTTTATGTTCATTATTTCAACACATTCATAAATTGCAACCAAATGAAAAGAAAACATGTATTTACCTCTATGATCATTGAGTAAACGAGTAATGGTCGAAAATTGGTTTAAATATGCTTTGTTGCTATTGCTGAGATGAGTTTGAGATGGTGCAACAAAATCATATCGTAAAGCATCAATCAGAACAATAATAACCCGCTGGTATTGAGCTGGAAACCAGCAAGCATCACGTGAAGCAACATCCGAGCATGAACTGCGTGACGTGAGTTCAACTCGTTTAAGTAAAAAACCATGTTGGAAGAGCAGTAATGATATGAAGAATGAAATACCAATAAATGCAATATTAATCAGATGGACCTGAAAATCATTTTAAAAAAAAAAAAGAGAAAAATACAAAGAGGACAATAAAATGAAACTTTCGTTTAATATGGAAAAAGTTTTTTTGGAGCTTCTAAGATGAATATCTTATTTTTTTTTTTTCGGCATCATTCATTTCGTGTCATTAATACAATATAATGGAACATATTGGTCCGATTTTGTTAAATTATAAATTTTAGAAAGGATTCTAGAAAATTTAAAAAAGTATCAAACACATTCTAATTCCGTCTCTTCTCTTTTCTCCCCTAACTTACGATTTTGCCATTCATTTGTTCGAGGTTGACCATTGCAATTCCGGAACCGAAGGAAATGTCGTAATTCCTTTGGTATATCTTCGGGATCTATAAATGAAAAATAATTTTAAGGGAAAAGAAATTTGAATTGATATCAAGAAGAATTTAAATTCTTGCAATAAAAAGCTTATTAAATTCATCATTCATTGAGATAGTTCCGAATTAATGATCTGATCAAAATTGTGGTTATCTATACCAAGCTATGTTCATTCTTCTGCTTTATATTTTTCAAACTTTAATTAAATACTCAAATTCAATGATTTCAAACTCTAACCGTCTGAGTAATCTAATGACATGAATCGGACGAAATCTCTGGTTGAGGGTAATGTCTCGATGTCCAAACCGTTTTTTAAGCTTTTATGTTCCACTTTTTCAATAATCGTATTTGTTTCTTCCGGAATAATTTTGCTCGTTTCCTCTCTCTTTTCACCAACCACTTCCGCACTTTTCGTTTTTTCTTTACTCTTCACTAATGCAGCATCCTTATTTTCCACTTTCAAACTCTTTGCTGTCCCTTTCTCTTTTATTTCCGGTTTTTGAATTTCGACTTTTTCTTTTCTTTCCGACAAATTCTTGCTTTTTGCAGTATGCTCTTCAATTCTTATTTTCTCTTTCCTTTTTTTTAATTCAAAACCATCGTTTTCTTTTCTATCCCTATTACTACACCTATTCTTTTCTCCATTATTTTTTCTCTGGTCTTTTTGAGTAAAGTTATTTACAATGTAATTTTTACTTCGTTCCAATTCTTTTTTCAATTCCTTTCGACGTTCCTCCCTACGTAGCTCATACAATGATTCTAGTAGCGCTTTTTTTACATCACTTCTATCAAATCCTTCCTGAAACTGAGAATTTAATTCAAACTCGTTCCAATTTTTTTTTCAAAAAGAAGTTTATTATCTGAGATAAAATATAAAAAATTTCATCCATCACCTGCAATTCGTCATCCTCATGATGAAAAAATCGTTAGAAGTCAATAAATAAAATCACTGAACATAACATTTCCTACTAACTTCAAATATTGCACTTTTTATATGAAATGATTAACGTGATGATCTGAACAATGTGATGATTTCTGAATAGTGAAATGTTTGATTCGCAGTTCGGAATTTCTTCGAATCTCTCCGAATCACCTAATTTACAATCTCCTGAATAATCTAATTTCATTCATAACCTTCCAAAGAAACTATTTTTCTTTGTTTGAATAAATCACCTCTTCCTTAACTTCTAGACGAGGTCTTAAAAGTCGTTGTTCATTGGAACGCTGTGCAATACTTCGTTTCATCAATGAATGCAACCATTCGTACAAGGCACAAAGTCGGGAGACCGGAACTAATTATGATCCTGAATTTCTCGGGAATTCATATTAGATTCAGAAGGGTTAAATATAAACTCAAATACTACATTTGTAATCAAATTCAAAAATTTTCACAAACTATGCTTAAGTTAAATCTAGTTCAACATAAATATAAAATCAGAATCCTTTAGATCTACATTTCGCATTTAATATGACTATCCTCCAAAACCCATCAAAAATGCATGACCTCTCCAAAATTTATTTTTCAAAATCTGAACTATCTTTTTAAAAATAAACTTTTTTTTGCCCCAAACTTATCAATTTAGATTCCAAATAATTCATATAGAGAATACATCTCGCACAAACTTTACAATTTCTACATCTTACACCAAATGATTATCCATCTAAAATGTATAACAGCATTTCAGCTGATCTGCAAAACCATTATGATGCAAAAGATTGAAATGTGAAAAACAATATTTTTTCTAGACAAAACAAACAAAAAAAAAAAAAAAAGAAAAAAAAAAAACCGAACAGCTTATAATTATCATCCATTCGTTATTACACGAAGCATTCTATAAAAAAAGCACACATTGAAGCAACAAAACGAGAAAGTACTTCATTTGGAAAGCGCACAAATTGCGGATTTTTTAAATTTTAAAACAACAAATGACATCAGATAGATTAAAATAATAAAATAATTCTAAATAAAATAATTAATAAATAAAATAATTCAATTTCATATCACAATAAATTCTTTGAAAAATAAAATATTTTGGAAAGACAACACTAGATTTTTCTGGATCCTTCATTAGAATCGATTAGTCCTGGTTTTAAAAACTCGACTGATGATCAAACCGACGAATCAAATTCGATTTAATTACAGAAACAATGCCAACCTAGTATTATACTTAGTAATAGTGAAAACATATCTATCATTTCTATTTTGTTCTACTTCAGCTCTCTCATTTTAAGCTTCAGAAAACAAAAACAAAAAGAAAAACAAAAACCATGAAGTCTTCGAAGACTTCTTTTCGTTCGGCAAATTTTTACCCTATTTAATCCTTATGATTTTAAGAGAGTCCTCGGGAGTGTTTCAAAATTAAGTCTGATCTACAATTAAATAGCATTTCGCCCTCGAATTCGCTCTTTAAATTTCTTGCGTGATTCTTCTCTAAAAATATAGAACTAAATGTCAAACAGTGTTCTCAATTTAGGCAATCAATCAATAATATATGTTAATGAAAAGGAATAAAACAATACCATTAAAATGATGAAGAATTTTCTTAAAAAAAAAAAAAAAAAAAAAAAGTGATGCCTAATACTAATTTTTCAAAAATATCAATTTGAAGCAATGAGATTTAGATATTTTGAAACTTTAAGAAAACATCAGGTTTTATAAAATATTCCAATTGCCTATCAGAGCAATAAACCAGTGGAAAAATCAACAAAAGCTTGCTACGCAAGTAAAGCTATAAAACTAAGAAAATTAATAATTTTTCAATGAAATAAAATTCTACCTCTTTGTGAATATACTCGAAATTTACCATTAATTATACTCGGATATTTCATGTAAATGGTGAGTCATGGGCTAATGAATCAAGATAATACGGAAAATTTCGCAAAAAAAATTTTTTTTTTTTTTTAGATAATAAGAGAATAACATATTTTGGTCCTAAACATCAAATATTGTATATACAACTGAATAACCTTGCGTAAATAAAAAATAAGCCTTACGACGTATCTACTTTTTCTTGTTTTTTCATCTTACAGAGGGCTTCACCCAAATTTTCTTGTTTTCCATTTTCACTTTCTATTTTATTTGTCGTAGCATTCTGACCCGTCTTTCTTATCTGCTCCTCTAGAATAGTTGCTGACCCAGATTTCTCGGAAACAGAACTGGAATTAACATATGGACTTCGTGCTGTTTCAGAAGCATCATCCATAGTTCCAGTTTTCGCCGATTTCTCACTAGCAACCGAATCACAACTATCCGGAGTTTTTGAATTGCTGGATGACATTCCATTGGAAAAATATGACGACTTCCTTCTTCCTTTGTTGGAGTTTTTTCTCGATGACTGGTTGGGAGATCCCGACTCAGTTTCCACACTTCTTGGTGTTCCACCTAACTTTTTGGGTAATTTTTTTACACTTGGGTTCCTCAAAAGATCCTCTATTTTTTCGGATCTACCATTTTTTGGTATTTCTTTCCTGTCAATATCTTCAAATTTTTCACTTCCATTCGAGAAATTTTCTTCCACTTCTTCGAATTTTGTTTTCATATCTCTCGAAGAATTTGCAGTTTCAGGAATCTCACACGATATACTATTTTTGATCAATGAAGATGACCCTGATTTTTCACGAGCTATTCGAAGCCTGCAAGAAAAATATAAGACTATAAAAGTAGACAACATAATAATAAAAATACTCATAGGAAGTATCCAAAGCGAAATAGTTTTTACGCATGATTTTAATTATTTTAATTCAGAATGCCAGAACTATTCAAATATTTTATGCAATCCTTTGCATAACATAACTGAAGTCGAATATTTCTGTTAGCTTCCAAATCAAATATAATAACAGAAGTTTTATAACTCACTGTAATTCATCCACAATTTGACAAAATTCTAAATAACACTAAAAAGCTTTCTGCCAAATAAATTCTTGATTTTCAAATTTTCAAAATGATGAACTTACCTGAGCTTGGACAATCTCTTTTTATCTGATTTCGATGCCGGACGAATGAGACGGTGCAATTTGAATGGAGCATCCTTTGGTAGTTTCGGTGGATTCAGAGGATCTCTGTTGTAAACGTTAAGCAGTGCATGTGCCATGTATACTTTCTGGCTAGATTGTACTGATCGCCCACTGCGATTCTTCTGAATACAAACTGTGGAACGAGTCGCCATTCCTTCATTATCTTCCTCATCAATGCTATCATCGAACAAATTACGACGTGATGTGGAGCGACCATAAAATACCTTCAAATAATTAATTTCGAAATCTTTCCCTCCCTTTTTTATTGCATCTTTTTTTAGACAGGACATCATCCTGCTAAATACATGAGGTTTCACATTTGATTTTAATTTTTTTAAATCTTTGACCTAGAATCTCTCGTGAAAAATTGTACGATTTGTGACAGTGGTTTTAGATACTAACAATAGAATTTTCCTGTAGGTTTTTGAATGCATAAAAAGAAATTTTTTTATGTTTCGCAATAAAAAAAAATAGTTTTCCAGTAAAAACAGATTTTATAATAAGAATGAAATTTTGAAATAATTCAGCAGATGCATCGTCAAATGGTTTGAAAGAATACAATATTTGATTTTTATTATTTAATAAAATATCTAATTTAATCGTCAAATCTTTATTGAAAATTCATACTGCAATGTTTTTTTATATTTACCTCATTTTTATCACTTTTACGTGCTGAATGACGGATAGTTTCGATGCGTTTACGATACCGTTCAATTATACTTCTGTCTAATGATATATCTTTGATCACGGGCTGAAAATTATTCATTAAAAATAAGACGAAACAAACTTATAAATTCTTTAACAGTGGCAAAATTTAAGTATTTTAATCAAGTCCTTCAAATACTTAATTAAAATCTGACAAAGTTAACAAAATTTACAAAACTGCCCGTATTTTTTTTTTCTTTTCCCTGATTTTCCCTGACTGATCTTTTCTTATGCGAACAGAAAGCCCTTTTATATTAAAAGTATCATCTAAAAAAGTGAAAGCAATGGGATATCAATGAAAACTCATTAATTAAAGCTGCATACGGAAAGAATGCTGAAATGTTATCTTATGAAATTATTATTGGATGTGACTTACAAAAAGGCATTAAAAATGATTCCACTGAAAATCATTTTTTTTCCAAATTAATAATTAAACTTAACATTTCAGTAATAATTTCATCATACTTTGCTTAAGTTTTCTCCTTGCTCTTATCTCTTTTAAGTTTGATGTGGACTTGAATAAGACTGTCCGAAGCAGAAAGTTAAAACTAAAAAGTTAAAATAGGTAGCAAACAGGTTCCTAATTTTTAACACAAGGATATTCCACGAATAATTTAAAACTGAATTAAATTTCACTTGTAAATTGGTACTTACTGCAGCAGGTGAAGTATTAGCAACACAAACATTAGTTTCCTCATTTAATCGATCCATCATAGCGAAACGTTCATTTAAATTCACACGTGCGGAACGTGTTCGTGAAACATTGGTAAAACTAGAAGCGGATGACGAAGATGGCAGAGAATTGCGTAATTTTTTAGGATGCATTCTTCCACGCATTATTGGAAGACTATTTCTTTTTCGCGACTGTTGCTGCTGCGATTGGGTCTTTAGACTTTTTTCTAACAATGCTGCCAGCTTTTCGTTTTTACGCGTCGGAACTGAAATTAATTTACCACGCTTTTCGATCTATGTTATTTTGAAAAGCAAAATGAAGTTTCATTAGTTGATAAAATAAACAACTGAATGGGAATCATTTGTTTTGCGAAACTGATATGGATGACAATAAAAAGTGAAATACAACTAATCTAAAGATCTTGACGTAGTTCAGGAATGTCTAAATACAAGGAAAACAGAGTGCTGAACACATCTATTCTTAACATTTTTTCTAATTATTTAATACTTATTTTTGAGATGCCTTTGATTTCAACAGGATTTTGAAAATCTATAATAAAATTTACTTAGACAATGATAATAATGAAACAAAATAGCGAAAACCTCAGTGAACGCATGCTACTCTTGAAACTTGTAAAGAAATAACTTGCTTCGATTAAGTTTACTAAGTGGCGTTTGCATAACGTTTTCATCATCTTTAGAAACTTTTTCATCGAATTTCTTCTTCATTTTCGACTTCGGAGTTGACGGTACAACTATTTCTCCAAGGTCATCACCTTCACTAATTGTGTCGGAAGACGAACTGCCACTTTCGCCTACTTTCTCTTCTTCTACTTCTTTATTTTCTTAAAATATTTGAAATCCCTCATTTATCAACTTTTAGGAAAAATAATATTTCATAAACAAGAAACGAAGCTAGATTAAAAAAATCCAACATCATTCAAAATTAAATTTCAAGAAAAATACTGATGCTAAAACCATTGTTTTGACGAATTTCCATTCAAATGTAAATACAAGGAGACAATCTGATACAAGATATTTCATGAATGATGCAACTTGACCTAATAAAATACAACTTCCTATCATGGAGAGAAAATCCAAAAATGAATTGATATATTTTGTTTTAAAGCAGAAGTACAGATTTAAGATATCAGTTGAAATATATAACTAATAATTCTAATAATTATTTCTTTGTAAGTTAATATATGCATAAATATCATTAAATCAACTTATTAGAGACATCATAATACCTATGATTAATAATTTTAATTAAGATTAAATATCCATGCAAAATATCTTTGACGTGAAATGATTTTCATCAGATAAAATAAACATAAGACTATAAAATCTAACTTCAACATCGATAATGTTGGCATCTAACATATTTTTGGAAATAATAGGCAAAGTAAAAAGATAGCACATAATTGCTTGACAAAGATTCAATTAGAAATAATCATTATCAATCAAATAAATCAATAAATAATTCCAAAATTCTCAGAGAACGATGAAATGAGCTTGCCAAAAAATAACTGGATTAAATTCTCAACAATATCATATTTACATCATTCAAGGCCTATTTTACTGCGAACAATTAGAGAAAAAGGAAGGATTCGGAGAAGAGAAAAAGGATAGTAGACTGATCATGGTGATATAAATAATGATCTTTGAAGTTTACTATTACCTTGGCAACTCATAAGGTCTTGCTGCTCTAATGAAAAGAAACTGTTTAAGGAAAATCTAATAATCCAATTCTTTTTATTATTGCAAAAAACTTCTAGCTTAATTTCATTTCAAAATTTCGATGCAAAATGTCAATGATCTGCTTTACTGAATGTCTAATTTTACAGAATGACAGGGAGAATGGAAAATTTAAAAATCAGAAGATTCAAATGAAATCGATTAGAAATAAAAAATTCGTTCACGGAAAAAATTGACCTTCCATTTTTCTTTCAATGAACAATCATAAAACAAAACATCAAACAACATTAACAGTCATATCATTTGTCAATCATAATGATGACGTCATTAACGTAAAAATCGAGAGAATCGTAAAAAAAAAAAAAAAAAAAATTGCTACAATATCTAACATATCAATCTGAATATTGATATATGATAAGCTAAATTAAGTAAAATAATATCGGAAGAAATAATCTGTACATCACAAACTCTCAAATGTTCAATGATACAGTAAAGTAACAAATATATCAAAGAACATGAAAAATCAATACATTTTTACCCATAAAAAGTGATTAAGATATAATAAGAAAATTATATATGAATTTGACCTGTGATTTTTTACAGTACTCATTTCATTAATTGATGATCCATTCCTCTGCACTATTTCCACAATTCCTCGTTCTAAACATGAAAATTAATTTAAACAGTAATCATAAAATTTGCGAATACTTCACATAATTCATCGATATAATGAAGACTTCTATCATTATTATAATTATGATAACTATTTTTTGGATTTGTAATAAAGATGATTAAATATATTTATGATATACATTCTGCAATTCTTATTATCACAGCAAAAAATGAGGGATTAAATTAATTCGAAATTTACATCTTTCAAATGCGTAAATATCTCTATATAACAAAACGGCATAATATATCTTATAAAGAAACGGTGTCATGCTGATGACGTAACACGATTATCAACTGATACAATAATATAATGATAAAACAAAAAGACCTAACATAACCTATAAAGCAATGGTATCACAGTGATAAATCATATTTGTGATTATATTTGATAATTCTGGATTATCATGATTATATTCTACAATTCTTATTATCATAGCAAAAAATGAGAATTAAACTAAACCGAAACTTACATCCTTCAGAAGCATAAATAATTACATATAACAAAAATGTATAAAATATCCTATTAAGAAATGACAGCATACTGATAACATTCTAATACAATTATAAAGTACTACAATGATATAATGATATGTTAGTTGCAAGTATATCATAATTATCACTTAACAGTTTGAAATATTTGACAATCATACTCATTCCAATCATGCTATAAAGTAAACAAATTATAGATCATATCACTTGAAACATTATTGGAATCTTTTTCTTTTTGATGCCAAAAAAGACTCGTAATATTAGAGAGAAAGCAGGAGAGAGAGAGAGAGAAAGAGATTAAAGGTACGATTTTGCGATAATTTAACAAAATGGATATGACGAGAATTCCTTTTCGTATGAAATTTTCAAGATGGTTGAAAGGTGATCGACGTAAATCACGTGTTTTCTTTGACAAATATTCCCAAGCAGATAGATTGCAAAGCTAGAGAGCTGTAAGAGTTCAACATTAAGACACGCTGTCAAAGGCAAATAATGATTATTTGAAGCAAAAAATCATATGTGGCAGTAAAATTAACTAGGCCAAGGATTTCCCATTTAAATATTGAAATTCCATCTTATCTCCTGAAATCTTCCACCAATACCTCGATGTGTTAAAATTCTTACATTGGAATCTTATCAAAATAATCAATGATTAAACCAACTAATAGATGCATACGATATTACCTAAACTGTAAAAAGTAGGTCATTGATATTAATCCCATATAACGTAACGAAAAAATATTGCGAATCTTGTTAACATAAGAATAAATTTGCATATATCTCTCATCTGTGAATTAATTAAGTTGAAGCTATTTGAATTTATGCTTACAATAAACCAATCAATAAAGTTATATTTTAACATTAGATGGACCTAAAAGTATAGTAAAGCTATTCATTTAGCCACTTATTTATTTCCATATTGTTCATGTTTTGGTAGGTAAGTATTTACAATAATCTTTTTTTAAATTCAATATTTGGATGACCTTATAGATGACCGAACTGTAAAGTGGTCTGAACAAATATTTGGTTGCTAGCATTCACGATAGCATCTCAATGTGATCCAAAAAACCATAAACTAGGCTCTCGAAATATAAAATCCAGTCGTGCGTTCATTTGCAGATATCATCGGCTTCTCGAGTTTTCCATGCGGCGACTCCACAAATGTTTTTTTTCAAATGAATAAAAAAATATATATATGAAAATTACACGAAAACTTTTACTCTTTCATTTTCAGTAAGCGTAAAAGTTTTTTTATTGCATGTTGTAGGGATCAATCAGTGAAAGGAAATTTTTTTTTCTCTGCCAAACGAAATGAAAATAAGGCTTTACTCGAATTTGAAAGTTTTCTCACATGGCATAACTATTTTAACAGAAAATAGGTCCGATAACTATTAATATACAAAGTAGTAACAAAAAAGTATTAACAAGCTGCTTTTGGATAAAACAACAACATTATCAATAATTGAGAGTACGGTCACTTCGACGTTAAAGAATTAATCCTAAAAGAAATAAGTCGGAAATCAATAAAACTATTGATAAATTAAAAGTTATAAAAAGCTTGCTTAACATATTTAAATAAACTATCAATGAGATACAGTTAACTATTAAACCCAGATATGTTTATGGAAAAACAAATTGTTTGTAGCATTCATATAAAAGTCGAGATGAGACGGGATACAAAAGAAAGGAAAAGTTCAAAAGATATTTTACCAATTATTTTAAAAAGCACAACAGAAAATATATCTAATTTGTGAGATACAGTTCGACAAATTAATAATACCATATTCAATTTTTCTAATCCAAAAGTTGTAAAACATCAAATCTTTCAATCTGGCAGTTATGGCAAAGTAAAAAAATGAAAGCAATAACAAATCAATATAACAAAGTCAAAAAATGAAGTGAAAGGCAATGAATGAAAGCTAACATGTAAAATTTTAAAAGCAGTAATATTCTCTCCACTTACCTGAACTGTATTTTAACCTGAATTATTTTGTTTAATTTCAAGTATCAAAAAATTAAAAAAATTAATAATATGAATGCCAACCAGATCTTTTTTCTTTTTCACGAGCAGCGATTCGTTTTGAGATTCGTTCTGCTTGTCTGGCACGTGCTCGAAGTCCCATTTTCGGTTTCCCAGATTCCGGTTCAGATGATGATTCATCACTTTTACGTTTTTTATGTTTTCCCTCCTTTTCGATTTTTTTCGCACCAGCTTTTCGCTCTAACGCAAGCATCGCTGCACTTCCTGGACCCATTTTTCGATTACTTCTCCGTCCCATTTCACGAGTTTCAAGTACTCTGCTAATACTTGCATCCGCCGATCGGTCATCCAGATCAAATGGCATCTTTATGCACAATTCTTCGTAAATGTAAACTATTGCTTTAGGCATTATATGAGCAAATCTGAAAAGCAACTGTCTTTATATCAATATTATTTACCGAGAATAATTGTAAAAAAACACTTAATTCTTCATCAACTAAACTAATCAGTACATAATGCGAGATTTATTGTACTTCAGAATGATAACAGTGATAAATACACCCATAAGATCAGTACTATATGTCATGAGTTACCCGAAACACAGAAACTATTCTGGTGAGAATATCAAGCTATTAGCAATTGGACCAACAGAAGCTAAATTAATATGACATGCTTTGCTCAATTTTTCCTCATATTTATCTTTTTCGATAAAAATAAAAGAACATACTGATCACAAACAATTTCATCCAAAAAATTTTTCATATACACTGAATCAGCAACAAATACCAGAAAACCCAACTTGTTTACAACCTGAAATTAAAAACGAACATTGAAAATGCATGGTCCTAGATAATATACTTCTCATATGATTTTTAGAATGGTATAAATAATCAAAAAAATAAATAAATAAATAAAAAGATATTGCAGTATTAAGCACAAACTTCAGTTTCCTCAATCTTTTCCGGATTCTTCTTGATCAAATGAAGTTCGAGAAGCACCATTAATTCATACTCACGAAGACGCTCGAAGATATCCACCGTTCTTTCTTCACGATCATATTTCGTTGTTAAATCGTCACATGTAAGTATGATATGTTTTTCAATAAACTCGTTCACCAAATCCTATAAAATTAATTTAAAGTTCCATATTAGCTGTATTCAAATCAAAAAACTTGATCAATCAATGTTTTACTCTCGAGAATTGGAAAAAATGCGAAAATAAATAATTTCATCTTGATTTAAATTTGATTTATCATCGTAATGGCTTTGGTACATATTTCGAGAAAAAATTTTCCAAACGTAATAAAGGAAATAAGCGATGGAAACAGAAATTTTGGCATCACTAACCAACACAAGATCTGACCAAGTTGTACGCATGAAGTAGTGATGCAAAGTATTAATAATCATGTGGTAACACTGTAATGATTTCTTTCGCTTTTGCAAAATCTGATTGTAGATAGGTTGAAAGACTTCTGGCAATTTCTTTTCATCGCAAACTAGAAATATATGGTCTCAAATGCATTCTAATTTTTTAGCGGCAATTTCCTTACACATACATTTGCCTGCAGGTAAATATACATTTAAAAACTGAAGAGCTGAAAAATATTTGAAATCTTAAAATGTATTCATTCTTCGGCGAAAAGTTAAAGCATTGACTTTTCTGCCGTGTTCGACATTCGCAAATTTTATGCTACAGTCAAAAATTTCGGAAAAAAAAAGTACTTTAAAATTTTAAATACCAAAAATATTGAAAATAAGATCAAAAATAACCTATATTGACATAATCATTGGATTCTGAAGCTAGTCTACGTTCTGTGCGTGCTCGCACAAATTTTCTCACACTCTTTGGATATTTGAGATGAATTTTTTGAGCTTCATTGAAATCTTCCAATTTGGGAAGCAAATGATGTCTATCGGCAACAAGAAGATTCCGATATTCCGATATTGATTTCGGTTTGTTCGGAGATGGCCCTCGACTATCGACTTTCGAATTAGTTTCTAAAAATACCGATTTTATTCTTTCGATACGTTAAAATTAGCTTAAAAAGTTCGAAAAGATTCTAGAAATTCTATCGCAACAATAACAAGTTCTTAGTGTCTCTTACCCACATACTGAGCTAAATTTCCAATATTTTTAAGTAACCAAGAAGATGTTATATGTTAGAATCAAGCAAACTAAATGTCGATAATTTAATCAAAAATGAATTAAAAAGAAGAAACAACTGATCGTTGCTATCTTCGAATCTTGCTTCCGACCACCAGACTAGATTGCTCTTCTGACATTTAATTTTTAAAATAATTAATAATTGGAAAAATTACTGAAAAATTACCACTTGGCCCTTGTTCAATTTCACCTTTCATACGAGCCTCGAGAAGTTGCCTTTTTTCAGGATCCATGCTGTTGAGATGCTTTCCGACTATTTCTCTAATTGTCTGGTACGGTACCTCATCGCGTTTGAAATTTCTTCCAGGACTAAGACTAAAAATTGTATTCATATTTAGCATTTAAAATACGTAAATATCGAATAAGTAAACAAATTGCACACTAGATGATATCAGCATTATTTATCAAATGAGTGGTAAAATGAGCAGCGACACTTCATAAATCAAAAAAAAAAGAACTTTTATTTTGTTAGTAGAAAGGAACTAACCTTTTAAACAATTCAAAAGCAGCATCCTCGAAACTCCTCTGCTGCTCCATTGATTCCAGTGAAGCGTCGCTGTCAGAATTGACGCCTGATAATTAAGGCATTTAAAATTATTCTATTATCAATATGTCAACAAATAAACGTGAAATGTAAATATCGTACATATGTAATAAAAGTATATAATATTGAATATTCGTGTATTTAAATTACACATCATTTCATATATTTGAATTTTATGTTCAATTCATGCTCAGTTATGACAATAAATATGACAAAATCATTGATTATCTTACCGGTGATTAAAGCAGTCATGTAAGATTATGTTTATAAATACTAACATAATTAATTAAATATTGACATAATTAAATCGCTTACTGAAATCATTGTTTCAAATATTATATATTATACCGGTAACATAATAATAGGAAATGGAGAGAAATAAAAATGAACTACCTATTGTATGAATAAAATATGAGTATAAACACAGCAGATATTACATGATGTGACGTGACGTGATATTATCAAATTAATCAATACTATCAGTAAAGATAAACAAATTGAAAAAAAAGAAATACAAGACAACAAAAGATTTGAAATGTAGCTGCAGAAAGAAGAAAACGAGTAATTAAGACAAAGTCATATTAGGAGAGCTCAATGCAGTAGCAAAGAATTTAAGTCAAATATCGGAAAATAATCAAAATAAATTGAATAATCAGCTACAAGGGTAGAATAATGCTGAAATTTCTACTTAAGTTTTTGATAAAGATTTCAGTAAAACCGTGGAACTTCCAAAACTACATTACAAAAAATTTGATTGATGGTGAAAACAACACATTTTGTAGATAATTAAACCGTTTGCATTTATTATCTAAATATTCAATAAATCATAATTATATTTTTTGCATGTATACAATGTAAAATGCATAATCATGTGCATATTAAGGAAAATAATTCGCAATGCAGTAGTACTTTTCTTGAACGTTTTTCACGTAAGTTAACGTGAACATGATTAAATAGCACTGAACGTTGGCCAATGTAAATTGATGTATATTATCTGGTTAAATGGCGAAGAATATGACAATGAATGATTTAAAAGGTTTTTCTCAGCATATTTTTAGCATATTATATCGCTATAAAATTACCGAAAGATTCTGAATTCACAGCGAAACCTCAGAATTTATATGTAAATTCTTTGACTAAGTTTTATTCCAAATACATATCATTACGACTATTCACTAAATTTAATTAAAAATTGTACTGTTTCCATGCACGCAACTATTTTTTTTCTGCAAAATAATCAAACATACAATAAGTAATTAAAGCAGATGTAAATTTTAATATTAAAAAATTGCTCAGTAATTTTGCATCATTTTCTATATCCAAATATTCTTCTTCGAGTGGGAAATATTATTTTGTAAATATACGAAAAATTTTTGCACAACTTTTTTTTTTCTCTATAAAATGATAGATTTTTCTTGCGTAAATTCAAAAACTTCCAGAAAAATCCCAATTCCAACTTAATTTTAACATAAGTAAACAACAACAATCCTACTTACCGTAACCTATCATGTCTATACTTAAGGACGTGAAATTCGGCGGGAAATTTCTACGCCTGCCTTTGACACTTCGTCTCGAAGTTTGTTAATTTAAAAAGAATGCTCTGCTAAAAGTATCGACAAATGATGCAGCACTATAGCGATATTTATTAAACAAAATGCTTTTTTTTGTTGTGATCTTTGTGGTATTTAGCGTTTGGCGCAGAAATTCATTCAAATTACAGGCAATTTCTGCTCTTTTCTCAATCAAACGTTGAATTAAAGCGCCAAATTTCTCATTCATGAGACTTAACAAAAGGCATCGGTTGATATCGACAGCAAAACGGTAGTCATGGAAGTGGAAACCACTGAGTGTGTAACAACTCATTTGCTAAATTAATTAACCCTGTAATGTACGTTATGTAAATTCCAAAATCTGTTTTTCTTTTTTTTTTTTTATGCTAGGAATTTATGCACTCCAATCATTTGGGCTAATTCTGACTCATGAAATTGCAGGAATTTTACAAAATTAACATCTTATGATCAAATTTTAATTATCTTCCGAATTATTAAAAATAAGTACATTTGAATAGTTAATATTTAATTTCTATGCATATTTTCGCTAAATGATGCTGTTTCTATTTAAATCAAATGGCATATCTCTTTCAACCTATTCAAATCTACTTATTTTCTAATCTAATCAAATGATATATATCATTTATCTTTTGGCCTCATTGAATAGTACTACTTTAATCCCATCAACTTATATATCATTAATTTTTTTTCTGTATGAATTAAAAATGAAAACTTCCCGGCAATTTTTCGTCATTATAAGTTTGTATGGAAACTTGTATAAATGGAAATTTTCGGGTAACCATTAAAAACTTTTTCTTAGCTGCAATCAATTTATTGGGCCACATTTGATAGCTGTTTATTTCGATGTATTTTAAAAAATTTAAAAATGAATAAATTCTTCGTTAAAGTGAAAAATGGTGATTGAAAACGTCAATTTTGACAAATA
Source organism: Onchocerca volvulus (assembly GCA_000499405.2). NCBI lineage: Eukaryota > Metazoa > Nematoda > Chromadorea > Rhabditida > Onchocercidae > Onchocerca > Onchocerca volvulus. The sequence goes on along the minus strand of HG738137.1, from coordinate 8,539,124 downwards.
TTAAGAGTCGGGAAAGCGTTTTCGTGCTTAAATTTAATAATATTTCGACAATTTCTTTTTATTTTCATTTCAAATGAAAAACAGATGACAATGTCCATTTCCTTTTCAAAGTAATACTAAATTCATTTATTTTTATCCGTTTTTCATTTTTCTTCTTTTTTTTTTTGCATTAATGGTGTAATGTCTCGCCACAAAAATCAAATATATCCTTTATTGAGCATTTTTTTTTTCACTTTTCCTTCAATTTCTTTTTTTTTTTTTTCAATAATTATTTGCTGATCACTTTCAAAATTAGAAATAAATTGAAACTAGAAACAAATTTAATGAGAAACAAGTTATTCGATGAGATAGCAATAAAAGCTTTTTTATAGTCAAGCAAGTCTGGATAGAATGTAGCAGGCCTCATATAATTAAAAAAATTTTCATGGCTTGAATAAAACTTTTACGCTTTATACAGTTAAAAAAAAAAAAAAGTTTTTCATGGAGAAATAAGTCTGGATAAAATATAATGAGGTTTTATGTAGTAGTAAAGGAAAAGGAGCCAAGCAGCTTCTGCAAAATTTTTTTTTTTTTCGTTTGAAATTTTAAAATGGGAAAAAATATCCCATTTTTTGGCTTATTTCATGTAAATTTCAGACTTATTCTTCCATTTTCTTTCATTCCCTTCTCAGAATTGTAAAATGATAGTTTAATTGATAGAAATATCGATTCAGCCCTAACCATTTCGAATGTTTTTACTCAATGAAAAACAGAAGAAAATAAAACAAATTTCCTTGCATTAATTTCGAATAGCTCTTCCCTGCTTGACATTTTTCCTTTTTTTTTTAATAAAAAATGGCAATCAAATTTAATTTGTTTTTCTTCATTGTATTCAAATTATAATGTATCAACTATATTAGTCAAAAAAAAAAAAAAAAAAATGATTCAATATTTAAAAAAAAAAAAAAAAAAAAAACAATAAATGAACCAATAAAAATTTTTGAAATTTTTTCTTTTCATTTTTTGAATTTATGATGAAATAAGTTAGATATTATTAATAAAAAATGGGAAAGAAAAATTTTTGATTTTCTACTAATTTGTAACTTTTTTTAAAAACGATTGTAAGTAAATAATTTGCTTGTTTCTTAGCAAATAGCACGTTTTTTCCCTTTTTTTTTGTGGTATTAAACTTTTATATATAGATATAACATTATATACATTAATATAGTGATATATATATATATATATCACTACATTAGTGACATTCGCATATTATGTCCAAGTACATAACACCCGAAATATTCCTCTCATCTGCATTATTTTTGATAAATCGATGTAACTTAAACTTTTGACATTTTCTACAAAATAGAAAAAAAAAGGCTTAGTCACAACGATTCATCAAAATGATGTTTAGCAGACGCCATAAATGTTTACCAATTAGTTGTAATGATTTTTGAAATTTTTAAAATAAAAAAAAATTGGTAAATAGAAGATTGATATATAGTAGTTTTTTTTCAATAGTTTAAAAGACTTCTTTTAAATCTAATCTGATTCATCACAATTTTAAAATTTAGATATATATTTCAGGTGAATTTTTGGAAATAGGAAATTAGATGATATTGTATGCGCCAAATATTCCTTTTGTTTCTTTTCACAACTACAATGTCTATTTTATCCTTTTTTTAGATAATGAATATAACTTCAAATCGTTGAATATTTTTAAAATTGGCAAATTTCCGACAAACATCGAACTGCTTCAGTTGGTTAATCGATAATGCATATATTTTTATGTATGTATGAATGCATTTTTTAGATTTATGTGCAGTATATCGATGCATCAATTATATATATTTGTGTTATGAATAAATAAATATCATTAAATTTAATTGCTATTTGTGATATGACATTCATTTATGATATATTGTTAATTCAATTTATGTTCTGCTGCTTATTCATTTATAATATGTTGCTTATTTAAGCATTGTAGCATGAAACCTTCAACTTTAATAAAAACTTTAGCACGTAATTTTTGCAATTTTAGTAATTTCGTATGAAAAAAAGAAAAAAGAAAAAAAAACAAAAAACTTGAATGATGCAAAATTATTACATATCTTTTCTAATACATAATGAGGAAAAAAAAAAGGAATAGAAAGGGATTGAATAAACTTTTTATCCAAAAATATTTCAAAAAATTCTCCTTTTTTATTTTATTCCAAAAAAAAAAAATTGTATAATTATTCTTTTACCTTAAAAAATTCTCCCAATTTCTATCATATTTTTTATTTCAAACTTTTTATTCTTACTTTTTCCTTTTTTCTTTTTTTTTTTTGTTAGCAAATGTAAAAAAGTAAAGAAAAAGAAAGAGAAAGATAACGTATCAATGCATCGTTAGTAATAAATTTTTGAGCAGACAAAATTTTATGTTATGGAAAGTTATAATTTATTTTGAAAATCAAAAACATAACATCGACTTATTGGTAGGCTTCTTTTCTGAAATGAAAGGTTTCCTTTTTTTTTTTTTGTTTTTTATATTTAAGAATATTTGGAGAGAAATTTTTTCGTTTTAGAATCACTTAGTTGAAAAGAAAAATGGCAAATAATATCCTTTCTAGATGGATTGATAATTTCCAACGAAAATTCCCCCTTATTCCTCAGATTGATTGTGTTTAATTCCTTCTTTTTTTTTTTTTTAATTTTTTTTCTATAAAAATCGCTCATATCTTACTTGCTATAATATTTATACAAAATGATGTAATTAAGCATAAAGATCAAACATTTAAAAAAAAAAAAAAGATCCCAAAGAAAGAAATGTGAACTTCAATGAACGTTTAACATTCGTTTTACAATGTTCTTTTTATCATAATTGGTATGTATTTGCAAGATAGGATAAGTTTATGAATTAGAAAAAATTAAGTAAAAAAATTTTTTAAAAAAATTAACTTTCATCTTGATCTATGAATATTGTATCATCTCCATGATGTTATTCATTTTGAAATGATAGAACTAAAAAGTTAGTAGCTTAAAATAATGAATATTATTAAACTGAAATGAAATTGATTTGAAGAAATCGGAAAATATGAGCGAAAATTTTATATTAGTTGAATATCAACCTGCAAATCAATATTTAATGCTAAACGATATTCAATCAATATTTAATGCTAAGCATTGATCTTTCGTTCTTCTCCCAGAATTTATTTCTCTGAAGTTAGAAAGACTAGCAACAGCGAATTTCCTTTTTCTGTAATAACAAAATTATTTAAAAAATTTTTTTCTCTTTTGACAGATTAAAAAAAAAAAAAAAAAAAAAAAATGCAAACATACACACACATTGCACACAAATACATATAAATACAAAATAATTAATAATCGCAGAAGAGGAAAAATTAAAAATGAAACATATTTGAGCAATAATAAATCAAAGAATTCTTTTTTCTTTTTTAAACAGACAATATTTATTGTAAAATTGATGAATGAAAATTAATTACAAAAAATGATGAACTTTGTGTATAAACAATAAAAACATATAAAAAATTCAACAATTTTAGGGCACTGTTGTAGAAGCGTCTACATCCATTTATTTATAAATATAGTATATATTATATATTTTATTACAAAAAAGAATTTTGAAAAAATATGGCTGCACGGGAATTTTTTTTCTTTTTTTTTTGTTTGTTTTTAATTGCAACGTTTTAAAGATATAGTATTATGTTAAAAGAAATATATTAACGATTTATTTTATTTTATATTTTTGTCTTGTTATATGAAAAATTATCAAATGGATTTTTTCAATTAACCGGATAGGTTAAAAAGAGAAATAGTCCAAAAAAGTTTGCCATTCTATCAGTCTCATTCTGTGAAAATTTGATTTTGCCCATTCTCCTTCCCGCATGAATAATTCCAGAGAGACCTGATATATCCTGAATTGATTTGTTTCCATGATTCCCGGAAAGAAAAAAGAACTAATCGAACTGCAAATGTATGGGCATGTCTGAATATTCATCTTTACCGATTAAAAGTTTCAATTTAAAGTGCTTTATAAAATAAATAAATATATATATACAGATATTTTGAAAATGAATATCTTTTTCAAAATATGCTTCAAATCATTATCATTATTCTATTTCGTTTTCTTCCGCTTTAAATAATACCTCATTATCAATGTTAACTACAAACTTCTATGCTATCGATAACCAATTAAAAGATAATAAAGTTTCAAAAATTGAATTTAAGTTCTCCGTTAATAATTAAATATTGACAACTAAGATATTACTTATTTACTTCATTAAATTGCTTATGCGGGTATCGAGTAATTTAGTTATTTATTTAATTCTACATATAATTATTTCCTGTTTGTCTCCAACCATCTCTTTTAGTTATTTTCAATAATAAAACAAAACTTATCATTCTTTTAAACTGAAAGTATCTTTTCATTAAATATCAAGTAACATTAGAATGAAGAAAAAAAAGAAATTTAAAACACAATGAAATTGGAAACTTTTTCAGATGAGAAATTACACGTCTGAAATAATTTCACACTAATAATTAAATAAGCAAATATATTTATTGCAAATTTAAAGAAATTTGAGGCAGAAGAAAAAAAACTTCCATGAAAAATTTAGATAAAAAAGAAAAAAAAAGGAGAGTGAATGGAACAATCGCAAATCATACGATATACTTTTTAATTTCATTCTTATATTTCTGTATAGGTTAAATTTAGTAAGAATCTCCTAATAATATTTGCTCTTTTTCTTAAAGTTTCGAAAAAAATAGCCTTTATGTTTTATAAGCCTAAGTCATACGAGATTACTACAAACATATCGGAATTATCGGGATGATAAATGATTCTGAAAAGATCATTTATGTAAATGTAGAAAGAAAAGAAAATTAGGGTTTGCAACAATTACTGAAAAATTTATTTCGATCCTCATGTATTCTACTGATTGCTAATTAAGCTATCAAAAGGCCATAATTATCTGCAATTTACGGGAATTTAAAAAAAAAAAAAAAAAAGAAAAAAAGGAAAGAAAACTCAGAGATCTTAGTTCCACATTATTTTAATTTTTATTGGCAAAATTGTATAATTAAAATGAATAGATTAAGAGCTAATTTAGGCAATGAAGTGAATAAACTTAACTATCCGACTAATTTTTTGATTTTTTGAAACTTGGAAGATAAAAAAAAAAGCATCCAATTAATTCAATTAATAAGAGATCATGAAAAAGAAAAATTTATAACAAACAAGTTATTCATGAAGTTGCGTTTCATTTGTCGGCTCAACTTGTCCACCGCTACTTAATAATTGTTGTAATTCGTTAGCATCTAAGTGCAAATCCTGCAAATCCTGAAAGCAATCAAGTTCTCCATCGGTACCCGTCAAGACGATATTTGGAATTTCCCGTGGTTCGGGACTATTTGAATAATTACGTTGTTGTGGCCATGATGCTGGTACTGGTAATTCAACACTTTGTGCTGGACTTGTTGGCGCTGATTGTGATTCAGATGATGATGGTGGTGTAGCTAAAGTTTGACATAAACCTGTACTATGTCGTTGTGTAACTGTTTGATGATAATTATAAGGACATGACTGTACTGCAGCAATTGGTGTTGGTATATCTGGTAATGAACCGACCGCGATACTTTTACAATCATGCATTATTTTTGGTTGTCTATTACCATTGAAAGAATCAGTTGCAAGATGAAATGATGATGATGATGATAATGATTGTTCTAATGGTGATACTTGATTTGATGATGGTGATGATAATATTGTCAAATCTTGAATATTGAAATTTTCAAGGCGTTCTTGTTGCTGATATAAATTCACGAATATTGTCGGATCACTATGAGCTCTGCAAAAGATATTTTTATCTATAAATTGTTGAGCAAAATATTAAGGAAAAAAAAAGAATAAAATATTTAATAATAAAAGAAATGCAAAGATTTCTAATATGCTTTGAATTCTAAAAATAATCCAATAACATTAAAGACACAATCCAATATATCACCTGATCGAGTATTTAGATACTTTAAATTTTGACAATTTGATATTTGTTTGACACGTGATATTTTTGATATTTAAAATTTTCATACTTTGATACTTGATTGCCACCTTTGTTAGTTAAATTTAGTCTTCCACTTAAAAATCTAAGAATTGAGGAGTTAATTAATTTTTCTTTTTTTATTTTTAACCATAATATTAGCAGTAAAAAAATTTTTATCTATAAGATTTGCTCTTATCATTCAAAGCAAAATATTCCAATAACTTATCAGTTAACAATTAATCAACGGCAAGAGGATAAGCCAATACATCTTATTGTTTCTTTGAAAGTTATTCTTGAAGAAACATATTCATATCACAAATGAGTATGATTCAATATAATTAATTAAATTTGAACTATGTTTTCCAATCGATAAAAATACAGAAGCAGATGAAAATTCACATTATGCATCATTTTAATGCTTTTTATAAATTGAACTATTTCTTGCTTACAAAAAAAAAAAAAAGAAAATCGCTGTAAAATGATTTAATAATCTATGCAATTATGGAATAAGAGAAATGACAGATGAAATCTTGCAAGCCTAATAAATTTTTGTTCCCGATAAAAATATGAAAATGAGAAACTTTATTAGCCTTAGAAATGAAATGAAATATTTTTACTTCGCAAATAAATGAAAATTTATAAAGTACTAACTTTGACCATAATGTATCCGGTGGTAGAAGATGATTATTGGATGGACAATTTATATGCTGATAATCGAATTGATCAAGCGGTGAACAACGTTCATGTTGTTTCGATGATTTATATGGATGATAATGTGTGGTACCAGGTGTACGACCACGTCCATGATGTGTTGGACTCATATGAGGTGATCCGGTCCAATATGGCCAATTATTAACATCCGATTGTTGTTGAACCATTTCATGTACATTTGGCAATGAACCACCGGAACGATTCCAGTGTATCGGTGGTGCAAGAGCCTGAGGACTGGAACAAACCGGTGGTGCAGCGGTACAAACCGGTGCTGCAGCGGTACAATTACTCGTAATTGCACGTACATCACGCATAACAGAGGTAAATACTTCTTGATCTTCATTTTGCTTCCTTTCCATTATTGCAATTTTTTCCGCAAATTTACGTGGCGTTCCCTGGGCCATTATTGAATTATTTTCTTTTTTTAGCACAAATAATAATAAAGAATAGGAATTATTGATTGGTTATAAAACTATCAACAGTACTACAACTAATAATAGTGATAATATTAGTATTAATAACAGTAATAAATAATAGTAGAAATAATAGAAATACAGTAATAGCAGCAGTGCCGAACTGTTGTTGAACTAAAATACTGTATCAATAGTAATAGAAATAATAATTTTAAAATACTATACCCAAAAAAAAAAGAGGGATATTATTCATATTACAACATATCGTAACATTAATTTGATTCGAATTTTTTCCCTTTTTGCCACTTTATTTCAAACAGTTTGTAATAATAATTTTTACCAACGTAAGGATTATTACGTGAGAAAAAAGAAGCAAAACAATTCACGTACGTACGTGTAATTTAGAATGTTAGAATGAGACGAAGCAATAGAAATGTAGTAAATAAGTTTTCCGAAAATAATCAACAATTCACAACGAGGAAGATAACCATTTGAGTTTTAATGATGATAAAAAATTAGCTAGAATGATGATAGTGATTAGTGGTGATGATGATGATGGTGCTGATAATAATGATAATGGTAATGATAATGATGATAGTGATGAAGTGGTGCTGGCGGATGAACTGGCTTAGTGATAGTGATGCGATGATGAAGTTAAAGGGATGGTAATGATGATCGAGTAATGTTTGTTAGCTAGAAAACGGGAACCCTGAGAAATAGACTTGAATAGAGGGACAGATAGATAGATAGACTGATAGATAGGAAGACAGACTGATTGATAGATAGATTGATAGATAGATCGATTGATAGATTGATAAATAGACAGATAGAAAGATCGATTGATAGATTGATAGATAGATAAATATAATTCGATAAGGTAGTCTTTTTGCTATTTCTCACTATTCTTCAAAATAGCAAAACTAATCGGCATTTTATGCTATAAGTTTAGCAAATATACTCAGACACACACACATGCATAGGCATACACACATGTACAGACATACACACAGACACAGACATACATATGTAATGAATATTCCGTCTACAAGTTTGAAATATTAGCGGAAATTTGAATGCGTCGTTCTTGCGACATCTGGCTATATGCCGCATATGCTTTAATCCAAAATATACACACATACATACATACACACATACACATACACACACAAACATATGCATACGTGCAAATGGATAAAAATAAAATGTTACTTTTGAAATGGATTTAAAATTATGCATGAAAAAAAAAGAGTGAGAAAGAGGAGGAGAAGGAAAAGAAGATAATGATGATTAGACGAAAAAAAGGGAGAGAAGGAGGAAATGAAATATATTGGAAGAATTATGTATGTCTATGTTGATATAGATAGATGAATGGAGATATATGTGTATAAAATTTTAATGTTTCAATGGAAGGGAAAAAAGAAATAGAAATTGAGGAGGAATGAATAAAATTTTTTGGATAGAATATGTTTAAAATGAAGGATGAATCGATTGATTTTGAAGTAAGCAACGAAAAGGAGGAAGATAGCACTTATAGCTTTCGAGAGTTTGGCTGTGTAAATTGAAAAGGGATTGAGGATATTAGACAGAGGGAAGACTTTCCTTTTGCTAGATGAATTGAATGAATGAATGAATGAATGAATTGAAGGAATGAATGATTGAAATGAAGGAATGAATAATTAATCTTAACTTACTTTATTTAGATATTTTATAAACTTTAAACAAACAATTATTTGCCATAAAAAATTCATTTAATTTTCATCTCATTCATTCATTAATTTATCGAAATATAGCAATTTATTCGATATTATCAATGTTTTATTTATAATCTCAAATTATATTTTACATAATAATACATCAAAATAATTTTTTTTTCTAATTTTTTTTTTTTTTTAAATTAAATTTGCATGAAAATTTTACATAAATATATTAAAACAATTTTATTTAACAAAATTTTTTAGAATTAAATTTGTTCTGCAAAGTTTCTAAATTTGTTTTGATAATTATATTACAACTATTGCAAAAAACATTTCTAACAACAAATTTTTATAATAATAATTGACGTCGTATTTGATTTCATTACATTTTGCGTCTTATAATAATTGCAATGACAATTGGATTTATTACACTTGTGAAATACTCTAAGTAATAAGTTTAAAATTTTTTGATTTTAAAAATTTTCAAAAAATTCAAAAAATACTTTCAATAGAAATGGTCGAATATACAAATTTGATAGTTTGGCTAATCATTTTTTGATAAACCTAATTTTCTTTATAAGTGACGAGAATATCGTAAAAAATAACTGATTTATTACATTTGTGCTTAAAATGGCAGTAATAAATATATTCATATTATTCAATAATAAATATTTGCGACAACTTAATCATTTTATTCGTATTTTGCGACCATAGTTATCTAAAAAAAAAAAAAAACTTTGCGAATGTATGAATCGTAATTTCTTCATTCTTTCAAGCATGATAAGTCAAGATCATTCTCATGTATAATTAACGGTCGAAATAATACATCAGTTAATTAACCCTTCTCGATAGAATGAGAAGACTTATGCTAAATAATTCCCAAAAATGATGAATCACGTAAAGGCATTAAATACGTAAGATTTTAGTACCGATTTACACACACGTAAAAATTTAGATATCAAAAATCGTATTGATCATCTTTTTCCTCCCAGAATATTCGAAACTTTTTTTTAGTGATATTTTAGCTGAATAAATGTGTGTAAATGCAAATAAAATGTAATTTTTGCTTTAATTATTCGATAAAATATAATTTTTTTTTTTAATAACTTCAAATACGCGGGAATTTTAATGATTTTTAAAATAAAATTATCCGTCTAAATGTTTTGCGCATTTACAGCAGAAATAATGACATACAAATGGAATTAATAATCAGCACGCAAAATTCTTTAAATGAATCAAATTCTAATATTACGAATACTTTTCATCAATAAAATAATTAATTTTATTCGTGAATTGAATGAGCAAGTTGAATTGCAATAATTAACATTATGTTTTTCATTTCTTTTATATTGATACCTTTTGTGCAAATTATCGCAATACAAATTTAATATTTTCATTAATTGAGTAAACAATCAATGTTATTAGTCTAATTTTGAAATTCGAAAACAATCATGTATTTGAATAAATTTGGAAAATTAAAAACAATGGAAAAAAAAACAACAAAAATGAAACAAAGATGAAATTTTTTTTGCTGAAAATTTCTTTTTTTTGTTGAGAATTTCAATAAAAATTTCTGAAGACAACAAAAGCAACATTGAATTTTGCAAAAAACGAACTATGAAAGAGTAAAATAAAAAAAACTTAATAATATGGATGAATAATGGAAAATCAACTAAATTTCTAGAGAGATAAGTTTGGAAAAACTGATAACAAACTTTAAAATTATCAACTATCATCATTATCGTTATTATCATCATCATCATCATCATCATCATGATTATCGTTACATCATTGATCATCCTAGCATTTATTAACATATCTACTTCATTTCATTTTAAATGAATACTTTGAAGTAAATTTTATCACAAAATTTTACTAAGCTTTCGGAATGCAAATAAATAAGTTGCGAAGGTTGTATTTGTTCATCATTTAGCAAATATTTTAAAATAAAAACATTATAGAGAATTTAATAAAAATTTTCCAAGAGATTTTGAACGACTGTGAAATAATTAAACTTAGATCATTAAGCTTAAAATATTTTCAATTAACAATTTAAATTGAAATATGTATGTAATATCAAACATTATTGAAAAGCATTTTGGCAAGCTTTCTTTTCATAATATTTTTAAATTTTATAAGAAGTTAAAAAATACTGAAAAAAAAAATTTTTTTTCTAAACAGTTTTTGTTAAAAATCTCCCTCTTATTTCCAAACTTCTCATATTATCCAGTACTGTTAACTCAGTGTCGAAATGAAGATAAAGTTATGAAAAGCTCTGAGATGAAGAAACTGAAGATTAATTTTAAAATTTAAAAGAATGGATTGATTTTAAAAAAATAAAATAAAAAAATGCATGAAATGTATACTAATTAACATATGGTAAATATATTTTCCGAAAATTAGTTTCTCTCTTATTATTGCTTTCTTTTGTTTTTCTTTTTTCCTTTTTTTTTTTTTTTTTTTTTTGTTTTGGAAAAATAAACTTGGAACATTTTTATAAAAAAAATAGAAAGTCTCATTTTGAATTATAGCTATCGAAAATTTTTTGTTTTTCATTTGGAATTTTCACTTTTATCCCTAAAATTTCACAATTTTTCTCATTTATTACAAAAACACTTCATTTGAAAAAAAAAATCATTTTTAAAAAAAAAAATGAAAATAAAAGAAAGGAACAAACTAGAACTGAAAAAAAATCAAATCATCTTTAAGAGATGATTTGATTTTTTTTTTCATTTTTTAATTTATTAAAGTGAAAAAATTTAAAAGGATAGAAAGAAGATGAGCAAAAAAAAAAGGAAGGAAAAAATTGAAATATTGTAACATAATCCTCTCAAAAAGAATATTAATGAATAAAATAAGGTATTGACAGAAATTAATTATTGAAAGAATTAATGAATCATTTGAATGAAATGATAATTTTTGCTTTTTTTTTAATGGATAAGCTTTTTTTTCTTAATAAATTGAAAAAAAAAAATTTTTAAATGAAAAAATTGAAAAGTTTTTGCAGGATTATATCTGACAACAATAGATACACATTCTAGTCTCTAACTAGTTTTCATGAATATCAAAATTGACGAAATAAAACTATCTGAAAATTATTAGCAAGAATAAGCCGGAATGATAAGGAATGATAGCAAAATACTTTCAGGTTGATAAAACTTTCCAATGATTCACGTCGATTGATAATTTTTCGTTAAAAATATCACGATAAAATGGAAAATAAGCGCTATCGCAAGCAAATCGCTAGAGCAGGAAGCTTCCATCGGGCGTACGACCACGTACGATTGTTAGAACAGGAAAGCTTCTATTCTAGCGTACGATCACGTACGATCGTTAGAGCAAGAAATGAAACTAAATGTCTTCTACCAAATTTCTCTTTGTTTTCTCATAAATTTATTACTCTTAAGCTGGGACAGGAATGTTCCTTAAATAGATGAAAGAAAAAAAGAAAAAGATTAGAAATAAAAGAAATAAATTTTAAAAAAGGCATTCAAAAAAATTCATATCTTAATTATTAATTTAATTAAATGAAATATGTTTGCATGCTGTTGTGCATTATCGTTACAATTTTTCATCTTTTTCTTTTTCCATCAATTTTTCCATTTTTTCACCCCATCCTTCTTCTTTTCTTTTTTTCTCACTTTCATTTTCACCTTTATCTCTTTGCATGCTATTTTTTGCATGCAAATTGTAATTTTTGTTGTTTCTGCATATAAATTAAATCAATCTAATTTGATAAATGATTGAAAATATTATCAACAATTGTTAAATTAAGTTAGTAAACATAATTTTTAATTTGTCATAAACATATGTTTAAGCCATTTATTCACGTAATTTCACGTAATTGGTCTCTTTTTATCATCAAATACATTGGACTATATAAGTAATTGTTTACGTGTAATCCAACGTGGAAAATATTAGAAATTATGTTGTTTTGATCAGTTTAAATTTAATTTGTAAATTTTAATTAATATTGTAGTTTTTATCAATTCCCAAATAATTGCTACCCGAAATAGGTAATAAAAGTTTTGCAAAAAATACGATTGATGAGGCTAACTTTATGTAATAAATACATATTTACATATTAATTTAAATTAATCAAACAATGTGTAGTAACTAATATTTTTCACGTATAAATTACGTGAAAAATATTACAAAGGGCTAATTTATGTAATAAACGCATGTTTACGTATTTATTTAAATCGATCAGATAATGAAATAATATCTAATATTTTTTTACGTTAAAAACGCAGGAAATACGCAAAAAATATTACACATTATTGTTATTTGATCAATTCTTTCAAAATTTTTTTAAATGATAAATTGTCAACAGATAATATGAAAACATCAAACATCAATTTTTGCAATATTGATTTCTTTTTTTTCGAATGAGAGAAAAAAAAAAACAAACACTTCCGGTTTTTCAAATTCCCGTTTCCTGTCAAATTCTCATGTGTCACATTCAACTTCTTTCTTCCACCATCCCTAATCCCATCAAACCCCCCGCGTTTTCCCAATTAATTTAAAAATTTCCGATCAAATTAAGGTAGGTTTCAATCGAAATTGAATAGGACAAATAAGATGCACAGAAAATTGATCACAACAATAAATGGCAGTATTTCCAACTTCCGGTTGTATTAAAAGTAGCAGGTAGTAATAATAGCTTAAACATTTGTATATATGTATGTTATGATTGTCTATCGTTGTCTATTTGTGCGTATACACTTGTATCTCTACTACTTTATCTATTTCTATGTTCTACGTATCTTTCGCACTGTTATCTAGTAGTGGTGATTAAATTTCATCAAAGTTTAGGCCCCGGAAATACCAACAAAATTTTGATATCCTTTACACGAGCGAATCTTTTCAAACCTTCCTTTTTTCCTTTCTAACTTTTGAATAAACTTTTAGCAACCAAATAATTATCGTTTATTTTAATTTAATTACTCTTTAGCTTATATTCCATATCAACTGATAACATTCATATGACAAGTGATGATAAGGAATTTTTTCATACATATTTATATTCTATACCAGTTGATAACATCCATGTGATAAGCGGTAATAAACAAATTTATTTTCCACTCTTTCCAACTTCCGGATAGCTCGTAGCAAATAATATCGTTTACTTTAATTCTAAATATTCTTTGCTTTTCAATATATCCAATATTTATTTATTTAATTTTCATATATATATATATATATATATATATATATATATATATATATATATATATATATAATTCATATCACTTGATAACATCCATGTGATAAGCGATGATAACCACCAGTTTATTTTCCAACATTATTCTAATTATCTATTTGTATATTGATATTGAATTGTTTGTTGTTTTCTTTTACATTCTTTATATTCATTCATGTATCAGAAATTTCACATTTTATATTAAAATTCAATTATCAATATATCAAAAAATTGAAAAAAAATACCATTTATTCAAAATATTAGTCTATTTTTATCAATCAATTTTGTAACATTACTACAATTGCTGCAAAATTTCTAAATAGTGTTTTAAATTTCTAAAATTGCCGTAAATTTTTAACTTATTTCAAGTTCTTGATCTTACTGCAAATTTCTAATTACTGTAAATTTCTAACATAGCAGTAAATTTTTCTCTATAAATTTCAAATTTTACGATTGTAATTGTTAACTTAAATAATAGATTACTAATGTCACTTAAAATTTTTTGGGTAAATCAAATATTATATTCAGATAAATGACAAAAATTTAATATTATCAAAACATGAGCTAAGATTTCTTATCAGTTAAAATTCATCAACTAATTTCCTTACACATCTTGCTTATATTCTGTAAAGAAATATTGTGTCTTATTTTTTAATCCAAATTTAATGATAATAAATTTCTTTCTCTTTTTTTCTCTGACTCTTTTTCTCTTTCTCCCTTTCTTTCTCTTTTTTTTCTTTTATTTAAACGAAATTTCAGTTTTACTCATTTCGTATAGCACGAATAATTTGAACATGTTCTTTACTTTTTAATGCAATTAACTTCTCTATTTTTCAAAACTCATTTAAAATATCAGGAATTTTCGAAATTTAATTTTTCATCATTTAATGAATTCTACAAAAATAGAAATTAAGAACGGACCTATACATCTTTGAAACCGGAAATTATTCCTCTTCTTCATTTTTCAAATTCCTTCCTCTTCTTTTTCATTATCATGATCATTTTCGTGAATCTTACGAAAAATTTACGCCATAGCATTTATCATTTCCGGAAAAATGAAATGCCACAAAAATTATGTGTGTTGAAAGTATCACGTAAACATTTATCACATCAAAAATTGGTATTTTTTTTACACGCAGACAGAGGTTCATTCATTTATTTCTTTACATTTAAGTGTAAAATTTAATTTGCACAAAGAAAAAATTACGATATTATATTATTTCTCTAATCCTTCGTACTATTTGGTAAAATTTAATTTAGATTAGAGAAAAATTATCATATTATCATTTCTTTTATTCTTCATTTTCTATTATTCGGTGAGTTTAACTTCGGTAAATGTATTATCATATTATTCAATGAAATTTAACTTAGATAAAAAATTATCATATTATATAATCTCTTTTATTTTTCGTACTATTCGGTAAGTTCAATTTGTATTAGGAAAAAATTATTATATTATCATCTTTTTTATCTTTCACATTATTTTTCGAGAAAGTTTAATTTAGGTAAAAGTATTATCATATTATTTAGTAAAGTTTAACCTAAGTAAAAAAAATTACCACATTATTGTTTTTCTTATCTCATTCTTTGATAAAGTTTAATTTGGCAAAAAAAAATTATCATATGATCACTGTCCTATCTCTTATATTGATCCCTTCTCATTTCCAAACTGATAAGCTTGATTTCCATCTAGTTTTTTTCTTCTCTCTTTCCTTTCTTTTTTTTTTTTTTTCTTAAATCGATTCAATAGCAACGAACTTATATTCTTTGATTGATTTCTTCATTTCCTTTAAACGATTTCCGATATGGCCTCATTCGGTAGCAACAGCAACAGCAGCAGCTATCCAATTCATCTTATCTCATTTTCAATCTCGCTAATCTCTTCTCTTCAAAACTCGTGAAAATTTGTTTTATTGTGTATTGCGTGAGAAACAGAATTTTCGAAATGAAATTCCACTTTCGTATTTCATCCCATTCAAATTAAACGAAACGACAAATGTTTCTATCAAATCTCTTTTCTTTTCACTCATCACTTCAACATTTTACAATATTTCTTATACTTTTATTGATTGATGTTACTCTTAAAAAGTTTTCCCATTTCTAATATAATCTTTTATTTCTTTTACCTTTTAAATTCTTTAAATTTTTCTTCTTTTTTCACTTTTTTTCTAAATTATTTTTTCTTCTGATTTTAAAATTCATATTAAAATAACTTGATGTTGTTACGTCATTTATATTTCGTTCAGGTCGAGTACAATTATATCGAATGCTTTATTAATATTATTATTATTTATTATCATTATTATTATCATTATTATTATTATTGAAATAAGCGATGTAATTATCGCAATGTTAAAGAAATTATTGAATGTTGTTGAATAATGAATATATATATATATATATATTTGAAATTTAATATTTTAAATTCTTTTATGCTAATATATACTTTAATATTTTATTATAAATAAAAAAGTAATTAAGATGAGTAATAAAATAATATTTCAATAAATATGGCATATTATTTATTAAGCTCTATACAATTAAATAAACAATTTTTATTAATAGTCAATGAATAACTTAAATTAAGAAATAAAGAAGGAATTTAATTATTTAAGCTAAAGAAAACGAAAAAAAACGGTATATTTTGCTATCATGTAATCATTGCATAAAAAAAAGGATATAACGCATGGGAGCGATTTTTTAAATTCTATTTTTAAATACATAATATGCTGCTCTCAAACTTTCCGAAATGTTCATTTAATCTAGAAAAGTAAAATTTAAATTATGTGAAAACAAGAACTTACTTAATTTAATTGGATTTAATTATTTAATTTGGATCATATCTTTTGTAACAATAGCTCTTGACTAAGTCCTATGAAATCCAATTGTTCAATTAAATCCAAATGAATTACTATTAAATCCGAAAAAAAAAAACACGAAAAAAAAGGATCCTTCAATATTTTGTTATATTTTTCTAATCTAACCTTGCTAGCTTATTTTTTCATAATCAAAAGCTTTATCTTCTTCATTTCCATCTTTTAATTACTCCGAAAGAATTTCGAAGTATTAACCGGAAGATTATTTTGATAAGAAATAAAAAGATGGATCATTTTAGGTGAGAAAAACGGTATGAAATAAGAAAACTAAAAAAAAAGTTGAAATTGATAATGTAAAAATATGATAACTCTGATTTATATATACCTAAACACATCCATACATCCACACAGATACATCTATGTAACACCTATGTACATACCTACGCAGATACACCTTCGTTCATATTCATAATCTATTTGTAACATATCTATCTGCATAAATAAAGTGTATATGTTCATTATTTATTTCCACACAACCTTTCGAGTTCATCACCGATTGATTTGAAATTTTCATGCAACGTCGCATTCGAACAGGCACGTGTTTTTATATAGATAAGACGCGTGTTTAAGAACTTTTGGAAATTTAAGATTTTGAACAAACGAACATTTACATTTTCATTTATATAGACAAGTTGGACCGCAAAGCGAAGCGTAACCGGATTTAGAATAAAAAATAATTTGAAATTGTATTTTTGATGAAAGATGAGAAAGGAGAGAATGTGATATTATGTTTACAACCAGTCGAAATATTCACTGTGCAAAATTTTGGAATGATTTCCGTTGGATTAAAGGTATATAAGCTGACATTATTATTCTCCTTCTTCTTCTGCTTCGTCGTCGTCGTCATTGTCGTCTTATTATTATTATTATCTAAAATTTCACAATAAAAACTAGTTTTCTTTAAATCTTTTTTATATTTATTATTCTTTTATTTCCTTTGCTTTCTTTCTTCCGATAAATTTTTGGAAATTTATAACTCATTTTTTCGTAAAATTTAGCAAATACTTCTTTCTATTTCATTCCTTTGATTTTCTTGAACTAATGTTAGCAAAAATTTTTCATACTTTTATAGAAATGTGCGGTAGCTATTTTCAAATATATACTACTGGATTATTTGAATTAAATAAATTCAATTTTATAAGTTTATTTTTTTTCTGCATCCTTATTTTCCATTATTTTGTTTGATTATTTATTGAAATGACTGTGATTTTTTTTTTTTTTAATTTTCTTTTGTTATACTTAATTATTTCACTGTTATCTAGAACAATTTTTCTTCATTAATAACTTATCTATGTAGTATACGTAAAGTGTTGCAGTTTTGATTTACGTAAACAATTAATTAGACATTTGCTTCTTTTGCTCTTCCTCCCATACAAATATAACACACGCACATAACCTTCAGTTTTTTATTTAATTAAAGAAAAAAAACACGATAAAATACATTTAAATATATAATTTATTCACGTAGCAGACGTAAAATGTAAACAATGTAAAATGTTTTTTTATGTATTCAGAAATTTATGCTTAACTAATTTGATGGGCAGTCTGAAATTTATGAATAACTGATTAATTAGATGTTTCCTTTTCCCACTCCTTTTCCTCCCTCATGTACTATTTCGATGATGATAAAAAGAAATACCACGAATATTCATGTAGCATTTATTAAAGATAGCATATATAAAGGTGTAAATTTCATAATATTTCTGATTTACGCGAGCAATCATAAATTTTGATATGGTTAATTAAACTTATCCACGCCCATACATTTACATAAACAATCATAATCCCCTCTCCTTTCTCCTTCTTCTTTTCCACCCACTTATATACAAGCAAATAGACACAAATACATATCTATCAATTTCTTAATTTAATTAAACTTATTTACACCATAAACTTATGTTGATAATCAAATTCCTCCTTCCCGTCGTCCTTTTCTCTCATTTATAAATAACAAACACATATTTATCAATGTCTTAATTTAATTTAACAAAGAAACACTATAAAATGCATTCAAACACACACAAGTTTGTCACATTTTGTTAAATCTCAGAATCAATCCACTATTACTATTAATTCCCGATCATTACCTAACATTCAAAAATCTCGATAATCAGGTAAAAAACCCGTTTGCTTTTCTTTACCATTTTCTTTCCCTTTTTCCTTATTTTCCTTTTCTCTCTCTCTTCTTCTCTTTCTCTATTTTTCATTTCAAATACTTTTTTTTTTTTTCAAAATATCAAAAATTTTTTAGAATGTAGGAATTTCCTATTTTCAAAACAATAATGTGAACACAATTGTTAATTTATTATTTAATAATATTTTCCTTTTATTGTAATAATTCTCTTTCTTTTTTCTTTTTTTCGAATCATTTATTAAAATTTAAATATATGAAAGAAAATGTAAAATAGAATCTTCCATAGGCCATGATATTATAGAAATGTTGAATTGAAGCAAATATCTCATTTATGGGCTCTTTCTCTCGCAATAATAAAGACAATTTTACTTTCTTATTACGCCTATAATGTCTCATATTCAAATGGCAATTCGATGATGTAATGTCTTGGTTGCAGTCATTTATGGATTTTCTGGCATTTGTCTTATTATTTTAAGTCTACAAATCAACTAATGAGTAGCATTATCAATGAGTAGATTTTATTACTTCATTTTAAAGACGAATTTTGCACCTGAAACCTTGTTTAAATTAAAATGAAACTTAAAATTTAATAATAATGATTTGGGTCGTATTATAATAATTGTTAGGACTAGGATTTGGGATCAGAAGGTTGCATATATCCATTTGAATCACGATGTGAAATTTGGCAAATATTGGTCTCTGTCAACATTTCAGGATGGATACTTTGACTTAGAATTTTCTTTTTTATTTATTTTTTTTTCTTGAAATTATAATAAATTTCTGAATTAATTGTGGAATAAGTTGAGATTTTTGGTATTGAAGCAATCTATACGATTGCGAAAATTCGCTCAATCTTATGAAGCCCAAAAGCGACATAAAAATAGATTCGTAGATTCTTCGTATAGTTAAAAAAGATTGCATATTTTTTATAAAAATAAAAAAATATTAGAATTCTTTATGTCTTTCATTTCTCTTTTTTTGAAACATTTAGTTTGATATTTGAAGTAAATTTTGCACTTTTAATTATGTAATTAGAATTTATTGATTAATACCATTATTTTAAACTATTTGATTATTAATCAGTCAGGCGTAATAGTTGAAGAATTATTCTTAAATAATATTGATGAGTAATTTTTGTCTTTTTTATTATCAAGATTGTGTTGTAGTTATCATTGTATTGTAATGAAAACAAGAATGATAACATCAGGGAAGATCTTTATAGTTTTAAAATATCCTTTATTTTATGTTTAGTTAACTAAATAGAAAAGTTTGTTTGTTACAGAAGGAAGATAATTATATACATATATTCTTTTCGAAATTTCTTCATAATTTTCTTTTCCAAAAATTTTCATAAATTTCCATTTTTTTTTTTTTTTTAAATTACTGATAAAAAAGGTATTATTTTAGCAATAATGATTATGCCATTTTTCCATCCTTTCTTCCATAAATTTGATGAATAACTGTATTGAAATATTCGACGATAAAACTGGGATTAATTTAGTTATTGACAGAGAAATTTTAATAATATCGATTTATCAATGAGATTTAATACCCACGATAGGATAAATGATATTTGCTTTTAAATAAATCCTTGATAGCCATCTTTTCTCTTTATTATTCGTATCATTCGATCTGCAACTAATTCTCATTTGAAATGATGCAAATTTCAGGTAAATGTTAGGTAGAAAATCTGTCAATTTGCTTTTTCTTCTAATTTTTTTTTATGATTTGTTTTTTCAATCATAAAAATTCTCATTTATAGCACTGCTAATATTACTAGTAGTTGTTAGTTTTTATATTTTTTCTTTTTCATTTTTCTTGCAGTTTTTCCTTTTCTTATTTATTTTTATTACAGATATTGAGGTTTTCCGATTTTCCATATCTTAACATGATAGAATAGGATACAGCGAATCAATAAGCCATCATCTTTCATTTTTCCCCTTTTTTGATTTGAAAATTTCAATTTTAGTTTTCCTTTTTTTTTTTTATTGTTTTAATAATCTGTGATTATTTTTTTCTGTAATATCTTCATTGTGCGATAAAGGAGTTGAAGTATGAAATACGGATGACACTAAAGTTTTGCGGTCTTATTTCTGTTCTTTTATATAGATCATATTACTGGATCGTTTCAAATTTAGTTTTACGCATAATTTTAAATTATTCCAGATGATGTGATGTCGGATAGAGTGGACAAGGGAATGGAGGAGAAGCAGCAAGTGCAAGAATATGAATCGAGATTAAGAGCGGAAGTGGAGGAAAGATCAACAACATCATTAGATTCGGTGGATTGTTTTCATGGTTTTATTACAGAAGAAGAAGCAGAATATCGATTACGAGAATGTAAGATTGACGGTGCATTGATTTTACATGCTGAACAGAATTCTGTCAAACCCAAATTTCATCTTTCTTGGCTCCCATCAACCAATAATTCGGTAAAGCATTTTTCGTAAGTTTTCTCGCATTTCCAATTAATTTAATGTTATATTAATTTCCAAAATGGTATTGTCACTATGTAATAAATATAGCAGTTCGAAAATTGTTTTCATTTTTGCTCTAAACATGCATTTTTTTTTTATTAACACAGGAAATAATTATAACAATAATTATATCTTCATTATGTCTTCCATATTTCAATTCATAGTTTGCGTTCGTCGAAATAATTCATGCAATTTAAGTGAAAAGTTGCTTATAACAAAATTGCTCATAGAGTTTCGGCAATATTAAAGCTGATTAAGATGAAGTGATGCTTTTAGTTGCGAGATTTTGGAATTCTTTCATCAATAATTTTATTAAAAAAATTTCATAAGAAATTTTAGAATTTGCTAATTTATAATTCTCGTTAGTTTACAACAGCGATTATTGAATTAGAAAAACCTTGTACGCCTTCGGATGAATACTTTATTCGTTGCTTTTAACTGAAAAGGTACATCGTTTTAATATGAAATGACATTTAATAATTTTCGGACTAAGAATTAGTTATTAAGTACACTAATTGACATCGTTGTTAGCTTTTGAGAGGGAATTCTTTGTGGGAGAAGAGAGAGGAGGATAAGAGAAAAGAAGTGTTAGTGAAGTAGAAAAGTACACGGTTTCATGGTTTCAACTTAAATAAAGCGCTAATTAAAAACCTTACATCAATTATGGAAAGTTTTTCCTAATTCCAAAAAATATGGTCCTTAATTTATATGAATGAATTTAGAACTTTTTTTCTGCTTCCTTGATTAACAGTTTCATTCATTAAAAGGAAATTTGTTGGAAAAACATTAAAAAGTAATTTGTTAGAGAAAATTTTTTTCTTGAAAACATAGAAACAAATTTTCTTTAACAGATCTGAAATTTTCCATCGTATAAATTTTGAAGTTTTCCATCGTATAAATGAAGAATTTCAGCATTGATCGAGTTTGTGGAGAATATTTCCTGTCTGGGAGATCCTTCACAACATTATCTGATCTCATTCAAGCTTTTATAAGTGAAAAGAAAACAACTGTGCTGCCACTTCAGCCACCTTCAGTATGTCTTATTGTATATTTATTTATTATTAATTTTGTGCTCACATTGCCTGAATCGCAGAAGGGAAACGTCACAGATTGTAGGTAGGAATAGAAAGAAGGCTATGATATATCAAATAAAGTCTATAACTTGGAATAATAGATTTGTAAATCTCGAAGAAAGTTTGAAATTTACATATTATTTAGTTTTTTTTTTTTTTTTTTTTTTTTTTATAGCCGGTGAAATTAATTAATCGTCAAAGGATAGCTGTATTACCATTCCGTGCAATGCCTGATACAGATGAAATAAGGTAATATAAATTGATTTTTATATTTTCAATTTAGATTTTATATTTTCAATTTTTTTTTTTTTGCTTCTAATGTTTTTTAATTACATGTTTAATTGTTCATTTCATTGCAATTTATATAAGTCTTTAATTTTTATAGTTCTGATGAAATTTTCCGATTTTGGCTTTTATAGTTTTCAGTAATGGGTTGTATTTCTTAAGCCAAATTTTCTTTAGTTTTCTGAAAAATCCATTATTGTGTTTACTTATAATTTTTTTCTTTTGTTTTTGTTTAAAAAATATTCAAACTATTATCTGGTGTTGAAACAAAACTATTAAATTAATACTCGCTTTATTCAGCTTTTGTGAAGGTGATTTGTTAACGGAAATTCAGCGGGTGGATAATGAATGGGCGTGGGCAAGATTGGAAAAAAATGGGAAATCCGGACTTGTCGCTGTACAGCTCACTGTTCCATTAGTTAATTTTTCTTCAATCCACTAGAATTATAGTAATAGAGCTGCTTCGGAGCTCTTTATATATATACATATTTTTTGTATTTCTATTTTCAATATATATGTATATATATATATATAAAATATATATATAATATATATATATATATATACATATTTTTTGTATTTCTATTTTCAAAGGGAAAGTCCTAGTGATTATCTTGAAATGGGAGAAATTTAGCAGCTGCAAAAACAGCATTTTTAAAACCGGAATGAAATTATGAGCAGCTATAATCTTTTTTATTTTTTCCATTAATTTTGGAATGTATGCAGCAGAGATAAAATTAGTTGAAGTTTTAATTTCATTTATTTATTACTGCAGAACGATAAAAGTGTGAAACCTGAAGAATTGCCATATTTCCATGATGAACCAATTAACGTGCTTACACAACGACTAATACAATGTAATTTTTGCATTTTTCTGCATATATTTATTTAATCCACACATTTAGGAGAAGAGTTTGAGAATTCATTTAGTTATGGAAGTAATAAAGTAACTTGAGGAAACTCATTTAAATCTTTGTTTGGAAATATAGATCTACCATTACTAGAAAATGTGTTTTTTTATGATAAAAAATCATGTGATATTCTTCTCCTTTTAAAATCTTTAATAAAAAAAGAAAAAGCCCAAATTTTAAATTGAAAAATATTTCTTCGTTTAGTTTTTTTATAACAATAATTAATTTATTTATGAATTGAAATGCAGATGGTGTTGGTTGTTATCTCTTACGGCATTCAATTGTACAGTCAAATTCATATACGCTTATGGTAAATACTGGTGCGCATATAGAAAAATTTCAAATAAAACGAACATCAGATGGTGACTTCGAAATTGGGGGACGAATTTTTGCGACGATTCCAGATATTATTGAAAGGTAAAATTCTGTTTCACTTTTTTTACTATTCGAAAGATATTGCTTTTCTATTCTTCGTAAACTAGAAATAGGTAACGGCAGCATACACATGTTGAATGTCATACAGGAAGCGTAAAATTTTTTTTCGTCTATGGAAGAAAAAATTAATTATTAGACAGAAACTGATTGTTTTATCACGACTATCCAATGCAATATTTTATATCATGTTAGATAGATTGTATGAGTTTCCTGAAAGCGACGCATGGTTCCAGCAGTCAGATTATATCATAAAAGCTTTTCGCTAATTATTCTGTCGTTTGATATAGTTGGCTTTTATTGATAATAAGTTTCGATTTTCTATCGTTAGTCTGTGGGCACCCCTCTCACCGTTATGGGGATTTCTACTAGTCTCGGAGTGAGTGATAAAAGTATGGTTTGACTTTTTCCTTCATTATCTATAGGTACAGCGAAAAGGAAATTTGCGAAGGATTTCATCTGATGCGTGCGGTATTAGCAAGCACATTTGAGAGGGACTTGTCGGGAAAAAATGTGGATAAAAAGTTTCAAAATCTAATCACCGGTAGTTTCTATCCACAAACCATTTTGGCGTCATATGCTTATCGAAAATGTAAGAATTTACTAATTTGTTATCAGTCATTTAAAATCTGAAGATATTTTTTGAAAAAAACAGCTCTGTAAAATTTGGAATTTGAAAATTCTGAGGTTGGCTGAAACCAAGATAAAACTGACATCTCATCGTTGCGAAAAAAATAGAGTATTTTGATGAATGACTTTCATAAACACAATCATGCATAATAAATTAAGGTATATATAATGGTATACAATGAAAGAAATTGTTTTATTGATATTCTGTAATTAATATTTTCAAAATCATTTAATTATTGATATCAAAGTGATATGTTACCTATGCAATGTAGATGTCATAATATAATGTATCTGGTTAATCCAATAATAATGACCATTAGGAATTGGGGTTGTTGTGATGTTTTTGGAATTCTTCATAAATTTCAGGCAAAGAAGATAGATGGAAGCGTTGTTATGTGAAACTTAATGATTCGGATGGCTCACAATTATACGTTTTCGATCATGAGAAGGTACCAGTATTATTTTTTATATGTCTTAGATCATGAAATGGTATTGGTATTTTTCAGTGACTAAAATTGCAATTATATTATTTCATTATTAGAAATTATCTGTATGATTCAAATAAATGAACTAATTTAAAAAGATAGTTTCTTTATTTTACAGAGAACAAAGCCAAAAGTAGTTCTGGATCTTAGTTTCTGCTTCGTTTATAAAATCCCAGAAGGATCATTCGATAGAGCGAATTGTTTGTTAATTGCCCCGAATGGTCTGGATGTTTATCCATCAGTAGTTCATTTATCATTTCAAAATGAAGGCATTTATCTAAATTGGCTCAATATGTTACGATTGCGATGTTTCGGTTATCAACATTCACCATCACCATTTGCTGTAATTCCTGCCGTACAGGATTATTTTTTCCGTACCACAACTATCATTTATTTAAATTTAATAAGTTTTAGGTAGGTTTATGTCAAATCATTCATCTACTTTAGGCTTTAATATGAAATCTTGTATCAAAGACTCTAATTTTCGCTAATTTGTAGAAAGTATATTTTATTTTTTTTATCCTCACATCTTCTGTCTCATTTAATATATTATTCATTAATAGTGGTTATTAGCCTTATATTTATATTTATGCCTAATCTTCGAAATGAACTTCACAATTTCAATTTCCCATTTTTTCCTATTTTACTTGCTAATTAATTTATTATTGATCCGGATAACTGACTAACACATGATGCTGCTATTTTCGGATATTGCCCAAGCATTGCCTTTCTGAAAATTGTGATCATATATGCAGTTTTATTGGTTAAGAAAATTCTCTTTGTATAAAGTGTATAGTTTTTGCTAACGATTAGCGAATTAGGCATATGACGAAATTGATTTCAGAGGTAGCTATTTCAAACCTGATTTTTTATATGATGCGATAGTGATGATCAATGGAATTTTTTTAACCAAAACTCAGCAAGTGATGCCTGCAAAAAATACCGTTATATTCAACAAGTCTTTTCTGCTAGAGCAAGTTCTTTGTGACAATAATCTTGTAATTTTGAGAAGATTAGCTATCATGACATTAGCATAATTTAATAAATAATAATTAGTGGTAATATGACCGAAAAAGGGATTAGTTTTTTCTTTGCAGTCTTTTTATCCAGTTTTGATTGTATTTCCACTTCAGATACATTCCACCTGGACCATGTTCATTGGAACTTCAACTTTGTTCACACAATCCTGACAAGGATGCGGACGCGAATAGACACGAATTGATAAGGACGCGAACATTCAAAGATCATTTGCAGAAAAGTAAATTTTATGACATAAATATTATTTATTATTAACTTTGTCAAATAATATATTGTGATTCTATTTGCTTTTCTCGTCTCTCTGAATTATATCATATATCGTAAAGTTTGAAATATGATACTATAGCAGTAAGATGTTAGATTATTTTATGGAATCGGTAAATAGTGCATTGTTGTATTGCTGATTTCCTTTTTTTTTTTTTTCTTTGGCGAAAGCAGAAGACGGGTTGAACGAATTAGTTTGTTATATGACATTGATTATTTAAGTTAATTTTAGATATATCACCACTCTATGTATTAGACGATGGTAAAGAGCTTTGCATGGAAGATAATTTTGAAGGATTTATGTTTCGTGCAGTACGTCATCGTATCGTTTTATTACCTGAAGAACAATATGCTTCGTTTTTTGTACTGCTTACTACGCGATCATTTATTTTATCCACTTGGATTGGCTCCGTCTTGGATATTTTTAATCGAAAATATTTTGCACGTTTGTTACTCTCTGTCCTATTGCCAAATTACGATTTATTGATGTCATTTGTTGAAGTTATCGTCAGGGAGCAAATTGGGCATGAAACTGGTTTGTGTTTTTTAAATTTATATATTTATAAAATAATTGAAAATGTTGGAATTCTGACATCAGTTGTTCAAAAATTAGTTTATATACAAAAAAGAATTGGAACCCATAAAGATTTGCTATGTTCTTAGGATGAAGAAAAAAGTTCTCGATTGGGAATAAACAGTTGCATTTAATAAAAGACAGTTACATCATAGCATTGTTTCAAAATTTTTAAAAGATTGGATCATGATAAAATTCAGCTGTAAAGAAAATGAATTCAAAATGGTTTTTTAGTTCTTATAATGTTGTCAGGAAGAAAATGGTCTTTCAGTTCTTATAATCATTTTTCTTTCAGCAGGAACAATTTTTCGGTGTGATTCATTTTGTACTTGCTGTATTTCAACAGTCCTACGTATGATAAGTAAAAATCTGGTCACAGAAGAATTAGCAAATTTGCTAACTGGAGGACCACCAAAACAGGAACTGGAAATCATGAATGCCTTGAAGAATTTATCCGAACATCTACCTCTTCTTTTCCGCGCCATTCTATCACATATCATAAAAACAACAAAAGCACATTTCAATAATTCTGAGCATATTGCACGTCGAGTTGCTAGGTAAATTATTTTCAACAATTTGACTGAAAAAACAGTTTGGAGCTTCTATAAATTTTGTAAAAATTTGACAACAGAAATTAATAAGATTATTAGTGTAATTGAAGCAGCTCAGTTCATTTCATCGTCCTAGGCCCGGAAAGAAGATTAAGTTAGAAAATTTTGCTTTCGCAGGTGTTGGTATTCTAAAATATTCTTTTGAATCTTGTGAAGTTTATTTGCTTAATTTTTTCTCGCTTAATTCCAATAGATTTAAATAAAAGCAGTTATGCATCGACTTCATTTTCAGTGTATTTTTCATTCTGCGCTTGGTTAATCCAATTTTGACACTCAGAAGCAATGGCTCTGGTAAGTAGTTATCATTTCATTTGAAAGTAAATTAAATCAGCCAATTTAAATCAAATTTGTGCTATAATTTTTGGAAGATTTTAGCTGAACAGTTTCGCCAGTTGCCAAAAACAATTCAATCCTTAGCTAATCAGGCTTCTTCGGTTGATTACTGTCCGGTAATGAATTATTTTTGATTGCTTTAATAATTTTGCTCAAATCAAACTGAAAGCGGTTTTAGATTACCCAATCCAATTAATTTTCTCATTTTTCGTCAAAAAAAACGAAAAAAAAATGCATACTTTTAATATTTAAACATTTTTCATTTTCGCGGTGGATTTTCTGACATTGGAAAAATCTAAACTGTTGTAGGAAAATAGTACCCGTAGTGTTCGCTTAATGGCCGATCTTCTTGATGCTGTTGCATTATCACCTCCGGTTAGATTCTTTTTTTATTCTTTGGTAGAAACAGTGAGTCAAAATTAATAAATCTAACTCTAATTTGTACTTAATTTATCTTAACTATGCTCAATTTGTTATACTTTTCTATTACTATTTTTAAGAAGGTGGAGTCAACGGAAAATCCATTTTGTGGATATAGTAAAATCAATCAATTAGCATTACTCGCATTTCAAGTAGAGCAGGTACTGGAACAACAAGATTCTGCTAGTTGCCCTCTTCCGGAAGCTTATACGGTTATTAGTTTACTGAAAAAACATGCTGATAAGTACCTCTCTTGTTAGTTTTTCGAAGTCTCTTCAAAAACAATTTTTTATTTTTGCATAACTTGTAACATTAGTAATCATATTTTGCAATCTAGTTCTTGTTCATCGCCTCTGTAATACTACTTCAAAAACTCCTTGTTACTTTGTTTCTTATAAAGATTAAGTTGTTCACAAAAAAAAAAAAAAAAAAAAAAAAAAACAAACAACGGAGGACTGTTCTATATAAAGTTTGTTTCTGTTTCATTTTAATTTTAATCAAACTTTACAATTTTATGACACTTTGTCTTTCATTCAGTTGATTGTCATCAATTATATACTGTATTCAGTACGGTGATAGCCAGCTCTAACTGATAATTGTTGATTAGCAATCACTCAGTTGATGGCCTTTCTCGCAGCCTTATTTGCATTTGTCGTCTTTTTCATGTTCTGATCTCTTGAGGAAATATTTATTTTGGTATTTGTTTCTGTTGTTCTCACGTCATGCTGGTCAGTAGAACAATTAATAGCTAATAAAAATGTAGGCCTTTTATGTCTATGAATTCAATTTCTTTCTAATAGGATAAAATTTAACTTAAATTTTTAACAAATTTTAACTTTTTGTTTCCGATTCTTAAAATATGAAGAAGTGAGATAGGATAAGAATGTTTCGAAAAAGAATGAACAAAAATGGAAAGGGATTACGTTCTTTGTCAGTAGTAGCATCAGTTATTGCTGCCAACATATTGATGTTTATTTTTTCAGTATATTGATGTTCTTTGTTTTTTCCAATATATTGATGTTCTTTGTTTTTTTTCACCTACATGAGTCCTTACAGTCCTTCAAGTCCTTACAGTTTTAGAGAATTCATGCGAAACGTTCAAAGTTTCGGAAAATAAATGAGGAAACTCGCATAGAAAATGGCATAGCTTTGAAATACGTATTCTAAGGTCTTTCTTAAATCTTTCTTTTTTGAATGTTTTTTTTGAATCTTTGAATCCGAATTTTACTTCGTTCATGAATATGCTCTTGTGGTTCGTGAATATGTTGCAATTTGCAATGAATTTTCAGAAACTTGAATACACCAGCAATTTTTATACATTTCACAACTGCCATCTCATATGCCTATTCTTGGAAAATCCAGCAATTTTCAGAGGCACATTAGTTAAGAGCAGATAATGAATATCTGTCATGAATGGCAAACTTCTCTTCCTTATGCATGAACTGGTTATCTTTTTCTTTTCCAGTGGTTTGTTCAAGATGAAGTAAAACTCAATTAAGAAAAGAAGTGACAGTGGCCAAGGAAAACCCGAGAAATCTGAGATCTCTAGAAAAATTTATCGAGGTATGGAAAATTGAAACTAGCATTTGAGAATATTATAATAAATTCAACATGTTAGTTTCACAAGAAAATTCATTTCTGCTCTACTGAAGTTTGAGCAGTAATATTCACGCCGATCTCCATACATATATATATGTGTTGCACTTGGTGCATTTCTAACGTAAAATAGAAGAGAAACGTATTGTAAGAGAG
The DNA here is from genome assembly GCA_000499405.2 of Onchocerca volvulus. Taxonomy (NCBI): domain Eukaryota; kingdom Metazoa; phylum Nematoda; class Chromadorea; order Rhabditida; family Onchocercidae; genus Onchocerca; species Onchocerca volvulus. The sequence goes on along the minus strand of HG738137.1, from coordinate 8,508,788 downwards.
AATATGATGCATTTGATGAAAACAATACATATGTGAGGTCAGCATCATTATAATGAAATCAATTAAATGTTAAAGCATAACAATTTCTGAATAAATACAATCTGCTATCAAATACATTTTAACATATTACAAAATGAAAATTAACTGATAAAGTTGGAAATCAAATAACTGCTACAATTTCTGAGGAAATTTTAGCAGAAACGAAGTGTTTGCTAGGGCCAACTGAGATAAAGTTTTAGTTCATCGAACAGACGAAAAATTATTATCACAACCCCAGGCTAAACGATTATATACTCTGTATGTTTAAGAAAACAAATCACTATCATCAATCAAACGAGATCAAAAACACAATAAACAATGGAAGAAATAACGCAGTATGACAAAATATATTGCGATTATGATAGCATTATAAACAATATAATAAGATGAATGATTTAATTTGGGACTCAATATTTTAAACATCACCGATATCCATCAAAGGAAAGCAATACTTATTGTTTTGTAATTCGGTTAATTTAGTCTTTCCACCTTTTTCTTATCTCTAAGAAAGGAAAGACCATGAATCTCCCTGGGGATTATGAAAGAACATGAAAAACATTAAACCCAAGAAATATGACTTGTTCATAGAGCTGAAGTTCTGTATCAAGAGATGACAACTTCACTGATTAGTCTAATAAAAAATCAAGCAATATCATTTGCTATAAACATGAAATATTAACTTAAATAAGATAAGAATTATAACACCTATGGTTGTGATTCGGACATAATCCTAGCACAAATACTCACACAAGATCGTTTGATTTCACGCAATGCTTCTTGATGTTCCTTGGGTGACATATCAGCAGTGAGATGATCAATACACTGAAACAGAGCAGCATTTGGACTTTTTTCTTTCTCCGCCTCTTGTTCTTTCTGCTTTTGAAATGCATTACTGATGAATTCTTGAATGGTTTCCAAACTGCTTGCAATTCTTTTCTCTAATGCCGTCGGACCATCCGGAACATTCTGTCTTGGACGCTTCCGTGCCATGAGATCTGTGATTAAAATGTTATTAGGCATCCGTAATATGCAGTACACAAATAAGCTCAAATATTATTTCAACAAGTGTAAGCCAAACCAATGAAATTCATACCCACAAATAGAAATTTATGAAACAATTCAAATAAAAGCTTCAAAAATGGAATACCTTTTACGGATAATGAAGAAATTGATATGGGAACACAGTGTGCAGATGAGACACCATTCCCATTAGAGAAATTACAATTTCCATTAAGTAATCCATCGTCAGTATTGGTACCGTCAGCTGCATTAATATCACTTGACTGCTGGGCGTAAGGTGATGAGGAATCTCCTGGTGAATCCATATTTGCAAACAAAGACATATTATTATCAGTATGATTAGCACTACCAAATAAAACCGGAAATTCCCATTCGCTGTCCTCTTTTTTCATATTTCCAAGAAGCGTAGTTGCAGTTGCTTCTACTCTAGAAAAAAATGAATCATTTCAGATTGTTTCAATTTTAGAGGTGTTTCTAAAGCAAAAAATGAAAATCGCTAATTTTCCTCATATATTGCCTTGATAGACATTGTCTTCAAACTTTAATACCTTCGAATTTAATTTGTAATTTTATGTCAAATTTCATCAAATCACTAACGCTGTCTATCTCCATTTATGTTTAGTTCAAAATTCAAACAGTTGTGAAACTCCTAATACATATTATGCATTAGTTAAAAAAATATGATCCGGTCGAAATAATTCCAGACAATTAATTCGCAAAAAAAAAAAAAAAAAATAATCAAAATAACAAACTATCATTGTATCCAAACAATATGTGCAAATCTATAGCAGAGCTACAAACAGCAAATCCCAGAAAATAAGGCTCGGATAAAATTGCTAACATTGACCACTTCATAAAAACCAAACAGTAGAGGCCAAATATTTCTCTTTCTTATATCAGTCGATTCTCTCTTCTCTCAATATCCCCAATCAAAAATAACATTAAATCAAATCCGTAATTCTAACGAGACATGTTCTCGAACTGATGCTTATGCTGATTTTTTGCTGACAGGACAATCGGATTTTGTTAATGACATGATTAGCTATATTCTAAGATTTTTACTAGATTCTCTTCCTAGACTACAAGAAAGATTCCTAATTGTTTTTCAGATTTCAAGATAATAAAAGAACTTACGGTTGTGAGGGCATGGCATTGAGGAATTCATCGAGAAACTGCATTTCTGCAGTAAACATAAATGCTGGTCCAAACTGTCCTGAGGTCCGATACCGCTGCACGAGGCTTTTCCATCGATCTCTTGATTTTGTTACCGACACTGGAAGGTAATTTCGTAAAAAGTCCTTATATTTCTTATCAATTCAATCATCAATCCTATTTCTAAATTTACAACTGGTAATCAGTATTTCTAAATTTATCAGTAGGTAATAAGACAAAAAAAATAATGCAAGATACATAGCAAAAATTAGACCAAATCTTGGCTATAGACGCTTTTTATCATAGAAGCACTTATATAAGTATGAAATAAATTCCATCATGGGAAAAAATTCCCGAGAATTATGGAAATAACTTAGAAAAACTTTCGAAAAAGAGATAACGAAAGACGGGAATATTAAGGTATTTTGATGAATACTATTAAATATCTCAATATTTGGGAATAAATGACGAATGATTTTCCTACCATTTTGATAAATACTGGTAAACAGAAGCTTAAAAATGAACTGAAATCTTCAAACCTTCATTTGGCGAGAAACCACGCTTAAATAACGTCTCACTAACAAGTTTCCAAGCCTCATTACGCTTTCGTACATTGCGGAAATCCGGATGTGCTCGATCATAAAGTACCGGTAATTGACGTACGGCTTCGATTAGACTTCGATAGTATGAATCAGATACCATCTGGAAGCTCAAATTTTTCATCGTAAATATTGAAAACGAATAATCTTTCCATTAATGAATAAGGATCAAATTTTGCTTAAATATATATTTGCAAATTTTCAAGCTTAAGAGAAAAACCAAAAGTTAATTTGTTGTATTGTATTATTATCTCTATCATCTCTGACAATATGTAAAATCATATCAAAAAAAAAAAAAAAAAAAGAAAAAAGAAAAAAAATCTGCATTTCCAATTTTCCTATGAATCAGGCGTAATATGTCCTCTTCCGATTTCTAATTTATCTACTTAGTAAATTAATCACACGTTAATCAGCTTGGTATTAACTGCGATATTTCGAATACATGAATTGTAGCTCATTAGTTTCCAATAGATGCAAAAATATTTCTTAAAACGAATAAAATACAATATACAAATGCACTAACCCACCCGTGATAATGAAGATGACGAAGCCGCGTATATTTGTGGAAATATTCGGAATATAATCAAAAATTTCCTGATCACTGATCAGGGTGATTGAAAAAGTTTCAAAGATTGTTAGAAGTATGAGATGAAATTGAGAAGATATATACTGCCTAATTTCACTTCTATTGTCGAAATGCCGGTAATATAATTGGGAATTCCTGATCACTGATTCGGGTGATTGAAGAAGTTCGAGCCGCGTATATTTATAGGGATATAACTGAGAATTTCCTGATCAATGATCAGGATGATTGAAAAAATTCGAATTTCGGTTGGTAAATGAGGATGAAGTTAAAGTATCTAACTTGACCTCACTTTTTTGATGATGCGAAACTTTTCGGAAATATTTTCTATCCGATCAAAAAGTAGAAAGGAAGAGCAGTTTGCTGGGGTGAGTGCAGGTGATGAGGTGCTGTGTGAGTGGTTGTGGTGGTGCTGATGCTGGAGTAAGGAGGAAGGGAGATTATGCGGTACGAGAGCTGCTGCTGCTAGGTGATGTAGAGGGAGGGGGAAATTCGCGAGAGGGCGGGGGTTCGGATTGGGATTGCGAGATGGGCACTCCCCCCGGGGGCTTGTATACCACCACTACAACTGCCTGGCTCTCCCCTATTCCTTCTCGCACCTCGATATCGACCATTCTTGTCGATCGGCAATGGGCCGCATTTCTGATGCCGTTGCTCCGTTTTGTTGACGAAAGAGAGAATGTGAATGAATGAATGGATGGATGGATGGATGGATGGATGGATGAATGGAGGAGGCAATGTGGTGGTGGTGGCTGTGATGATGATGATACCAGGCCGGAATTTGACAGTTTTCTCCTCGATGCATCGACCGCGTGACGAAAAAAAATCGATGATAACGGGAGAATGGCAGTTGTTATCGAGAATTTTTTCCTCTCTCTCTCTCTCTTCCTCTCTTACTGTATTTTTATTCTCTTTCATACTTTATTTCAACGGTTTCATTTCTTTCCTTCTCTCCCTTTCTCTTTCTATTTTCTGTCGAAGATAAGATAGCTTGTTTTAAATATTACGGAAAAAGAGAATTAACGATAGAAAAGTAAAGTGAAATGATATAGTAATATGATGAATCTTTCGTCTACCTGTCACTTTCATTGTCACCTTTTCCTCGTTAATATCTCGTATCCGAAGAGAGAGAGAGAAAGAGGGAAATGTTGGAGGGAAAAAAGAGAAGAAGGCGGGAAGTGTAATAAAATCGATAAAATGGTAATCTCTCGGATGATATTTCTCAGATTTATGTTGCGCTCATCATGCTGGATTTGGAGAAGGTTTCCGTTGGTTCTGACTGCGAATTGAGAATTGAAAGGGTCAACATTTTTGTTAATTGAACTATAAACGGATGCTGTTGATCCAAATAAATTGATGGTTGGTTGGTTGGTTGGTTATTCGGGAAAAGATCCCGGAAAATCGTAGAATTTTGCTGCTAACAAAATTTTTGTTCAAAAAATGTGAAAGATAGAAAAATACTCAAATAGTATATTGCAAGAAGGAATTAAAGTTTATAACGCTAAAAATTATTGTGATATGATCCGGAAATACTTTTTTGATGTCAATGTTTAAATTTATAATTAGAACTTAAATGTTAATTTATCTTTTTTGTTCGAAATTTTAAATTTCTTAACGAGTAAATTTATTGGATTTTCAAAGTTAACCCAGAAAAAAAAATTATTGTGTAATAAATTCTGTATTTAATGTTTAAATTTATAATTAAACTTATACGTCAATTTATTTGTTTCGAAATTTCAAATCTAAATGAATTAACCGAGAAATCTTCGGAGGAAAATATTGTTCCTAAGATGCATCAATTTATGAGTATTCGGACGATAAAATTTGTATTTACGTGGAGAAGTGATGTACGAATCGGGTTGCAGATTTCTACCATCATTGCTTTAAGCATTTTGCATTTTTTGCTAGGAATTTCTGAATTCATAACGTACTCTTAATTATTTCAAAAAAAAAAAAAAGCTTTCATCGTTAAAATCATGAAAAAAAAATGTCCTAAAAAGAAGAGAGAAACAGGATGTAGCAAAATGATAAAATTTGGCAAGTTTTTCGAAATATCAATAAATTCTTTCTGGAATTAAATCTGTATAGCATTTCATTGTTTCAGATTTTTCATCTCTAAAAGTACAAAAGGAGGAGGAAAGGAAAGACAATTTAATTTAATGTTATAATTTTGAAATCAAAAAATATGCTGAAAACAGCAAAATAATACTAAAACGTTTGGGAAAAATTAGCAAAAGTAAATGATAGGGTTCAACAACTTTTTTACTTCTTGAGGAATCGAAAGATAAATAAAAAATGCCTAAGGATTGAGGCTCATCTTTTTTGCGCCAACTGTTTATCTAAAGCCCTGATTGCTTTGATAATGATTTATTAAAATATGTTTAAATCAAAATAAGATTTAAGCCCATTTAAATCGAATATCAGAATTATTCGGTAAATAACTTAATTAGCATTCAATTACAGATGGAAAATCATATAATTATCCAACAAAAAAAATAAAAACAAAAAAATTATCATTAATAATCAAAAAGGATATCAATAAGCAAAATACGAATCGAAATGTCTAACTTAGTCTTTATTAAAAGTTTAATCTTCACATGACATGAAATAACTTCTATTAGTCATTCGCCTCCATTTATTAATCTCTAATATTTTCAAAACGTAAAAATTAAAATTAATTTTTCACATTTTTTAAATATAAATTTCAGGACTGAAATACTTTGCTTAATTATCAATTTATTTAAAATACTATGCAACTTATGCACCATATATTACAATTGTTTTGCACGAATATTTTTAACAATGATTTTATTCAGATTTTTCAAAAGAATTATGATAACAACCCAAAAAAAAAAAAAAAATTAAAAATTATTATGAGTAATGATAAATTATTAATTTATTCGTATTTGACATTTTTAAGTGAATAAATATCAAAGTAATTAAATAGAAATTATTAAAATTGAACAGAAAAACTCCCTTTTAGTATATATATATATGTTTCCAGTGTAGGACCCTACACTGGAAACATGGCCGACTCCAGCTAATCTATGTAAATTAAAATGTAAATGTTCGTTTGTTCGAAATCCCAAATCTCCAATAGTTCTTAGACACGCGTCTTATCGATATATAAATACGCACCTATTCAAATGCAATATTGTATCGGATTTTCGAGTCAGTCGTTGAGACGTTGTGCAAAAATAAGGTTCGCTCGCTTAATTTTATCTGTCACATCTATCACAAATAAAAAAAGGTATATCTATATATATTGAAAAGGCGATATTATTCAAAAAATAGAAACACGCGTCTATTCGAATGCAATGGTATTTCAAAATTTCAAATCAGTGCTAAAGAACCTGAAACACTGTGTGGAAATGAGAATGAATATTTGCATTTTTATTTATACAGACATTTGAATAATTTTTAATATGGCTTTTTCAGTAATTAAAAAGGAATTTGAAAAATTTATACACATGATTAAAATAATTGTTATATATATCTAACAATTATATAAAAACATTGAAATATATATTACAGAATTGGCCGCAATAAATCAAATTTCAACAAATTATTAATAGCATTTTTTTTTTCTTTTAATTGATAAAAATGAAATTGATGACTTTAATTTAATAATAATTACTGTATTTTTATAAATTGTTAGTATTTCATAAGGAAAGGATAAGAATGAATATTTCGTTGACATTATTTTTTACTTCTACTTCATATAATTCATTTGTTAAGACTGAAAAAAAAAAATAAATAAATGAAATCAAAAATGAAACTAAGAAAGGAAGTAATATATTATTCCGCTTATAAACTTTATATAAGAAATTGATAAATAATTATAATAAGACTTAATTTTTCCCGAAGTTATTCCTGTATAATTTTAGATATTTGCGGAATTCTTCAACAGTATTGAAGTATATATATATATATATATATATATATATATATATATATATATATATATATATTTTGTTTTTCATGTCTAAATACTCCCAAAAAAAAAAAAAATCTTTTAATTGATAAATTTTTTATCAAAAAAATACCATACATGATGGACAAAATAATTTCATAGAAAACTTTTAATTATTTTTAATTGTTTGTAATTAAATTTTCATGTTATTTATATTTTTGTCACCATCTACATACATTAAATATATTCTCTCTTTGATCATTCTGGTCATTATACAGTCCCTTCCTTATTTAGCTGACCATCTCTTATTATCATTCTTTGCACAGTCTCTCATTCTACAAATTTCCAGTTATTTTTTCATCATTTCCGCAGTTGCAACAGCAAAACCATCATCAATTCAAACGTCACTTTATCATCAGACCGCAGTTTTCATTAGAAAAATCCAAATGATCGGAAATGTCCTCTCAGCGTGACTTTACTTCATCTATCATCGTCGATCATGACTTCGTGTCATCGTTCGGTGAAAAAAAAAAGTCTCGAACATGATTTCATCTGCAAGAGATTGAACATTGAACAGTCAACAAGCGGCAATGACGCCTATTTGAATTGTCGCCTTGCCGCGCTTCTGACACCATTGTTTCAATCATTCGTTGGCATTCGTTTTCCTACGCATAACAATCAAGGTGACACGCAAACTTAACTGTTTGTCACCGCAACAGAGAAGCCAGCATCTCTCAAAATAGTGCCTGAATTCTTTTTCCTCTTCTTGTTCTTGAAAATCAATAAATTATTTCATCTGTTTTTTTACTTTAATTTCAAATTTCCACCATAATCTCCTAATTTTTCTTTTTTTTGTAACAAAAAAAGCCAATGTTGAATTCTTTATTCATTTCGATTCATAAGGACATTTAAGATAACATATTATTCGGTATTTATTGCATCAGTCATCAATTTTTCATCATAAAAATCTGAAAAGAACATTAATAAATACGAAGGAAAAGCAAGATTCATTGTATTTGTGGCTCCGGAGAGCCGTTGAGGAAATAGTCAATTTTTAAGGCACTTTTGGAATTGAGCAAAAACGAAGTACACTTATGAAATTGGGCAAAAAAATACCGAAAGATTTCAGAGGAAATCAGAAATTTTCTCGAGAAAATCAGGAAGCATGCTGATTAGCTTTCTTGAGAAAATTAGACTTTCTTGTGAAGTTGACAAGAAACATTCCGAAAAAAATTTTTATTTTTTTCTCAGAATGTTAAATTTCGGTACTAAGAAGGATGAACCATTCATTTGCACAATGTCGTTCAGTTCATCGTTATTATCAGATTGCGTAAATGTCGCGGTATTAATCGTAAACACTTCGATGGCAATATTTCCAGTTGCAATGATTAATGAAATATTTCAGTGACCACAACAAAATAGCCGACTCTTCAGCACTACCAAAATAAATTCTTTTCTCTTCTCAAAAAAAAGGAAAAATACAAATTGGCGTGTGCATAAGTAGATGAGCAGCGTCAGCTAACTGGAAATCAGAATCCGGCTAGAACAGAAAGCCTTCCGAAGGTGATCGACTTGAAAGCTATCTGAGAAATAAGCACAGAACTGAACATTGCAGCCGCCGAATGGTACTAAGACAATTTGTTGTGAATGAGGCAAGGATGAAGTAAGGACTTTTTATATTCCATTACTTGGATCAAAGTGGAGGTCATCAAACAAAGGTTAAATAAAAGAGAGGAAAAGAGGAGAGGGAGAGAGAGAAAAAAAGAAGTGCAGTAAGATTATTATTACCTGTAAAAGTACTCCATTTTGGATAGGGTTGTCGATCAATAGTGTGTACGACCTTTGGCCCTCTTATATATATGGAAGAAAAACCTATCAAATCTGGCATATAATTATGATAGCTAACAATTTCGAATAAATTCACTTCTTTATTTTCAATATTTAATTAGTAATATCACTATCTCGCTCTTTCATACTGATGGCAGAATTATTATCAATTTAAGTTGATGCAAAGTGATAAACGAATGAAACATAATTGGTATAACATTTATTTTTGGTTGAGAGTTTGGGAAATTTCCGAAAATAAGAAATTATTGCTCATTTTGGAGTTATAACAAAATTCTATCTGCATTTTTATGGGATTCATAAGAAGATAGATGAAGTTAAAATTAATAACTATTGCTCATTTTTAAGCTATGACAAGATGCTATTGCCGGATTGAGAAAAACATGAATGAAATTGAAATTAAAAACTATATTATATGACAGCAAGTTTTGATCTGTAATTATGTTTTAAAAATTTTAAATTTCAAATTTTTTCCAGTAGTTCTGATATTTACTGCATATGGAAGCAGAAGGAAGAGCACGACGAAAGAAAATACGATTTTCGAGAAAGCGAGTGGCAAGAACCGAGTTGCTTCCAGAACTTCATATACAGGAATACCGAAATCATATTCAGCAAAAATTTTTGGCGCTCTAAAATTGCTCGATCCGACAAATATTACTCAAGCGCAACAATTAATGAATCAATTTGTAAATGTAATGTTTCAACGATCAGCACAGTATGCATTCAATGTATATCATTTTCAACCTCCTACATATTACTTATTTGCCGTACGTTTGACAATATTAATTATCATTATCATTTGGTTTTACCGATTACTGTCATTTATTAGGCTATCAATTCACTAACAATTCATCAATCTTGTACTGATGATAATACATGAACATTGTTATTTGAGATGATTAGGATATATCTACCCGTTGAATGATTATGCAGCAATCGATGCATTACATTATTTACTCAATTTAGGCTTTTTCGAAATCTCCCGATATTTTCCACACACAACATCAGAGTCAGTATAAAGTTATAATCATCACAGTATTCTGCTAATCAGCAAATGAATAAGAAAGATATTATTGCACAACTTCTTCTATTAATGTTCATTGAAAATACTAGATTGACGATTGTAATACAAGCATTTCAAATCATATACAATTTTATGCTGAGTTTATTTCCAATCCACCCATATCTAACTAACTCCCACTTCCGTGACCGTAATTTGTCAGCAGATAAGGAATAACTTAATAAGCAATCTCAATCTGATTGCTCCCACGTCGGCAATAAAATATGATCCTCCAATTTGATATTATCAAGCAGAATCAATATGTCTAATTCATGTACAAATATGCAGCCCAAACTAACTCCAATTAATTTAATTTCATTCATTGCAGAACACAAGAACATGATTCTGACGAGAATACAATGAACATGCCAATGTTCAGTAGGCAGACTGGTAGATAAAAAAAAAAAATAGTTGACTTTCAGGGATTCTGAAATGTTATCACATGGTGTATCAAAATAACTTAAGAAAAAAAAAAAAAGTCAAGACTATCCAAAAGAAAGAGTATCCTGCAAACCTTTCTTCCTCACCGAAAAACTTTGCTCTTAACAAGAAAAGTGAGATATGAGATCACTTCCAGAAAATCTCAGACTACACAAAGATTGGACATTAAGTGTACACAATTATTTCGAACTAGTATATTTGGTAACGGCTTTGGTCCCTTCAGATACAGCATGTTTTGCCAGTTCACCGGGCAAAATAAGTCGAACGGCAGTTTGAATTTCACGCGATGAAATAGTCGAACGCTTGTTATACTGAGCCAGACGACTTGCCTCTGTGGCAATACGTTCAAAAACATCGTTTACAAACGAGTTCATGATCGACATTGCCTTCGAAGAAATTCCTGCAAAACAACTTGAGACTAAGTACCTAAGAACATACAGTTCATTTGTCAAACAACACATTTACACCTGATCAATAATGTATCAGAATTTTATTTTTTACACTACAAAACATCCGAATGTTGCCGAGCAAACCAAAATTGTACCTGTGTCAGGATGAACCTGTTTTAGGACACGATAGATGTAGGCGGAGTACGATTCCTTACGTCGAGATTTCCGCTTCTTATCACTACCGCGAACTTTCTGCGATTTCGCGGCTTTCTTTGCTCCCTTAGCAGATGGCTTTGGCGGCATCGTTTTAGCAATTCTTTACTGCGAAATATAAGAGATCTGAAGAAACAGAAACATTCATCATGAAAATCAAAAAACCATTTGATCCTATTCCCTCTCTTGACATGGACAAACAAACCTCATCGTGAATTATCTCTCCGAAAATTCGACAAAGAGACGATTCAAGACACGATTTAATGATAGAAGTAAGAGAAGCAATCCAGAGATTGCTTAAACGAAACATTTCATACAAAGTATCATGAGGATACCTCACAAAGTAACAAACAAACGAAAAAATACTACAGTGATGCGTACATCCTCTGCCCTTGCCAATCCTCAAATCAACCCGCGATCTCCCGGAAAAAACACCAGCATCCCTTCCTACCCCCAGCACAGCCTCCTCGGTTGCTGAAACCATCGCCCATAAGCACAATGTGCAACACACTCGCACTCCCTTTTATATGAGATACCGAGCGTTGCATATCCAAGGCGACGCCCAGTTTACTAGAGAAATAGGCGTGGCCAATAGAATCAGTCCGCTCGCTCACTGATATAAATAGATGACGCGTGGATAGGAACTGTTGAGGCGAACGCATTGAAGCGGTACGTTCTCGTTGAGCTGGTTGGACGGGTAGTGGTCGTTTATTAGGCAACAGGCGGTGTTGTTATATGGGATACGATCAACTCCTACTCGTAGTCATTTATTAGTGTGGGGACTGGTACGGCCCGGTACATCGAAATTCGGTTTCGGGAGATTGAGTTGGAGAAGAGGAGCTTGGTCGATTGTGGGTCGATTATATGCGTTGAATGACCGTTGTATGCACAGGAGTTATCAGGTTATTGTAGATAGATTTTTTGGTTTCTTTCAGATTGAATTATGTCAGGACGTGGAAAAGGTGGCAAGGCGAAGTCTTCTGGGAAAGCGAAAAGCCGTTCGTCGCGTGCTGGTTTGCAATTCCCGGTAGGACGAATTCATCGACTGTTACGTAAGGGGAATTATGCAGAGCGTGTTGGTGCTGGTGCTCCAGTATATCTAGCTGCTGTTCTGGAATATTTGGCTGCCGAAGTGTTGGAATTGGCTGGAAATGCGGCGCGTGACAATAAGAAGACACGAATCAATCCGAGACATTTGCAGTTAGCTGTACGCAATGATGAGGAATTGAACAAACTGCTTGCTGGTGTGACAATTGCGCAAGGCGGTGTACTGCCAAACATTCAAGCGGTGCTACTGCCGAAGAAAACCGTCGAAAAAGCTTAAAAGTCGAAAGGGATGCGTATTACTACCGTATTATTTATTATCAAACTTTTTTTTTTTGTCATTTTTTTAGTGGCATAGGGGGGAGGTAATACAGGTATTCTTATTCCCAAACAGATATGTAAAATGAGATAAAAGACGAAGTTGTTATGATTATCGAATTCTACGAAACGTATTCTCCGTATCTTTATCATCTACCTCCTATCACTCTCTTCAGTCTTATGCAATATATTCAATATCTTTACCATTGTTTGTATATAATGTTTAATATTATGAAAATCTGCCGCACAGATATGATCTCGTGTGCTATTGCTTTGATCAATAAATGTTTACCTTTTTTGGTATTGTTGACATGCAAAATACGGCACGTGAAAGCATGCATGAAATGTAATATATCTGACACAAAATTTAGAAGCATCTGCGCATTTCGCTCAACTTTTTCACACTACATAATTTCTTTAGTGTTTTTGGTTCCAGATTGGCTGTTGCCTGTTAGATGACATTCGACAAAATATTCGAAGGGGGAGAGTGAATTTTGTATTGTATTGAATGAGTCCCGGTGAGGTTGTACCCAGCATTAATATGTAAGTTCCTCTACATATTGCGGTGTCGTCGGCGTGCATTCGTTATAATTTTGTTAGTGATGATTGAAGTTGAACGTTATGTTGTGTAATTCTTAATTTGTCTCTGAATTTGACTGTTGAGAGTTTTACGAATGATATAATTTCCTTAGTAAATTTTTAAATTGATCAAAGTTCGCATAAAGATGTGATTTTCGATCAATTAAACAGCAGATTTGTGAACATTTTGTTGTATAAGGTGTTTATTGAGTGATATGATTAAAAAACAACCGAGCTTTATATTATTATTATCATTACTTTATTTGGTAAGGCTTGTTTACTTTTGTAAAAAATAATTTATATAAAGTAATGTAGACAAACTTGAAAATTGTCAAAAGTATTCTCATCAGTAAGATATTGGCAATAAGTTATCGAAATGACCGAAATATTTTTGTATTATAAATATGTCGAAGTAATCAACATATTTTGTATCATAGAAATATTTCGGGATAATTAAGTAAATTCATAACAGAGAAATTTTTAGTATAAAGATTGTTGTATCTAAAATATTTCTCAGAAAAATGATTCATTACATTAAAAAAATAAAGTAAATCTTTTGATACATAAAGTGTTGAATCATTTGTCCAATTCTTATCTTTTAATGCGATAACCATATGTGCAATGCTTGAAATATTGTAAACTAACTCGTACTATAATTTTAGGATAATCCATTTGGGAAAGGAAATTTTTATCGAATAACTGGATTGAGAGTGCGTTTCGATTCGTTTAGCTTGGTACTATGATCTATATTCCATTAAATCTCTACCCAATAGTAACAAGTTGTTTCGTAATAGAGATTATGCGAAAGATCTTATAAAGAAATAAGAGATGACGTCAAGTTGATCATTTTGATTGATGGCGATGACGATTATCGAGCATTTAAGACAGTCGATATAATCAAGAAGCAATTGTACAACATCCCAATCTGTGTTGTTGGTCAAGCAGATCTTCGAGAGAATTTTGAATCTGAATCAGATGAGTTAATTTAAGACGACACGGTGCATCTGTTCTATGGTTCTGATATAGAAATATCAACTCTTGTCGTAGATATCGAAGATGAAGAAACATTGAACAGAACGATTCTGGATTGGAAGAAGACACTGAACTTCCTCGACAGTCATTAGGTCATAGTCTTTTATTTTACTACGGAAGATGGTAATGAGCCGGAAAATAGTGAACAGATATTTAGTGATATATTCAAAGACATTCCGCTGAGTACATTACGTTTGCTTGGTAGACCATCGGTAACTGGAGTAAATCATCAGCTGAGATGGAATCTCGTCCCAATGCCGATCTCGTATATGCAATTATTGGTTTTTCTATGATTTTATTCGTAATTTTGTTGTCTGTTATATATATTATTTATTTTGATTGCTTTTGCGCACTCAAAGGAAAAGTTTGAACGAAATTCTTTATGAATTTAGCACTTTTTCCACTTCGTCTCTTTTTTGCACCTTTCACCTCCTCCTTTCTATTTATGTTTACCTTTTTATTCCCTTCATCCATATTATTCTCTCATTACTCATGATGAAAAAGTCAAATAGTGGGAATATATTGGCGGAGTCAAAGGATGTTATCGGCGAAAGTCGAAAGATGCCAAATAGCGCCGACAATTATTAAAAATAAGGAGTTAAAGATCAAGAATTGCGAAAACAGTTTCAAATGGACCAACAGTGATAAATATGTTTTCCCGCCAAAGCGATAAACATTTCGAGAGGAGGAGAAGCCCCAGAAGAATTTTAAGGGTTCGATTTGAAGCAGGATGAGTGCGTTCGACTACAAGTTTCTGCACCGACATAGCTACAGTTCGATGAGGACAAGGACACATTTACAGCAATAGTTCGACAATTCAAATCGACAATTGAGCAAGAGATCACTGTTAGTATCCTTTCATTATTTATCGCGTATTGTTCATCTACTGTTTACGATTGTATAATACGATATTGTGTATAATGTCGTATTACCAATAAAGCCTATTGCTGTCCTTGCCGAGTCACAATAGCAACAAGAATCCAACTCCAATCCAATTACAAATCGATCATTTTTTCTTCCAATCAATCGTGATAAACAATGCTAAACAATGCGACTCCTTTGAAATCAAAAGGGGCCAACAAGCCGAGAAGATGAACATGCTTACCGCCAAAACGCTCCGATTTATAAATATACAAAGTGAGGTCAACCAATCATGAGGCGACATATTGGAGGAGAAGTAATCCCGAAGGATTTGAAATATCAAAAATCAGGACTTTGAAGTTTGAACCAATTTTGATCACACAGTTCGATGACAGCAAAAATTCAATTTCAAGTTCAGTGACAAGTCAATTTCGAGGACAATTCAGCGGTAGTGAAAACCAAAGTTCAATATACAACCAATAGTTCAGCAAAATCGACAGTAGTAGTAGAGCGAAAGGAGAACGACAATCGTAAACGGAAAATACGACAACGTAGTGAGCATTCAAGTGGCTGCTACTGTTGACCTGTCGGAATCACAACATCAAGAAGAAGCAGTCTTTGATCCAATCGAACGACAAACCAAATCATATAGTTATCAGATCTCTTTTCCAACAAAAGCAGTAGAGCGATGTGCAGCCAGACTTGAAGATGCACGATTGCGAGCACGGCAGTTGCATTCAGTGAAGGAGCGAAATAGACAAAGAATGGCTCGAATACGTGTGACAGGTAAAACATGCTTTTTCTTAAAAAACAGCGCCATCTGTTGGGCGTAAACACAACACACGTTATACTAAATATTTTGCAATTCCATTTCAACGTCTCCGAGCATTGCTAAATTGAATTTTCATAAATTTCTCTTTGTTTTCATTTTGATTTAATTATTTCGTGTGACATTGCGTTGGATTTGAGCTTTATTGTTTCCGTAGAGTTCATTTCGTGAGCATAGTTATTTTTTTCTTTTTCCATTGTTTTTCATTTCGTTTTCTTTTTTTTTTTTTTTTTTTTTCAATTATTTTTCAGTGCAAATGGGATGGAATTGAGCTGTGTCGATTGATTGGCATTTGAATTGAAATATTTCGTTAGTATTTTTATTTTTGCCTTTTCTTTGTTTTTTAGTCGTTTTTCCTTTTTCAGTGTTTTGCAATTTTATGTGTCTCTATCATAATTTTCTTTCTTTTTTAGTGCAATCGATCTGCTTTATTTCATCCAAATAATGTCTCGCAGAAGATCAAACTTAGGTCGTCGTATCACTGAGCAGAAGTAATGCGAGAATAATTGCAGATCAAACTGAGAAAGAACAAGTACCAGTAAACGAGTGAAACAGACAAAGAATGGCTCAAATACGTGTTGAAAAGCAGCAGAGCGATGTACAGCCAGACTGAGGATGCACGGTTGCGAGTATCGCGTTCGTGTTCTGCAGCTTCAGATCTGCTTCGTTCTGAACAGAATGAACGCGATAAATTGAAGTGGTTGAAAGATGTAAATGAGAAATAGAAGATCAGCGTCAAACATGACTTCGTGTTCAGCAATTACGCGATTACAATCGCCTCACATTCTAGTACAACTCAGCTGATGATTATAGTTTGAACCCGCATATTCTCATCTGCATCATGACTGAAATGTGTCCTTATTGCAAGGTTTGAAATTTATTAGAGAAACGAAAGAAATGTGTTGCGCCGCCGGGAAAATTAAACTGCCTCAATTTGGAGAGTCGCAAGAGCCATTAAAAACTTTGCTTACCGGATATACTGCCGAATCAAAGCATTTCCTAACATCATATTGCTACAGTAATGCGTGGCCAGGTACGAATAGTTAATAATAAAATCAACTATTTTCATTAGAAGAATCTTCCCTATCATGACCGAGCATCCGTAATTCAATAATTGCATATACGAGATCGACATTGGGACGAGATTCCATCTCAGCTGATAATTTACTCCAGTTACCGATGGTCTACCAAGCAAACGTAATGTACTCAGCGGAATGTCTTTGAATATATCACTAAATATCTGTTCACTATTTTCCGGCTCATTACCATCTTCCGTAGTAAAATAAAAGACTATGACCTAATGACTGTCGAGGAAGTTCAGTGTCTTCTTCCAATCCAGAATCGTTCTGTTCAATGTTTCTTCATCTTCGATATCTACGACAAGAGTTGATATTTCTATATCAGAACCATAGAACAGATGCACCTTGTCGTCTTAAATTAACTCATCTGATTCAGATTCAAAATTCTCTTGAAAATCTATTTGACCAACAACAGAGATTGACATGCTATACAATTGCTTTCTGATTATATCGGCTGTATTGATAGTTGCCATCGCCATCAATCGAAATGATCAACCTTACGTCATCTTTTATTTCTTTATAGAATCTCTCGCATGATTGCAAATTATTACGAAACAGTTTGTTAATATTGATGCAATGGCTATCAATTAGTAATTCTACTCTGGCGGTGAAATTATAATTATAAAGAAATGACGTAATAGCGAAAAGAGTCAATGATAAACTATTAATCACTCCTTGTAAAATTGAGAATATCGAAACTTATCTCGATTAATTTAAAGCCGACTTAATAAGAAATTCGAAATTAATGCCTAATTGGAAATACTATCTTAAAATTGAGAAATAATCAACCTAGCTACTAAACAACCAAAATCCAAATGATTCTGGGAAAAGAACAGTCAACAGTGAGAAGAGTTGGTGGAAAATTTGGAGAACGGATTTGGTAATGCTACAGAAATAATGGAAGAAGAATTATCGTAATTGGCAACACACTGGAGGTCGATCACCTTTGGTATTATTATTTCTGTATTATCTATAACAATAATCGTTATCAAGTTGAAATTTGATTTAATTAGGTCTTCAATCTATCTCAAAACATCGAGAAAGGGAGAAATTATAAATAAAGAAGTTGTCATTAATCTTATTGAAGACATAAAAATTCTTCAAAAAAGGATGGGCAAGAAATATCCAGTAATCAAAATGCAGTAGTAGGAAGAAATTCTTTTCGCTATAATCCTAAATATATCCCCATCCCCTGAAATATCTAATATTCTTCAGGCGGGATGTCAGAATACCGAAATATTCTATAATATAAAAATATCGAGGTTTTAACATGTGACTTCGTAACTGTTTCAATTCATAAATTATTTAATCTTTCAAACTTTAAATTTATATGTAATGTCACAAGTTTCAATAAAACAAATCATTTCCATCAGTTACATTTATGATCATATACGGGTTTAAAATAATCTAAATATTTATATTCCTCCCCAACTACCAATCATTCTATCATATAAATTGTTAGATTAACAGTAATATTTAACCGATTAGTTGCAATATTTATATTTATTGTTCTATATCAAAATTTTAAAGCAATAAAATCATCTTATAAACAATCTCACTATAAAAAAGATTATTATCTGCTTCATTCATTCTTTCATTTTTTCACTTTTTTCACTGGTTTACGCGGCATTTCTTCACTTTTATTCTAATTTTTACCAAATATCGTAGATTCGTCCATAAATTATATTGTAACATAGTTGCGGTAATAAAATTACGTTACAACAAAGCCTCTAACACTCAACAAATATACCTATTCCTATAATTCAATTCCCTAGAAATCTTCCCAATTTTTTACTTTCATGATAATCGAAATCTTCCGCGAGAAGAATTACGACAGCAATATCAAATCAAGAAACGGATCATCAAGTAAAAAATTAAATTTTTTGAGCTCTATATTTAAACTCGATCAATTAATCATAAGTGATCGGAACTCATATAAAGAGAGACGGCCCCTGCAAAAAAAAAAAGAAAGCAAAAAAATATGCGGAAATGGTCTACGACAAAAAAGATATCTTAAGTTTAATAAATGTGGGAAGAAAATAATCATTATTTTAAACATATGTATTGATGATTTTAAATTAGCTCTTCAACATTCAGACCAAGTAAATACCAAGAGCCAACCCTACTAGGGTCTCATCATCTATCATTAAACAATATGCCTACTATAACTATCACTACCAATCTTTAGTGGCAATCCAAAGTTGTGACGTTGAATTTTGGAGTAGCTTCAACTCAGCTATACATCCCCAAAAAGTCCCAGACATTCAAGACTCAACTATTTAATTACTTTAATACTCAGCCATTTAATTTCATGTCTAAGAGATGCTTTACTAGCTGTGAGAGATTATAACATCATTCCAGAAAATTACGAATTAATAAGAACAGGGTTAATTGAAAAATGTACCAAATCTATCACTCTAAAGAAGTTGCTATAGAAAAAATCTCATTCTGTCAAAAGAGACGATAAAGAATGGAAATTAGTCGTTGAAGCGATCAGAAGAGTTCTTCGACAATTGGAAGCAATGAGTGAGAACCTGGAACATTCTAGTATCGAAACAACAACAGAAAGAGATTGCAGCTTGAATTTTGGACAGAATTTATCAATTAAAATTGGGACAAGAAAATTGGACTGTAAACAAATTCCGACAATTCTTAGTGAAAGTGGCCAAAGAAACGAAGAAGTAAATAGGACTCGAATTCTAAGTAGGGAGAAAGAATCAATCGACCGAATCAATCAAACCAAAACGAACTCCATGCCATGTAAGGGAAGGAACAGGAGAAACTTTAGTCTTAGCCATAATTAAGCAATCCAACGAAGTGGTCTTAAGTTGATCAAAGAATGAAAGAAAATTTCAAAGGTAACAAAACTAGGAAACCCTATGCTTTTTTAAATTAGGACCACTGAGATAATTAATGTCATATTTATTTGACATTTAAACACAAATATGTCGAAAAATCCGAAAGATATAATTAATATAAACAAGGAATGTTAAAGGTTAAGAAGCGCGCGTAGTTCCAAATGGACCAACAAACCAGTAAATATGTTTGCCGCCAAAACAATAAATGAAAGGATAAACATATTTTCCACCAAAACGACAAATATGTTGGACAAATCCAGCAATGTCATCAAAGGACGAATTCAAGCAGAAACAACAACAAACTTATTTGATCAAAAAAAAAGTAACCATTCGCTGTAACCCCCAAATTCTTCCTTCTCAAGGCATCAAGTTTCTTCCGGTCGGGAATGTCGAAAAAATCCAACAAATATAATTAATATTAAAAAAAGCGCCGCAATCTGAACTGGTCTTTAGCCGCATCTACAACTTCCCCCTGGTACAATGCTAAAAATGTGGCCGGTAGCTTTAAAACAAGGACAGTAATAGAAGTTTTAAAGCACTAACTATTGTCTTTTGCAACAAAATACATCATTGAATCAGCATTAAAAAAGTGAATAAGTATATTATATCACCTATAATTAAACATTTTTCTTCAAAAAGAAAAGGGTATAAAATAGTCTAAGTTAAAGATGTTTTTTGTATTCCAATGTGCTCTAGCAGCGTAGCTGTGCAGATACTTGTTTCAAAGATGGTATGTTATAGCTGGTTTTGTCTTGTGTTAAAGGTTAAGAAGTGCGTAGTTCCAAATAGACCAACAAGCCGGCAAATATGTTTGCCGCCAAAACAATATAGGAAAGGATAAACATGTTTCCCGCCAAAACGATATCAGCAAAAAAAGAGCCATGTTTTACCTATGAAAGACAAACATGTTTAAAACGCTCCGATTAATTGATAAACAAAACGAGATTGACCAACATGAGAAGACACGTTAGATATCAGAAAAGAAGGAGAAGCTCTGTCGGAAAAACCGAAATAAATTTTTAAGTCTCGAAGTATAGAAATTTGTTCTACTTTGATCGCTATCCAGTTCATTTGTAAATTCCTTTAGATTATACTTTGAACACCTACTAAGTCTATGCCATAAACATCTAGTAAATCCGAGTTACTTCTATCTTAAATTTAATGGTAAAATTATGTTTATAAAGCATTTCCTAAACAAAGGATTCATCTCCTATGCAAAAATTCCAGTGCTTTTTCATAGTGAGTGATGAATCTGTTATCTAATTTATAATCATTTAACATGTAAAAATACGCACATTCGGTATGCTAATCATGTTTTATGACTATCATATCGTACGTAAAATTGAACACATCCTATATGCTAATTTATAACAAAAAATATATCTTTTCTCATGTACCAATCTCTTAGAGTGAGAAAGCTGTGTAATTTGCATTTTTGTATTGTGTGCAACTCCGCTTATCTAGAATATATAAAGGGTTATCTTTTGTCTAATTGCTGTTATAATTGAAGCTATTGGCTGACAAACTATTAACTGTTTTTATAATTTCGACGCTGCAATTTTCGATTTGTAATTTTCGGCTGTTATAATTTGGAATTTATAATTTTTGACTTTGTTAAACTACTGTTGATTCCACATATTGTATCTCGATCATTTTCCATTAATATAATTAATTATCTGCAGTATTAACAATAAATTTGTTAATACTGCAGATAATTAATTATATTGATGAAATGATTGGCCACGCATCATCAATTCGACTCAAAACGTAAGTACTTACTGTTCATTATAATTAACTCCTAAACTCAAAGAAAAATTGGATTCTACTGCAATAACAAATTCATTAACCGAAACGGGAATGCAAAAAAGCAAACGAACCTTATTTTATGCAATCAAATCAACACAGTCAACCCAAGCTACTCAGAAATTCAACAAAAAGCCTTGGCATATTTGACATAGGTTTACAATTATCTTTTGTTTCCAAGAAATTAACGAATCGATTGAATCTTCAAAGAAAAGAAAAACAATAACCAAGAATCGCATCATTTGGTAATAAGGCAACAAAGATTTGTTTTGCTATCAAAGGAGTAATCAGGATAAAAATTGGAAAAAGAAGTAAAACTGTTTAAAGTAATTACAAACTATTTAAAAATGAATAAAACTACTTAACAAACGAACTGCAAGTAGTCAAATAGGATGAAAATCAATAATATCAATAAAATCATCAATAAGATCAATAAAAAAGCAAGACCAGCTAAATGGTCTCAAGAGTTGTTAGTCAAGAGTCATTTTTTGAAACAACCTGACGTCCTAGAGCAGATTACTTCTTTAAATTTATCCAGCTAGATAAGGCTGAGAATTTAAGATCTGAATTCTTTTTACTCTGTACAAAAGTTGGACCTGTGATAATTGGGATGAAAGCGCAATATCAATAGAACCCACATGTGTTGCTAATACCATCAGATAAAGAAATGATTCAATAGTTTCCTGGTAAACCTTTATTTTAGGTGTAAGATAAACATTGCAAAAAAAAACAGTTAAAATAGACTAAATTTAAAAACAAAAGAAATTAATGATACCTAAAACGGACAACAAAAAAAAGATGTAAAATGGACTAAAATTAATGACCAAAAACATCATGAAATCAATATAAGATTCAACATTTTCCTGTATAATTTTGTTGTAGGCGCAAGATAAACATTGCAAAATAACAGTTAAAATAGACTAAATTTAAATAAAAAAGAAAATAGTGATAGCTAAAACGTACAACAATTTCTGATATAGATCAGTTTTGGAAAATAGAACAAGTAAGCATTCAAGAACAAGCTGATGAAAAGTATTAGAATAATTTAAATCGGGAAAACTCATTATTATTGATGGAATAGATGACAATCGTAACCAGAAAAACCTATTTTTGAATGAATGAATGCCAGTTAGTAATTCCACTTTAGCTGCAAAACTACAAAAAAAAAAAAAAAAAAAATGACGTAACAGTAAAAAGAGGCAAAAGAAAGCTGTTAATCACTCCGTGCAAATTTAGAAAATTCGATTCAAAAATTGTCGAATTCTAAATACGAATAATAAGAAGATTCGAAATCGAAAGAATCAATGCAGATCTGGATATATTGGCTCAGAAATAGAAAAAAATCAATTCTAACCAACTTAAAAAGGAACTTTTGTGGGAAGAAATAAGTCAACAAGGAAAAGAATTAGCAAAGCAATTGGGAAATAAACTTGGTAAAGTTACAGAATTAATACAAGAATTAATGATACATTAGAAATTGATCACTGTTGGTGTATTTTAGTTTTATTGGTTGCTACCATGATAAAAATTAATAAAATTCAAACTCTATTTGTACATCATGCACTAAAATTTCAAATCAAAGAAAAGTTATGGCTATTTCTATGGGAACTATACAGATCCCTTCACCAGATAAAAAGAGAAAGAAATATCCATCAAACAATCTAAATTCAAGAAACAAAGTACTTCTCGCTACATCTTTTTCAAATTCTTCCTTCTAAGGGTCTTAATTTTCTTTAGTCGAAAATGTCGAAATAACCAAAATATTTTTACAATATACATCGAAATAAAGTATTTTTACTATAGAAATATCTCGGAATAATTAAGTAAATTAATAATCTATGATTTTCCAATATATTTAAAATATTTTCCAAAACAAATGATTCATTACACAAAAAAATAAATAAATGTTTTGATGCGTAAAGTGTCAAATCATTTATCCAATTATCTTTCGATCTGAACATAACCATATATGCAATGTTTAAAATGTTATAAGCTAACACTTACTATATATTTTAGGATAATTCATTTGGAGAAAAAAGCTGTCATCGAGTGAATGGATTGAGACTATGCTCCGATTCGAATCAAACTCCATACTGGCATCCAGCCCATTTAAATCCCTACTCAACCACAACCCAGTTCAGTCAAATCCCACCAAAACTCTTCTATTAGTAATAATAAAGAAAAACAAACTAGTGATCGATTCCATTCATGATATTTCTCCAGCAATTGTCTTACAACGTATACGAAGAATAAATCTTTCGTCAATCAATAAAACCTTTATCATAACTATTTAATCAAAAAACTTCTCATGACAAAAACTTTCACGACCTGTAGAGAAAAAATAATAGTGCGATTTCCAGGATTTGGAATGTCAACATTTGCTGCATCAAAACAACGAAAATTATCGATACACAACACTGTTCAATTTAATTTAGACTTTTTTGGTAATCTCCAAACAACTTCCTCTCACAACATCAGGGTCAGTATCAAGATGTATCAAGTTTATTATCATCATTGCCATTCCAATAATCAGATAAGGAAGGAATTAATGCATTACTGCATCATTCCTCCATCAGTGTTCATTAAAAATACTAGATTGGACGACTGTAATACAAGTGTTGCAAATCATATACGATGTTACGCTGAGTAAATTCCCAACCATTCATATTTAGCTGACTTCCACTTCAGTGACCGTTGTTTATCAGCAGGTACGGAATGACTTGATAAGCAATCTCAATCTGATTGCCTCTACGTCGGCAATAAGGTATGACCTCCCAATTTAATATTATCAAGAAGAATCAACATGTCTAATTCATGTACAAATATGCAGCCCAAACTACAATAAATTTAATTTTATTCATTGCAGACTGCAAGAACATGATTCTGATGGGAATTCAATGAACATACCAATATTCTGTATGAAGAGTGATATACAAACGGCTTAGAAAAAAAAAAAAAACAGTATGCGATTTCCAAAATTCTGAAATTTTATCACATGCTGCATCAAAAACAACGAAAATCATAACTATTAAATCAGAAAAACCAAGACTATCAACATTATTTCCAAAAAATGAATTTTGTTAAAGCCTTTCTTTTTCATTGAAAAACTTTACTCTTAACAGGAAGGATGAGATCACTTCCAGAAAATCTCAACCTACATAGGCATTTGGACATTACGTGTACACAATTATTTCGAACTAGTATATTTGGTAACGGCTTTGGTCCCTTCAGACACAGCATGTTTTGCCAGTTCACCGGGCAAAATAAGTCGAACGGCAGTTTGAATTTCACGCGATGAAATAGTCGAACGCTTGTTATACTGAGCTAGGCGACTTGCCTCTGCGGCAATACGTTCAAAAACATCGTTTACAAACGAGTTCATGATCGACATTGCCTTCGAAGAAATTCCTGCAAAAACAACTTGAGACTAAGTACCTAAGAACATACAGTTCATTTGTCAAACAACACATTTACACCTGATCAATAATGTATCAGAATTTTATTTTTTACACTACAAAACATCCGAATGTTGCCGAGCAAACCAAAATTGTACCTGTGTCAGGATGAACCTGTTTTAGGACACGATAGATGTAGGCGGAGTACGATTCCTTACGTCGAGATTTCCGCTTCTTATCACTACCGCGAACTTTCTGCGATTTCGCGGCTTTCTTTGCTCCCTTAGCAGATGGCTTTGGCGGCATCGTTTTAGCAATTCTTTACTGCGAAATATAAGAGATCTGAAGAAACAGAAACATTCATCATGAAAATCAAAAAACCATTTGATCCTATTCCCTCTCTTGACATGGACAAACAAACCTCATCGTGAATTATCTCTCCGAAAATTCGACAAAGAGACGATTCAAGACACGATTTAATGATAGAAGTAAGAGAAGCAATCCAGAGATTGCTTAAACGAAACATTTCATACAAAGTATCATGAGGATACCTCACAAAGTAACAAACAAACGAAAAAATACTACAGTGATACGTACATCCTCTGCCCTTGCCAATCCTCAAACCAACCCGCGATCTCCCGGAAAAAACACCAGCATCCCCTCCTACCCCCAGTACAGCCTTCTCGGTTGCTGAAACCATCGCCCATAAGCACAATGTGCAACACACTCGCACTCCCTTTTATATGAGATACCGAGCGTTGCATATCCAAGGCGACGCCCAGTTTACTAGAGAAATAGGCGTGGCCAATAGAATCAGTCCGCTCGCTCACTGATATAAATAGATGACGCGTGGATAGGAACTGTTGAGGCGAACGCATTGAAGCGGTACGTTCTCGTTGAGCTGGTTGGACGGGTAGTGGTCGTTTATTAGGCAACAGGCGGTGTTGTTATATGGGATACGATCAACTCCTACTAGTAGTCATTTATTAGTGTGGGGACTGGTACGGCCCGGTACATCGAAATTCGGTTTCGGGAGATTGAGTTGGAGAAGAGGAGCTTGGTCGATTGTGGGTCGATTATATGCGTTGAATGACCGTTGTATGCACAGGAGTTATCAGGTTATTGTAGATAGATTTTTTGGTTTCTTTCAGATTGAATTATGTCAGGACGTGGAAAAGGTGGCAAGGCGAAGTCTTCTGGGAAAGCGAAAAGCCGTTCGTCGCGTGCTGGTTTGCAATTCCCGGTAGGACGAATTCATCGACTGTTACGTAAGGGGAATTATGCAGAGCGTGTTGGTGCTGGTGCTCCAGTATATCTAGCTGCTGTTCTGGAATATTTGGCTGCCGAAGTGTTGGAATTGGCTGGAAATGCGGCGCGTGACAATAAGAAGACACGAATCAATCCGAGACATTTGCAGTTAGCTGTACGCAATGATGAGGAATTGAACAAACTGCTTGCTGGTGTGACAATTGCGCAAGGCGGTGTACTGCCAAACATTCAAGCGGTGCTACTGCCGAAGAAAACCGTCGAAAAAGCTTAAAAGTCGAAAGGGATGCGTATTACTACCGTATTATTTATTATCAAACTTTTTTTTTTGTCATTTTTTTAGTGGCATAGGGGGGAGGTAATACAGGTATTCTTATTCCCAAACAGATATGTAAAATGAGATAAAAGACGAAGTTGTTATGATTATCGAATTCTACGAAACGTATTCTCCGTATCTTTATCATCTACCTCCTATCACTCTCTTCAGTCTTATGCAATATATTCAATATCTTTACCATTGTTTGTATATAATGTTTAATATTATGAAAATCTGCCGCACAGATATGATCTCGTGTGCTATTGCTTTGATCAATAAATGTTTACCTTTTTTGGTATTGTTGACATGCAAAATACGGCACGTGAAAGCATGCATGAAATGTAATATATCTGACACAAAATTTAGAAGCATCATAATTGTCAAGAGAAGGGTAAAGTTTCAATGATTAAAACGCATTTTTCGTCACATATATGTTACGCTCTTCCTTCCGAATGTATGAATTCTCGCATTTCGCACAATCTCATCATGCCTACTCTTATATTTCTCCACGCAACTTACATTTTTCACGTAATTTATATTTTTTCACGTAACCCAAGCAATTTCACTAATATTTTTGATTTTAGATTCAGTGTTGATCGTTGGATAATATTTGGCAGAATATTCAGAAGGAGGGGGGGCGTGAATTTTGTGTGTTATATTGAATGAGTCCCGGAGAGGTCGTACTCATCGTTGATATATAAGCTCTCCCGCATTTATTGCGATGTAATCAGTCTGCATTAATTGTAATTGTTGTTGGTTGATATAGAACCATGTCGGGACGTGGTAAAGGTGGTAAAGGTTTGGGTAAAGGTGGAGCGAAACGTCATCGGAAAGTGTTACGTGATAATATCCAAGGAATTACAAAGCCGGCAATTCGACGATTAGCACGTCGTGGTGGAGTGAAACGTATTTCGGGTCTGATATATGAAGAAACACGTGGAGTATTGAAGGTATTCCTTGAAAATGTGATACGTGATGCGGTAACATATTGCGAACATGCAAAACGTAAAACAGTTACTGCTATGGATGTAGTTTATGCATTGAAACGTCAAGGTCGGACACTTTATGGATTTGGTGGATAAATAATTTTACGTGAAAGTCAAAATGGATGAGGGACAACAGGAAGATGAATTAACGTGAATAACGTGATGATCATTAAATTTGTGTTTTTTTTTTTTTTTTTTTTGCTTTTCCTTCGTATCAATATGATTATTATGATGTAGTTTCGTAGTTTGACTTCAAATTGTTTAGATCTTGAAGCTTTACTAGCGATGTAACTTTTTTTTTTATAAATTTTGAAATTAACCAAAGTTCGTATAAACATATAATTATCGATCGACTAATCAGTAAACTTGTTTATGTTGTGAACTTTTTTTTTTTTTCTTTAAGAAAAATTAGAGAAACATAGGCGAAGTCTCAGTTCAATTGTTTAAGGAATCAAATAGTTAGTCTAGAATTTATCTAAAATTATTTTTAAAAAAATGAATTGAAAAACGAATAAGTATAAATGAATGGACTAATGTATCGTTTATTGAATGAAATGATAAATCGTTTTGAATGTATTTACTCTCTCTCTTTTTTTTTTGTATTTGTTTATAGTGATCTCTGGCAATTTTATTTCATAAATTAAATAAAATTTCATTTTTATCAAAAAGCATTTACAAAAAAAAAAAAAAACACTCTGCTTCTCTTTAAAAGGATCCATCCATTTGATCAATCTCTCTGTTGAAATAACAGTCCTATGATGGTGAGTACTCAGAAAGTTATGGTTATCGTATTATCACAATTTCTGAACTTTAATTAGTTTTTATTAGATCTAATTATGCTTGTTATCAATTCCTGTAATATCTCTACCAATAAATTTGTTTCTTAAAAAGACTGGTAAAAGGAAATATGTATAGGAGAAGGGGATATAAAAATGTATTAATGATAAGTCATCTCTAAGCTAACAATGGAGTAAAAGTAATTTCACAGATGTCTAATTGATTACTGGATGAGTTAAAATAATCATACAAATGTTCATGAATCATCATTTAATGTTTCTTACGTCCAAGCATATGACATTCATGATCATATCAGGAAATAGGTGATAATGTGTTATTGATATAAAGATATGTAAATGCAACATGTAATAAAATTTTTTCTATCTCAATACTATCTTTTATAGAAACATTGAAATGTGTATGCAAATAAATATCATTTTTAAGAAATATTATCCGTAACAGTATTATTCACAAGAAAACGAACTAATTTTATAATTTTAGCTTAGAATATAACCAATAAATACATTGTAGAATATGGCGATATTAATTAAATGGTTGCAGTATGCGAAGGATTGATTAATTTTCAATAACATATTAATTATTGATTGGTAAGATGAAATATTAACAAAATAAGATAAAAAAGTAAGGTATTAATTATTGATTGATAAGATATTAATTATATATATATATATATATATATTTGAAAATTAGCGAGAATCTTATCATAAGCATAAGTTTATGATCGCTAACTTTCGATGTAAATTTTATTTAATAATCAAAAATTACGGATAATGATAAGAATTAAAATAAATAATACTTTTTCTCATTTTTTCCACTTTTTGTTTTATTCTTATCAATCAATGTTTTTGAGAATGAAATCTTTCATATTGTAAGATTATTTATTATATTTCATATCTTATTATCTTAAAATTATTATTTCTTTTTTTTGAAATATTTTTGTCCATTCAATTACCTTAAATATGTTAAATGGAAAACATTGATTTTTATTCAATTTCGAGTTGCTTATCTGACTGTTATGTGTAAGTGTATGTTGTCATGATATTTTAAATGGTCAGAAATAATTTAAATTCTCCAATTACAATAGATATTGAAGTAAAGATTAAAGATTGATTTTCTTTTTTAGCAGTTTTTGGTATCAAATTTTTGATTTTTATTGTATTTCACAAACAAATATCATTGGATGATATCATCAACTAGTTATTCATATTTTTCGTTTTTTGCTTTATTCTTTTATTTGAATTGATCAGCATGCCAACATAAATGCGAAAGGATAAATTATAGTAAACTGATAAGTAGACGATAAAATTTGGAGCATAAATTCTGAATTGGAAGACTTGAAACTATTTTAACTATAATTTTCGAAATTTCAAAATTGTCAAAATTGTTATTTGGCTAATTTTATCAACATTAATAATATGAGTTAGTCGCTTAAGAATTTGTATTTCAGGATATTTCTATCCAGAATTCATTTAATTGATGACAGGAATGTAGCAACATTAACTGAATGATAACAGTTGCGAGTCTAACTGATAGTTTGCAATACAATAAGAGAGAAAAAAAAGATGAATAAAGAAGTTTTAAGAATTCCGATTTGCAGCATTCCTCTAAATTTAAAATTTATTGGTTTTCATGCCCGATAATTTTGATATTGCTGCCATTCGTGGCCAGCTCAAATTTTAGAAACCAATATTTGTCAAATTTAGTAGTTATATAAGAGAATGAGTCATGAGAATGGAAAAATTTCTATATTGAAATAAAAATTTTTGGTTCTAAATCTTTCATTTCAACATTGGCTTAAATTTAATAAAATATACAAATTAAAATAATTGCATCAAATTAGTCCAAATTTATTACCAGCAATAACAAATATGCTATAATAAACTAGAAATATATTTGTTTTGTAAGATTAAAATTTGATGCTATTATAATTAAATTATAATTTTCAATCAACATTTTGATGTCTCATGAAATTTTAATGTTGATTGTTATATCATAATTTAATTTATTATTTAAAAGTTCCATTATCTCATTTTAATCACATTGATAACTTGAAACTTTTCCAGGCGTATTTCTCTTCATAATCAATTTTTATACATTATTGCATAAATTATTTTTCACTTTTTTGTATGTTTTATTATTAAAATTTTCATACTGAAAGATTTTTTTTTTTTCTAGTCACAAAGTTTGAAGTTTCTTTATTGATATAATTTTTGCTATTTTCATTGTTCTACGAAATGATAAAAAGATGAAAATTGTAAAAGAGATTGACAAATTGTAATAATATAGATCTTCTCTAGGCGATACATATAAAATATTGTACGATTCATGCAAGGAAGTAGTACTGTGTCGATTAATCAGATAATTTTAAAATCAGATTTAATTATCTATGTCACATATAGCAACATATGAATAATATATCAATGATTGTGATACTGATAAATTTCATCCATATTACTGTGATAATAATCAAAGATTTAAACTGAATTTGTTTAAACAATGATAATCCGTTGGATAATGCATGTATAAATTTTCATTCTTAATTTCCAATTATTTCTAGTAAATTAATTCAGGATAATATTTTGTTAATATTATTCTTTATATGGTTATGCATTCAAAACGATTTAATTGTGAAATGATTCTAGGAAATAATACCAGGAAATAATTTTAGTTGCTTTAGAATTTTTTTTTGTTTTTCAAACATGCTTGGCAAAAAATAAGTTGGAAGAAAAACGATTGAAAGACGGTTGAAAGAGAAATGTGAGAAATTAAGTTATTCAAAATTTTACGGGATATTTTATGCAAATTTATCAATCACACAGAAATTTCTCCAAAATTTATGGATTGGTAATTAGCCGAATTGCCGATTAAATCAATGAGTAATTCCTTTAACATTACCAGTGACTTACTAAACCAGCATTCAGAACATGAACTATTTACATATAATGCTGTAATTTACTGCAACTATTGGCAAACAAAAATCCTTAATTTTGGTTTAATTGAAAATATTTCGCTGATACATTTATAACATGCTATCGAAAAATAAACTAATGCTGAATTTAAAGCTAAATTTGACAATCAATTAAAGAATATGAAGTTATCAAATACTGATAAAAAAAAATTCGGCAGAAAAAAGTAATTAATTAATTAATTACGTGAAGAATTATGTTTTACATTGAATTTTTATTAATTATCGAAGAAATTGAAATTTTTTTTCACGAAAAAATAAAATAAAAAGATATAACGAATAGTATCTTGGATGTATATCTGCCAACGAAAAAAGTAAAAATGATTCAACAAACTTCCAGCATGCCAAACTTTTCCCATCATACATTTGAGAGTAAAAATGCTTTTCGAAACAACAAAATGTTATCATGAAATTGGTCAATTCAACTTAATGACATTGAAAATAATTATTTCAAATCTCTTTTAAAATCAATCAGACAATAACTGTTCTTTCCCAAATTTTGAACTTTGAAGAGTTATCGGGTGGATCAAAATTTCAAAACTATTATGCGCAATTGGCCTTCTATTTTACAGCCAAAAATAGCTCGTCGAATCGGGAAAATTCTGCTGAATTCTTTGAATGAATTTTTATCACGTAGAATATGCTAATATCGACATTCAGATTTCCTAGTAAAGCGAGCAATAGTGAAATATGAAACACACAAGGAATAATGGTTTACGCCCAGTAACTTTTTGTAATTCCGTGAATATGTCATCACGTTTGAACGTATCAGTTATTTCGAATATTATCATGGCAATTGATGGTTTTGATTTCTCACAAAATTTTAATGCATGCAACAATACCGAAGAATCAGAAAATGAAAAATAACGAAATCCAGTCAGATATCTTGATAAACCTTACAATCAGACATAGATTGATTATCGTTGCTTATATTTGAAAAGTGAATTCAAAAATAACGGAATTATTTATCAAACTATTAATATCATATTGACTTCATCCTTATCAGAAAGACATCATGCAAAATTGGGAAACGGAACAGTTTTGTGCAAATGACTCATTCAGATTAAATTGATCGAGAATGGAAATTAATCAATACAATTGAAGAACTTGAATATATGTACTTAACAATTATAATTTATTTGCAAACCTATGATTATATAAATAGAACCACGCTGAAATGCATCAAGTGATGAGGATACTGAACTTGTTGCATTGGCGGATAAGTAAATTGTTCCTAATTTTACGTCATCGAATACTTCACCGCAAAATAAATAATTTATTGAAAATCAGAGCAAAAAGACATGAATATTTATGTGATATTTAAAAAATTAAGTTACTAATACTTGAAATTATTATTGCACGTCCGTTGTTTCCGAAAATTTTGAATAATGTGTATTTCAAATCAAAGAGTGTCTTTCGTTGCATAATCGTACAGATATATCATGAGATCGAATAGTTTTTTTTTTTTCTGATTAATAAACATAAATCATTGGATTGACTTACTTAAACAAATTTTCACTGTTCTTTGGTTCTTTCGAATCGGTCGATGTGATATGAACCGCAATTTTCTGGCAGTTATTCCACTTTGAGATTGTTTCAATCTATAAAAGTAGTGTTTTCACTTGAATTAAGCACTGTACAACGACTTTTATCAACATAAACTTTAATAAAGTCTTCTGTTCAGTCTGTTTGGCATCAAAGAATTAAAGAAGACACATACATTCCATCTTTCGAATTGTTCTCGTAACTCCGTCTCGTTGTCAGTCTTCACTACAAATGTGGACACTTCAACATTCTTTCCACCAAATATCATTATCTCATTACTGCTCTCCCTTTACAATAAATTATCGATAAAATCTTGTTGATGAAAATGCTGCATTTTAGATTTTATGGGTGAAAATTCAATATTATCATAAAATGGACATGTGATGAATACAAAATTCAAAGCAATGAATTCGTTTTCANAAAATGAATATAAAATGATAGAAAGAGCGCCTTTGTTAGCGCGTGATGATGATGCGCAACGACTAAAGGAGAAAACTATAAAATAAAAAAGAAGAAAATCGGAGCATTAAACCGCTCCCTTTGACATCTTATACAAAATGATAGAAAGGGTGCCCTTGTTAGCGCGTGATGATGATGCGCACTTATTGGCGCGCGACGGTCAT
Source organism: Onchocerca volvulus (assembly GCA_000499405.2). Classification (NCBI taxonomy): domain Eukaryota; kingdom Metazoa; phylum Nematoda; class Chromadorea; order Rhabditida; family Onchocercidae; genus Onchocerca; species Onchocerca volvulus. The sequence goes on along the minus strand of HG738137.1, from coordinate 8,475,237 downwards.
CACATTGAACCCAGTTTAATTTCTATTATTATTGTTAACCGCATCTTTTACCCAAGAAGAAGAGAGAGAGATGGGGGGAAAAAGGAGAATGGCAGAAAAAAAGATAGACAGAAGCTAACCGTATCTTTTACTCAAGAAGAAAGATGGGAGAAAAAAGGAGAATAACAGAAAAAAAAGTAGGCGGATCCAATAAACCCCACCTCTTCACCTATTTTCAGTTGTCACGGACGTGACACGTGAAAAAACGTAACAATATTTACTTATAAAGAAGGTCGATTGGATTAAAAGGTTGTGTCAAAATTTGAAAAAAATCGGTTGCGAATTTACCGGTGATCAGGCGTGAGTAACAGGTAGCATTTGCATTTTTATTTATATAGATGAGGAATTGTATATAAAAAATAGTAGAAAATGCTTTTGAGATGATAAAGATGATAAGACAGGAGATTGAGACGTTTGAGAATGCCATAAAACGAGAAAACTATAAAATTTTGCTGAGTCTGATGATATCTGCGAATCCTTACTGATTATGTGAAAAAAAAAAAAAAAAAAAAAAGAGATGAAATAAAAAATAATCAAAAAACTGTAAACGCTTACTGTAAACGGTAAAAAATAATGCGGTTGAATAATGGCTTTGGTATGATAAAACCATCCATTCCATGTTCCACGGATGTTGAAGGAAAACGTTCTTTTAATTGAAAATGTTAAGAAATTAAACTTCGCTATTGAATATTTCTTCGCTTCATGAGTGAATAAAAATCGAAAAAAAAGAACAGAAAAAAATATAATACCAAAAGATTCCGACCAATATCTTGAAAAGATATGAAAAGCGAACGTAATAGTTAACTTCTTTAGAAAAATATACCTTTACGATTCCAACACAACTGCAGGCATTCTGTGCGATTTTCAGTTGCAAATAAGGTTATCAAATATTCACTCCAGCCAATTTTACTCAAGTCGACATGAACTGGCCATAAATTCTGATCAAAAATCGCAGCTTTTTTTTTTCATTGCTTAAAATTTATCGAAAATATTCGACTTTTTCCCAACTAAAGAAACTTTCCTAAAACAATAATTGCAAATAATTTTAACGAAATCATGGAAATCGGATCTCTCTGTCTCTGAATCTCACTTCTCGATTAGGATGGCCAATTATGCATAAGTATTCTGGTAGAATTTTCGTCGAGTTATTGTTAAGATTATGAGCGAACAACGAAGATTTTTGCGCTCAATCCTCACATATTTAACATATAAATATGCATAATACCGCATTTCGAGAGTAAATCGATTCCCAATGATATATCGGGAAAAACCTCGGGAATAATTCGCGTGTCGAACATATCCAATTTTATAACGACGGTCAAATAATGCAGTCGCGGCAAATTCCTTGAAGTGGCTCACGCTGGAATTGATTTGTCGAAAGAAAATGCAATATATTTGGCATTTTTTCTTTCACTATTTTCAAATTTCCAGTTTGTATTGCCAAAAGTAAAAGAAGAAAATACTAATTGAGAAAACAAATTTGAACCATACTTTAGCATATTGTCTAAATCTCCGTTTTCCAAGTATTGTACAAAATGGTTACGTATTGCTGGAATGGATACAATCTGGCGAAGTGCTTCCAAATTAGGCCAAAAATAATTATAGATATTGTTCATAAATTCTGCGACATGTTCAGGGCAATTCCTTATGTTGTAACTGGTTGATGCTGTTGCTAAAATGTAAGAAAATTCTTTTTTGAAGGATAAACAATTTATGAAGATGCCAATTTTTCAAGAAATAACCTGTGGTATCATTTGGAAGAGCGATATTTTGATGAATTATAATAAGAAACGAAGTGACAAGATGTAATTTCATTGCCGATGCTTTCCTGAAATGATGGCTGTTTTACGGAAAAGTTTATCCATAAATAAACGAAAATTAGAAACCAATTAAATAACAACTGGCTAATTTGACGGAGACTGACAAAACGATCTGTGACAACTCAAACCAAAATCAAATGACAATAATGGATGAGATTTTTTGTCTTTTGTCTTCTTAATATTCATCGTTGAATTGAGTCAAAAGAATCTGTCTTAACATTCCTTGATACACTAAGAAAACAATCGTTTTTAATGAAAAACTTTCTGGGATTATTTATAATTGCATCAACGGAGGTAATACATTCAATATTTACAGGAAATCAACAATAAATCGCAGGCGTGAAGTAAAATAAAGCGGTGATGGTTTTCGTTCAGTCTAAATACTCTTCGTGATTATTTTGCATCAATTGCAATTCTGCACAACACAGAATACGAATTTCAAATGTTGGTAAATCCTGATCATTGAAATAATTTCAAAACGAATTTATGCCTTTTCAAAAAAATGTAAATTTTTTTATAGAATAAAGGATTAAAAAATATATTCCAAGTGTAACTTCCCATTTATTTTTTCTAATCAAATAAATTTTTCAGCGAATTATGATCCAAAACTGAGTTTTGATAGAAACTTTTTATCAAATTTTAAGTATTTTCGAAAACAGCTAATATAATTCAGAAAAATTGATAAAAATCGAACCTAATTGGATCTAATTAGATTCGATTTTTTAAAACATTTCGAAAGTAAAAAGGTGCAATTTATTCCATCACACAAAGAAAAAATAAAAAGGGAAAAGAGATGACAAAAAGTGTAAGCAAAGATTATGCCAAAAATTTGTTTTGTCCTATGTCATTTGGCTTAATTCGATTAAAATGACAATATTCTAAAAAATTTATGAAGCAGGATCATATAAACTATATAAAAATCATTATTTCATTTCCATTTTATGAATATGAGTTAAGTTGATTTCCGTATATTTTCAAATTCATTCTATGGTAGTTTTAATTTATCGTATTTATATAGAATCTAAAAAGTTCAAGTGTTTCCAATAGATTTTATTCATAATTCATTGCAAAAAAACAAGCGATCTATATTATGATGGAATTCCGATTTTTTGTAGTAATGGTATTATCCATGTTTGTAGTGAAGACTGATAATCGAGACAGAGCTATGAAACAATTTGAAAAGTTGAGATCAAGTATTAACAGATAAGATTGATAGAGTCCAGTTATGTATTAAGTCACTCAAAGAGGCCTACGACACGTGGCTCGCATATATCCAAACAATTACCACCACAAAAAAGAGGGATGAAGAAGAAAAAATTTTTGAATCAGTCCTAGAAGGGGAACAAGGACTGTTTCGAATAATGCATGAGGGGCAGGAAGCAATAATAACCCTCACAAAGCACAAGAACGAAACCGAGCAGAAGCTTGAAAAGCTATTAAAGGGAGTAAGAAAGGAACAAAAAGAGATGACTTTTTCCCCCAACCATACCGTCCAGCTTCCACAATTACCACTACCTACCTTTGATGGAGACCCTAGACAATGGAGGCAATTTTGGAGCAGCTTCGATGCTGCTGTCCATTCACAAACAATTCCTGACATTCAGAAATTGAACTATCTGTACTCGAGTCTCAGAGGAGAAGGGTTACAAGCAGCGTTAAGATATGAAATAGCGCCCGAAAATTATTCAATTATAAGAGGATTACTCAAAAACAAATATGGAGACCCTTCCATAATATCGTCGAGATTATACAAAGAACTTCAAACTCTCAAATACAATGAGAAGGAATGGATGACTACCATTGAGAATATCGAACGGGTGCTACGACAATTGAAGGCTTAAGGAGACAACTTGTAGCATCCAAGTACCGAAACCATGATAGAAAGTAAGTTGCCATCCTGGGTTCTTAATAAGGTATACACTCAACGGAAATTTGACAAGCCTTGGACGATTCAAAAATTAAGAAGCTTCCTATCGGATCTAGTAGAAGTGAATCAACAAGTGAATCTTGAACAAAGTTCAATCTCTCAAGTTGACAACAAACCGACAAAGATCAGAGGGGGACAAAAACAAAATTATAAGCATGACAAAAAAAAAAGTTCAAAGGGACAAATGTGTGACAAACACTAGTATTGTTTTAGGAACAATACAGAGGCTACCCATCAATGCCCATATAAAAAAGTTGGAAGATTCGACGCTATGAAATACAGTGATCATTTTGTCATCAACGAATTACAAGCCTCATTCGTAATGGATAAAACCGATCATACAATAATAGACAATAATAGACATGAGATGTGGCTTCAATAATCTTCATTTGATGAAAGGAAACATCATTCTGGACGCAGAAAACGTTACCAATGAAAATATTACAACTCCAAATCAAACTCGGAAAACGACAAAACAACTACTTCTGATAGAGATTTCCCCAGAAGAAACGTTTAGTCCAAACAATGTAAAGTTTCAATATATATATGATTCCCTTAGACGAGAATTTCTTCAATTACTTAAAGTAACATACGAAAGAAGTTGCCAGAATAGAAATAACTCATTATACTTGATTGAAAGAATGTCTGAAATTTATCCTATTATCGTTACTGAAATGTTATTGCAAAAAAACGATGTAATAGCTAAGAAAGAAAAGGTGGTATTACTGGTAGCACCTTGCAAAACTAAGGTAATGCCACTCCAAAACATCGAGTTCAGTAGAGGATTAATAAGTAAATTTGAAATCGAGCGAATCAATGCAGAATTAGAACTTTTAAACCACTATCACGATATCATTAACTCAATATCGTATCAACAAGAAGACGATTCTTTCTGGAAAGAATTTACGAAAGAAGGACAACAATTGGCAAATCAATTGGTGAAAGAATTCGATCAAGTCGAAGATTCGATACAAAAAAATTTGAAAAATATCATGAATCATTGGAAATTAATCACAATTTGTATAAGTATCTTGCTTCTATCAATTGTACTAACTATTATCAAATTAAAATTCGAACTATTTGAAACCTTATTCTGCCTATCCCGTAGACAAAATCCACGTTCAGAAAATGTCATTATCTTCCCTACAAATTCGGTAGAAATCCACACACTAAATGATACAGTTAAAAGCCCCATTATTAAACTAAATACCTTTTCCTACACACCTGAGAAAACTTCATTTCAACTTTCTTCCTCTCTCCTTCTTTTGGGAGTGTCTCGAATTTTGATATCGCGAAACTCCAACAAAATTTCAAACGAATAAACAATTAAATACATTTCTCATTCAAATTGTAAAACTAATCAAACAAATAATAATACATTGCTCTGTAATAGTGAATCACTCAGCTAATTTTACATTCCTTTAGATTTATTTCCCATTTTTTTTTGCTTTTATCTATGTTCATATTTGTGTATTTCTATCACACCGTAATCCCCTATGTTATCAATCCCTAATCGTACTAAATTTGCATTCTTGTTCATATTCACATCTTAATCTTCCCATTTGATCTTGCTGCAATAGCTTGAATAATCATGGGAATCCACTCCCACTTCCTAATGTTTATAAGCCTTATTGTATTGAAAGAGGCAGCATTTTTAACCAAATAAATTCCTACAACTCGATCGTCCACTCAACTCAACTCATATTAATTGCGATTTGGGTCGTCCGTTCAACTCAAATCAACCGCTATTCGGTTCAATTTAACTCAGATTAACTGCCATTCGGTTCTCTGTTTAACTCAACTGTTACTCAAATCCAACCTAACTTTGTCCAACTCAACACACCTCAATCGACTCCCCGCAAACAACGCGAAAGGTAAATCAACCCTGGTCGAAATACTGGTTATTTGGTTATCATAGACATCACCTCCAACGAATCAACAAATCTCACGACAATATACACGTTCATTTATCGGGCTGATATTTTAAAAATAGCTATTGAAAAAATTTGATCATAGACCAATATCGAACATGTTGCTTGAAAAGAGGATAGGTTTCTGATTCTAAAGAAGATTGACAATCTGTGCTTCAATATTTCTCCCTGCTTATTTATAAAGTTTATTTGTGAAGTTTATTACAAAATTCATTTGTTTTTACAAAGTATGGAAAATACCATTGGCATCTTTCCGTGAAAATAGGCGTACATAAAGCACTGAAGATTGATAGAATTAATTAGTTTGCGAAAAATAGAAATTATCTGAAAATGATGACTTCAGTGTTCCTTCGTTTCATGCAGTCATCCTTTTTTTGTAAATTTTTCCGTGAAATATTACATCATCAAGGCCATGTTCATTCGGATGCATTCATTACTGCTAACGTTTCAGATAGAAATCCAAAATTGCTGGAAAAATAAGAAAATCATAAATATTATAAACACGGAGTGGTGAAGTTCAATTTGCGTAATTTTTTTTATTTTCCTCCAAAGCACTAAACAAAGGGATAAATATGTTTCTCGTCAAAATGTTAGTATTAAAAAGTAAATAAGGCAAAGTCGACCAATCAAGGAGGATAAATTGAAGATCAGGGAAGAAGGAGAAGTCCTGGAAGGATATATAAGGATCAAACTTTGGAGAAGAATCATTCGGGTATAAAAATTCTTGGCTACAAATCTCAGCTTTTACAACAACCTACATTTTTACATCAGATCAACAGTTTTTAGATAATCGATCGACAATCATGGACCAATATTCTGCTCTATTAACAAAAAGGGAAGAATAATCCTGTGATCAGTTATTTTGAATATTCTTCGATTACTGTATTATACAGGATGTCGCTGAAATCGTGAGGAGTACCAAGGAAGAAGTGATTTCTTTGTTTTCCAAATGTATCTCTTGTTTGTTTGTTTGGATATATTTCTTTGTTTATGGATCAAATGGCTTTGTACTTTATTCTTTGTTGTAATCAAGGTTACGCGTCAAAAAAGACGCGCTCTCAGGCGCTAAAAATGGCGTTTTATTGCGATCAAATTCTAGCGGGATCCTCCCTTTATAAATAAGAAGAGGGTCCTGACTATAGAATCATTGTCAAAGGATGTGCTACCGCGAGGTCAATTGATTGTATTGATATTGTATTTGTGGTGTATTGTCGCGTTATATTTCGTAATAAAGGTTTAATTACCCAAGTTTGAGGTTTCGAGAACAAAACAACAAGAAAGAAGACCTCTCATTAATTTTCACGGTTAAGAAGATCGAGGACAGAATCCAAGAACTCATAATTATTGTCACGGTCATAGAAGATCTGCGACACAGGAAAAACTCTTCCACCTAACAATAAAATCCTTTTTCAACAAAGAGTCGTTTGCGTCACAAAAAAACAACTTTCTCGACAAGAATATCTTTGTGTCCCATTCGATTCCCAATTCTGAACCAAAATTTCAATCATATAAGCAATAATGTAAACTGTAATTCTTGATATGCGTGATGAATTAACGAACACTTTTACGATTATCGTGATGATGCTCATTGAAAACAATGGACAAAAATTAATATTTAAAATATTATCAATCTTTGATTAAAAATATAATCATGCTGTTTGCGATTTTGATAGAATCATTCTCTCCTTTTGACTTAAATTTAAAAAGAACACTAACACTTGTCTCTAATTTTTTCTTTTTTTTTTCACATTGCACATAATTTTCGTTTTTTTATATTCTTCCAAATTTTCAGCCAATGGTGAAAGTTTGAATGATTATTTTCGTTTTTTAAGAGCAATAACCAGATAAAATTTTACTTCATGAAATGATCACCTATTCTGATCGTGGATGAGATATATTTTGAAATCAATAGTAAATTTATTTTAATCTACAAAATTTAGAAAAAAAAATCTGGAATTCATGACTATTGAGAATATTTAAATAGTAGTATACAATAGCGAGAAAGATGAGGTTGCAGCGAAAAAAAGCAAAAAGAAGAATGTGGTTTTCATATCGATTAGAACACACCGATTCAGAAAAATGATAATGTAACCGATAAATTTGTACATTTCTTTAATATTTTTTCACCGACAAAACCAAATATGAAAAAAGAAAAACTTGCGATCAATGCAGAAAAAAGCGTAATTTATAAAAAAAGCAATCAAAATAACATTAGCAAATAAATATTATAATTGATTCTAAGCTTAAATTATGGACATAAACCGGTGGGAGTAAATTCGATAGCTTAAATTATGGACATAAACCGGTGGGAGTAAATTCGATAGAAAAAAGGAAAAACATTGAATAAGTCATATATGATGACATAATAAACCAAAATATAACAATAAAATGCTTTAGACTGTTTAAATATAAAATAATAATGATAGTACTATTTTTCGTAAAATTCAATCAGAACATCCTAATGCGGCGAGTAACAACTATTTGATAAAATCAAAAAGTGAAAAAAAGAATGGTATTTTTTTGATATATGGCAAGAACGCACAATTTTGGACCATCCCTTTTATCAAACTTTTTTTTAAAAAAAGTTAATAAAAGGGATGACTTCCCCAAAATATTTTCAATATTTGATATTGATTCTCAGTCATTAATAGATTTGTCTACTGTAGCAAGTGGGCATTTGGCACGGTAATCCGATGGTCACGTGAAGATTTTAATAGCAAATATTGTAACCCCAATAACAGCAATGCTGCATAATTTTGATCAAAACTGATTGAAATAGATGAAGAAACGAATTCGCAGAGAGGTAGACACGGTAGCTGAAAACAGCCGGTGCATTCTCAGTCCGCACTGCACAATTTTTTTTTTTTTTTTTTTTTTTTTTAGAAATTTTTTCTAAATTTGTGTATTAGAAATTCCAAATTTCAAAAAAATTCTGGTAACTTTCGAAGTAACAAATATTTGGTAATCTTGACGTTGATTACCATATTTTGATGGAAAAATTCACAATCTTTCTTATTTTTATATCCCATTTAGTGGAAGCCGAATCGATGATCCATATTGAATTGTGCTAATTTAATGTGAATTTTTATTTGAATATTAAGTTCTTCGAGAATGAGAAAATCAAGGATAATAGCTCTAAATCAATTTAAAAAAAAAAAAAAAAATGAAGCTTGGGAAAAAAAAGATAAATAAATAAATGAAATGAAAAAAGAAAGTTTGGCATTAAAAATGCCCAGATATAATTATAGTGCGTGCAGACAGAGAATGATCCAGAAAGATTACACGACATTTAAACAGATGTGGATGAACGAGTATCAAACAATTTGTGAAGATAAAAATTTTTCATCACAAACAACTGTCCCAGTTTGTTTTCATGCATTATATTTTAATAAAATTGATACCTAATTACTTTCTGTTCCATCACCACCATTTATAACATCTTTCTGAGCTGAAATTACTTCATGATTCATTTGGTTGCTTATTTCCAGCACTTTCACTTATTTATTCAAATTATTTGATAATGAATGAAATTATTAATTTCTTGTCATGGAGAAGTAACTATTTAATTCATTTCCAAGCAATAAATAATAAAGGAAGTTATAAGGAATAAAATCAAATCAAAATTAGAAATAAAAATAGGGAAGAATTTAATGGTTTGATAGCAAAAGTTTGCTAAAAATTTGTGCTGTAATTTCTTTGAAACCAATAAAAACTTCAAAAAAGAAACCACATTTTCAATAATAGCATCAAAAAAAAAAGTAATTTCCAGTGGATCATATACATCTTATTAAAAACGAGACTGGTAACTGAAAGAGATTACGAACATCTGTTTAAGGGTACAGTGCTAAGGAAGAAAAAAAAAACTTATTCAGAATGATAAAAGCTTAGTATTGGTAGGCATTTCAATATCGGAATAAATCATTTCAGAAATGTGTGATATTTATATATTCGATAAGTACAGCATTCTTTCTAACAACATTTAGTCTACTAAAAATTGATTAAGAAGTAAAGGAAATGATTTCGAAACTTCAAACCTTGACCAAGTTCCCTGAGTAATGTGCTCATATTGTTTGTGATATCATCAGCTGCATGAAGAAGATCACCCTGTAACTGAGCAGCAGGTACTGAACTAGCTCTCTGCATTGCGCGATCCCGAAATGCGGTTGAAACACGGCTTCCAATACCAATTAATGATTCCGGTATAGCACCCATACTTCCACCTTTCGACTGCTACAAAAAAGAGAAGAGGAATTAATCATACTTCAAAAAAAAGATCGACTTTTGTTACGAACAGATTTTTTTTTTTTTTTTTTTTTTAAAGGGATGAATGGTAGCCTTGTCAGAATATTCCAATCTATTAGGAAAATTATTGGTATGTCTCGGATAAAATAATTTAAATCTCCATCTTGGAAGAGAATTTTTCCCATTCCTAGAATTAATTTCTATCCTGTGATAATGTTGTCTTTGATGAATATAACTATGCAGCGAAAGAAAATGTGAATCATAACTTTTTAAGAGATATTCTTTAAGTGAACCTAAATTCAAAAAATTTTTGAAATTGTTACACTTCTACTTCTTGTTTTTTAATATTTTTATATCTTCGAATTTATCGAACGCTTCTGAATTTAAGTAATTTTCTAAAAAGTTTGGCAATAAAACTCTATAGTAACCTACTTCAATCTATATAAATTAAAGCATAAGTTATACGAAGACAAATATCTTACGTTTAGTTCTAACATAAGCACTTCTAACTGTTGCATCAGTTGTCTTCGTGTCTGCTGCATAACACGCATTTTTTCCTCAAGCTGAGCTTTTCGTTCACGTAAACCATTCAACTGTTCATCTGTATTTTCCAATTCCTAGAAAAAATAAAATCAATATGCTTAAAATTGTATGTAGGTCTTGAAATAAATGGTGGCATTTTAAAAAAAGAGGAAAAAATTACATTTAGACAGTCAAAAAACTTCCTTTTTTTATGTTTCTGATCAATAAATTAAAAAAAAAAAGGGAATACAAAATCAATAATCTATTTTTGTTAACCACTAATCTTTGAAATTTTTATTTCGTATTTTAAAAAAAAGTATTACTTGTTGTTGCTTCAACATTTCCATCTCACGCATCATTTCACCATTTTCTTCTTCAAGTCGTGTAATTAATGTTTTTTCATTAAGATTTTCATCCATGCTAGTTGTTCGATCTTTCGGCAAAACGAATGGATACTTAAATATATTATTTTTTCAAGCTATATACATTAATTATAGAAATTAAACACTTTCCGAATCAAAAGAATTCCAAAAAAAAGATGAATATTTGATTTTTTTTTTAATTACGACGACGCACTAAATGATATTATTTATGATATCTTTAGAAGTTTGACTATTAAGCATATTAATTGCTGAATGAATTACATTCCTGTTAATTACCTGTGTTCGGCCGGAAAGTTTGGCCGAATATCGTGCGATCAATTTATGCTCATCATCCATAGCAGAACCGTTAGTTACCGGGAATTGTCCGGGCAAAATTTGACTTGTCCAATCTTTCAAATCTTCCGAAAACCGTCTTCTAGATGCTGGCGTTATTGGCACAATGTTAGCGAGATCGAGAGGTCGTTCTGGCCGTTCTGGGAATATCGGATGTGTGGAACGATTAGGCACTGGTACACAACGCAACGATTTGTGTATGGAATGAGCTAACTGTCTGCCCGGTGATTTCTGCAAAAAATTTATTCGCAATTCACATAATATACTGCTTGAAATGAAAAAATAAAATGTTCGTTCTGAAAAAAAAAAAAAATACATTCTAAGCGACCCAATGACCAGCTTTAAAAATTTTCTTAATTTTCATTACTAGGTAATCAGTTGTTCTTTTGATACATTAAATTTTCGATTCATCTTAGATTTGACTTAAATCCGATTTCACTGCTCTTCGATGCTAATTTCTATTCTGTTTGACACGATATTCGTTTCTATAGATACAAGTAAAAAATTTATTCTTGCTCTAAGACTTAAAAAAAAGAATTAAATGGCATTTCGAAATATAAAATAAGAATTAATAATTTCCAATATTATTCATCATCAAGTGAAATTTATTATGGTATTTTAACTAAATCAAATATAAAAATCTCAAAATATGCCATATTTCAGAAACAGTTCCTTTTTTTTTTCGACCATTCTGTAGAAAACTGTTTCGATTTAAAAAATTATACTAACTTTAACAGTCAAATTAAAGAGTAAAATCTGGTTGATTCTTATTATTAATAACTTCTTATTTCATATATCGATGATCTATATACAACGGGAAATCTACTCACATAACTAGAATATTCCTTCATTTCATGCTCGTTGGAATGCCCTGAACTTGTCCGTCCACGCCAGAAACACTGCGCACATAATTGATAATTCGTGCAACGTTGACATTTATAACGAAAACCGGTAAATGATCGAACCTAAACAAAAATAAAAAATAACTCAACATATTAGTTTTTAAAACACTAAGTATCATCTCATATAAACAATTCTTAGCGACTAATCTAATCTAATTTGATTCAATTAATGAATTAATCCAAAAAGTTCGGTCAAAAATTACTTCAAATGCATTGTAGAGCAATTCATTAGACTGAAAATGAAAAATGAAAATTAAAAGACAATGGGATTTTCTCTTATATCATTTTCTCCCTACTTCCCTTTCTTTTTTCTTTTTCCATTTATCATCATTTTCTCTTTTCCTTAAATAAGTTAAACTGTTATGATACCATACATTTCGTAATAATACAAGAATACTTAAATTAAAACATGACAAAATTTTAAATTAAACGATCAAACTATCAACCACTAATCCACCAAAGCTGAATCTAATTAGCAGTCTAAAACCTTAACTTTTAGAATTTGTCAAACAACAAGATGATTCTTGAATGTAAACGAAAGATTTTACCTGACAAGCATCACACACAACTGGATGATAAACATTCTCAACACTTGCTATCCTGTGGAGTAGTGGTAACCACATCAAACATGGTGGACAAGGATCGGCTAACATAACGTCCAGAAATGCATTCAAATTTACCTGTTGGTCCTGAAAATAAGAATGTTGAGTTAATTTGAATTATTACTTATGCATATGTCGATATTTCGATCAGAAATTAGGAAGTTATTAATAATACGAATATATTTAGGATTATCTTATTTCTACATTCATTATGTGGGGTTTTCTGATATCGCTTTAACTTACAAGCCAAATACAAGCATTTTTGAAAGTGATCTTACAATATAACAATTGTCACTCCGTTATCAATGATAATTCGACCGTCTCGATTTTATCCTATTTTAGATTCCCAAAAAATATTTCGCGAGATATTTGTTAGTATTTGTTATTCAATCACAATTTTCCTCGAATAACTTTGTCCAAGTTCGATTCCATAGGACATGTATAGTACTTTTTAGTCAACTTTTCCCATATAAATTATTTATTTCAAACTTTTTATAGTTTTCATCTAAAACAAAATATAAACCAATAAACAAACCTTCTGAAAACATTGTTCCAATGCTGTTTCTGTATAACCAAATGTTGGACCTTCAAAAACAGCCGTAGCAAGAGCTAGTACTTGTTGTAAATAATCACTAAATTTGTCCCATTCCATTGTACCACTGCTATTGGATACTTGAGAAAATGCGTCTGAAAAAACTAATCATTTTGCAAGTGACTGCTGAGAATAAAATTATAAACTATAAATAATAAGAATAAATTAAAGTATATAAGGAAATTCATTACTTTTCGCTCATAAGCAAAAATTTAAACCTCATTAACTTTCATCAAATTTTTTGTGCTTTTAAAATTATGAAGAACTTGAGGTTACCAAATCAACAAGTTCTACACTTCACATCTTGCTTCAAATTCACAACTTCAACTAAAAAATCTTATATTAAAATTCAACTTTAAAATTTTTCAAACTTTAACTTCACTTTGTTTTAGCTAATCTTTACTTTGCTTTTCGCAAAATATTTAGCAAATATGTACTTATTACTGAAATATTAAAACCTATGAAAATATCCAGTAATCTTTTATTCGTTACTTTACACAAAAGCCCTGCCCATTGATGTTAGAAAAAAAAAGACTTGTCCATATTATGAATACTAAAAAAAGTAAGGGAGAAACTTTCCAGCGGTCGAAAAAAATGGAATATGAAACTTCTTGAATATCTTGAAGTACAATGAAATTGTGAAATGAAATGGATTTTGACAAATGAAACTTTAATCTTAAGTTAACATCATTAAAAAAGTTCGAAAAAATAATTCTTCTACTTACATCGTAATTTGTCCATTAGTTTACCGGTACATAATGTTGCAAGAGCTATTTTGATAGCAAAAACCGTTAAACGACCAGTTTGCTGTCTAAAATGCAACAGGAAAAAAATCATGAATACTGGGAAATGTTCTAGTTATTAAAACTTCACTAAATTAATTTTTTCTAGAATCACTAATAAACTGAGTTTTTTTTTCTTTTTTTCTCTTTTTTTTTTTTTTTTTTTAAATACGCACAGATGTAGTGATCTTAATTATTAGTTCAAAAATTAAGTATATAATAGCTTATAAAAATAAATAATATGGAGGGTTTTTCTTAAATTCAACTCAAGCATTTCTTTTATTATCACATAGTGATCATTATTAACAAATACAACCTGTCATACGCACCGACGAGGAAGCTAAGCAGAAGTGAAATGGATTTGTCGGTATCGATGTGTTGCGCAACGGGTAAACGCTTGTTTAAATTATGAAATATTGTTGCAAGCAATAATTCCAGTCTTGAGATCTTCACCTGTAATAAATAATTCTTTAGATCATACAAATCTAAAATAAAAAAGAACTGAAGAAAGGTATTATATGCGAAATTTTCAAGTGAAAAGCACTACTAAGAGTAGTTTTGATCTAATTTCTTTGAAAACATTATTTAATCGAAAAGTTTGGTGAAAAATCCTTTTCAAAATTTAATCAAAAAGTTACTTTTTCATTGTTTTAAGATAAGTAAAACCCATTTATAACTAAAACATTTCAAAGCTTCCTCCACTCTCTTTGTTTGTTAAAAATACCTTCTCGACTCTTAACTCTTATCTGCCTCATAGTGAGGTTTCCAATTTACAATACAGAAAATCTAGTAAAAGAATTTGAAAACAATGCCTAATCTGCCGCAATAAATATTCCATTGATTTTAAAATCTCGTTATTAATTACTCTCTCTCTAAAACTCAAACTGAAATATCTAACAGGCCGAACAAGAGTGATGACATGCATAATAATAGTGGATTTATAGCAATCGTCGCTAATTTTTTTCATCTCACATTAATAAGTTTTTTTTTTTTTTTTTTGCTTCTTTGTTAAAAAAAAAAAAAAAAAAAATTCAGTGATTTCGAAAATTTTGGATTGGAATCAGGATAGAAAGATACTAAACCCATACGGTCCAAAATTCTGGTGGCCAAGCAAACCATATGTATGGTAATAAGAGCAATATCTCCACTAGAAGAATTGAAAGCAGTAACCTGTGAAGTAATTGGAAGTGCATTTAAGCCATTTTCACGGAACGATTCAATCATATTCCATATATCCACTAGATGTACTGCAAAGAAAAATATTTTAAACAAATATAAAAAAACAGAAAAAAAAATGAAAAAGAGAGGAAAGATGAGGGAGCTGAAGAAAATACGTGAAATCTTTAGATTTTTTAGAAGAGATAATAATATTATAAGCTAAAAAGCACATCAAGTAATTGATCAATGATATGTTCACCAATAAAATAAATAAAAAAATAAATACTAAGGGTGTTGAACTTCTTCGACCATAACATCGAATATTAACATAATAAAAATGCTAACAAATGAAACAAAAAAAAGTTTCTTATTGTATATTTTATTCTAACTATTTTTTTATCATTATATCACGATAGAAAAGAGATGTTTGGATGTTCTTTTTTTTTTTCAGTTTTTCAACCGAAGTCCCAAATTTAAATTCTGGCAACACTAATCGAACTTCTGATATTTTAAACTTGCTCAGAATATATACACGCTAATTATGCTTAATAAATCATTAATAGCGAAAAAAAATCTAATCTTGTTTATATTGTTGAAATCTCAATATGAAACTTCTTTCATCTTTTATCTATCTATCAGAAAAATTACAACTGAAACATGCACAAAATTAAATAAATAACGAATTTATGACGAAATTATACTGAAGGATTGCGATCTAAAGTAATAATAATTATTCTAACTTTACAGCAAAACATACCATTAGTCTTCTTTTGGACAAAGCGTAATTTGCATGCACATCTGTACGTTGCAAAACGGATCGAATCGAAATCTTGCAATCCTAGAATTAATGAAGATAATAATATCAATTTTTAATAAGTTAAACATGCTGTTATTTCAAACAAAAGATAATATTTGATAGTATTCTTTGGAATAATGTAACAACGTTCAACTGGGTAAAATTATCCTAATGCTAAATTCTTTAAAATTTTTATTTAAATACTATGATATTAGAAATTAAACTAAGGTAATTAATCATATATCTAAGGTGATTGATATTTGCTTAATATTTTTATTTTATATAAAAGAACATCAAATTTGTCATCTTAACTGCACTATTATTAAATACTATTTTACGTAAATAATAACAATTTCTAAAATATTAAATGAATGAATCAAATGATAAAGTTATTATTCGTTTTTTCGATTCAATTTCTTTTAAGGCTCAGAATCATATTTAGGTATATTCCGTAAGTAAATTTATTTATTCTATCATCATGAATCTACTTATTTTATCACCTTTTTTTTTCTAAAAGTATAGTTCATGTTACAATCTCATATCAATATTTCACATCACGTTATTTCGACATGTAAACGCAAATTAAAAGAAAAACTAATTAAATGAAAATAAAAACTCACGCATTTCATCAATTAACATTTGCAATTCGATAACGATTGCATCGTTAACTGTTGACGCATCCATGTTACTGACTGTTTTATCTTTATCAGATATTCACATTCATTCCAGACTTATCACGTAATTTGCTTTATTATCCATCATCGTATCACATTTATCATCCATTTACATATACGTATGCTTTTAGAATTTTTGTGTTTATGTCAAATCATAAAAATAAATTCTTCACTTTTTAACCAACCATTTTTTTTTCCTTTTAAGTTATTTCTGAACCAAAATCTAAAATGAAAGATAAGTAATAAACAACAATAAGAAATATGTGGAATATTTGTTTCGCGAATACGAAATACAGTCAGGCGGAGAAGTAAAAATCTTTAAATGCAAAAAAAAAAAAAAAAAGTAACAAAATTGAACAAACTGTAGACTGATATCCGGAAATTCTCTCATTATTGTATTAAACGGATTCAGAAAGTCGGAAAATTATCACTAAAAATTTGCATGAGCAATAACAGTTTCACGAAAATGAACAAACATTTATCTGTTTTACCGGACCTGAAATCTAAAGATTTCCAATTACTCCCAATTAATAACCTAAGCAATTATCTAATGAAATGATGAAGGAATGCTAAAGTTGCAGATAATATCCCAATTGCTTTTTAAAGTTTCAAAAAAAAAAAGTATAATAATTAATAAATTTGCAAATAGAAAAACTTCCTGAAATGTGTGCAATAATATCGAGATAACAGTTCAAAAAATTTTTGAAGATAAAAAAAAAATTGAGAAAAAACTGAATAAACAGAAAGAAAAAAAAAAAAAACGGAAACTTTCTTGACAAAAAAAATTAAAATTAAAAAGAAATGAACAAAAAAATAAGCAAACGATATGAATAATTTTTTTTTCATGCTTTTTTTTCTTTTTTTAGTCGTTTAGTTCATTTAAATTGAAGCATCAATTGTTACTCGTCTGATAATTTTGATTATATTCTTTGAATTTTGATAGAATAAAATGTTTGTGCGATTCATTTTCTGTAATCTTCAAGTGAAAAATTTTTGTATTTTTGTAATCTCTAAGTAACAACGTGAAAGTTTATGTCCTGTATGTACATTGCATAGCTTAATGTAAATTCTCTATAAACAAATATTTTTTGAATTAACTTTTCTGCGTGAAAAAAAAAATTTTTTTTATAAGAAAACCATTTGTTTAGGTTAAATAGAAAAGAAAAACTTAAAAAAAAATGATGAAATTGCAAGGCTAATTGGCATGAATCGACAAATTCAAAATTTTCTTTCCTTTTTTCCGAAATTTCTGATCGAAATTCGAAACAATTCGATTCAATTTTATTCAATTTTTTTTTTGATTGCATCATGAAAAAAAAAAAAAAAAAGAAGAACCCAGAAATAAAATATTCTCTTTCATATTAAAAAATAGCAAACTTGAAAATCCTAAGAAAGAAGATCCAAGTTTGCTTGAATCTTCTTTCTTAGGATTTTTTTTAAAGGATTAACACTTTCAGAATTTTCTCTTCCGCTCAGAAAAAGTGATATTATCGTCAAATTTTTGGAATCTACAAAATAGATTATCAAATTTTGAAATGGTAAGAATGAATTAAATTTTCACTGTATCAACAATTTGTGTATTGTGCAGAAGTTACAAGATTTTGAATAAGTTTCGGGAATCATATAAACAAGAAGGATGATTCATAATATTTTGATTAGATCAGGAAAGAATTATCTTTTTTCGGAATTATACAAACCAATGCAGTATAACTCATAGCATTTTTGAATAAGTCGTCAAAAAATTATTCCTTTCCGGAATCACAAAAACAATACGGCATTAAAAAGGACTGATCTCGTTCCGGAATCATCAAAAAAGGTACAGTATATTTATAACATTTTGAACTGATCAACAAGAACGCTTCTGCCAAGAATCACACGAAATCATTTTTCCAGAATACGTGCGATATGAAAATGCATTAAAAGAATTCAAATTTTTTTCTGCAGAAGAGAAAAGAGAAAATGAAATCTATGGTACTAAAGATTGAAAATACTTGCGAAAACTTGCAATTTTTCACAAGAAAACAGCAACTGAGAGGGAAAAAAAGTTGCAAATAATTACAAGAAGAGAGAACAGGACAGAGAATGATAATAATCTTCACCATACAAACAATGTATGTAAACAATCAAATAAGTTATCAATTTTGCAAGATCAAAGAACGATTTAAAGGAAACGGGTTCATATTCAATTAGCGAATGCTATCAAAATTAGTTATTGTTTGAGTAATTTTTATTTTACGCATAAGGGGAAATGGATGGTAGTTTTTTAAATCATTTTTGGAAATATCTGTCATAAATAAAAAAGAAAATAATTGGTTTCTTTTTTCTTGGTTAAATGAAAATTTTAATCTGAACAATTATTTAAAAAGAAAAAAAAAATATCCCTTTTGTAATGTAAGTATATATTATATAAATCACAGCTCATAATTTCAGTAATTTTGTTCAGCACTTATAGGAATAACAAACAAAAAATATACAAAACTTGTTTTTCTTACTTTAACTCACTAAAATGTTTCATAAAATCAATGAAAAAGAACGAAAAAAACAGTAAATAACAGAATTATGTGTGAAAAATAAGTTGTTCTTTTTCAGAAAACTATTTTTTAATTCTTATAGGAATAGCTTAGAATTATCCAGAAATTTGGTGTTTATTATATTATTTATTGATGACGAAAATATATCAAATTATAACAAAAATGTAGACAAAAAATATACAAAACTTGTTTTTCTTACTTTAACTCATTCAAATGTTTCATAAAATCAATGAAAAAGAAAGAAAAAAACAGTAAATAACAGAATTATATGTTTTTTCTTTTTCAATTATTTTGTGAAATATTTTAGTGATTTAAAGTGTGAAAAATAAGTTGTTCTTTTTCAGAAAACTATTTTTTAATTTCCCGGAAAGTATTTCAATCTTTTGAAAACTATTTTCAATAGGCAGCCTAATTATGCAACAATTATATATAAATATATATGTATGTATTCCTGAAGGAATAAGAAAAAAGCGTTTTCAAGGATTTCATTCTTTTGTCGAAATTCAAAGTTTTAAATCATTTGAAAATATCAACTATATAAGACTGAAAATTCGGGTGACAATTTTCTGGTGCAATTTTGTGATAATTAATTGCATAAAAGAAGAAAAGAGTTAAGTTAAATAAAATGAGTTACTTGAAAATATTTTATGAATATTCAAGGACTTTTTTTTTATTGTTTACATGCATCCTTCAAAATTATTCAAGTTCAAAAATTTGTTAGATCAAGTTCTTTTTATGAATTATACAAATTCGAAGAAGTTGCTGGACTAAACTTTGTTCACGAATTATTTAAATTTAAAAAGTTGTACTAAATCTTATTTATGAATCATTTTGGTTCAAGTTGTTGAACTAAGTTTCTTTTACGTTTTATTGAAGTTCGAAAAGTTGTTGAATTAAGTCCCCTCATGAATCATACTAGTTCAGAAAGTTATTGAACTAAGTTTCCTTCACGAATCATTCAAGTTTAAGAAGCTGCTATTTATATCATATCATTTATTCATTTTAAACAGCATTTAACTGAATTATTTCTAGTTTTGATTCATAGATTTCGATTACAGATCTAATTTTCAGAATAATACTTCCATTAAAATCGTGAAAGAATAGAGAAATTCAAATTTAATATAAGCCTTAAATAATATTAGCTTCCATTCAAATCAAGCAATCTTATAACTGAATTATTGTTTTGAAAATGAAATAATGCAGCCTTTTCAATTATCAATTGTCATTCAAAACATTCAAATATTTAACCTTAACTCTTACCACTTCTATAATTTCATCATCATTTTAATTTTTTTTTCCGAGATATAAAATTTAAATAGAAGGGAAATTTCGAAGGGGGAAGAAGCAAAATGAGAAAGATGACGAAGACAAAAATGATGTCCGGTTTAGTTTGCTTTGAAATAATCATCACAATTTCTTTTCTCTTTCCTCTCCTCAAATTCTAAACTTTTTCATTCTTTTCATTTCCAATCTTTTTCATTATTGAAGAATAAAATGATGAATTGGTTATTTGATCACAATATGAAAGATTTCCTCTTTCTTTTTCTATTTTTTTTTTTTTCAAATTTAAAAAGCAAAAATATGAAGGGAAGAAGAAAATATTGTTGCTTTATTTATGATTCCTGCAAGATATATAAATATAAATATATATGTTTTATTGATTTCAAAATATATCAATTTTTTCTTTCAATATTCTTTTTTTTCCCGCTATTTTCAAATTTTTAAAATATTGTAAAAAGAAAAAGAAATCATAAAATCATCAAACTTCCTTATTTTCCTAATTTTGTTTTTTCTTCCTTGCTATTCTCAAATATCTAAAATATTTTTTAAAAAAAAAGAAATGATTAAAATTCACCTAAATATTAAAAAAATTCATTCCCTCAAATTTGTTTTTTTTTTTTCTTTCTATTATTTTCAAATTACTAAAATATTGTGGAAAAAAAGAAATCACAAAATTCGCTTAAATATTGAAAATTTTTCGCTCTTTTCGAATAAAACACATATTTTGACGGCCATTTCTTTATTTTTTCCTTTTCATTTTTTTCCCTTCGCATAATTACATATTTTGATGTTATGAATAATGAAGCCCATTCATGTATGTATTGATTTTGTGCTAAATTATCCCATAAAAAAAAATGAAATTTTGGTGAAAAATTTCTTTTTTTTTTTTTTTTTTTCAAAAGAGAAAGAAAGAAAAATTGAGTAGAGAGGAAGAAAGACATAAATATTGATTTTCTTTTTCTGAAATTAAGAGTTTTACGATATATAAACCAATTTTTGCTAGAACTTTTATTCAGATATTAATATATTATATATTTGTGTCGAATATATCAAAGAATATATCAAAATCATGTGAAGGATAATTACACGTCCGAGTCTATTAAGTATCATTCAAAATGTTGGCATCAAAAATATTTGAAAAGTTAGACATAATAACGAAACATATTGATATTATCAGCATTTATTATATTTAAAAAAAAAAAAAAAAATAAAATAAAATCCTAATTTGAACGGTTTTCATGGAAAAATTGCCAAATATTTCGTTAAATTTTTTTAAAAAATATTTTAAACTTTTGGTAAAAAGCCAATCATTTAGCAGTGTTTTAAATTTTGCAAAAAATGAATTATTCGAGAAATATCAAAATTGTCAGAATATAATACGACATTTCAATTGCAAAATTATATCACTACTAAGTTGCAAATTCAATATCATTAATAAAACACATAGCAATTCCACATGCATGCATGCAGAATTGCTGTATTATTAAAATCTTTGAGATGAATTTTGCAAAAAAAAAAAAGCAAAAAATTTTATGCTCAAAAAGTTCTCAATTATAATCATGCTATTATGTATTGAAAAAATATAGCAATTTTTATCCTTGCAACTTGTTTGTTATTTTCAATCGCATAAAAAATGGCTTGCATACCAGTTAATTGCATTTTTAATGACATGTTTTAAATGAGTTAAGAAATATCATTTCAATAACATGTAAACATGCATGAGGGAAAAAAAGAGAAATATTTTTAAACTAAATTAGTGGAAAAATGAAGCGATAAAAAAAATTGAAAATAATCAAATTTGAAAGTTGAATAATACCAAAAGTATGTTTAAAATTTTTTCTTTTTTTGAAAATAGAAAAGCGAAAAAATGTAAAAAAAAAAAACACAAAAAAGTAAACAAAGGAGAAAAGAAAGAAAAAATTTGATTTCTAGCATAATGTTAACAATGATAATTACATATGTCATCTCTTTTTTTGCATTTTTTTTTTCGTATAATTATTTGACAAATGTATAAATTTCAAAAAAAACGACATGAATTTTCATTCACTTATTAATCAAAACTTCAGTTTTATTCAACTTTAACGAAGCTCAATTTTAACTCAAAAGAAATGAGAAAATTTGCAAAAAAAATAATAGAACTGGATGTGAGTGTAGGAAAAGAAAAAATTAATAAATCATTGAAATTATAATCAAACATAATTTAATGTATCAATAATTTAGCAATTAATTTTCTGTTGGTTGTGACAAATGTAGCAATAATTGTGAATAATTAAATATGGATATTCAATTATGAATAATTAATATGCCAAACCGAAAAAGACTAATAATAATACTGATTTTAAAGTAGGTAAGAAAAGTAATAAAATACTGAGTATGAATTTTTCGAAAAAAAAAATTTAATTTGATATATTAAAACTTAAACGATGGGAATATAAAAAAAAAAAAAGAAAGAAAGAAGGAAAAAATATACATAAGGTGGTACGTAAAAAAGTAAATGACAGGAAAATGCATAATAATTATTTATTAAAAAAAAAGGAAAGAAAAACAAGAAATAAATTTAAATAATAAAAAAATGTCAATATTCATTTGTGCAAAAAAGGAAAAGAAAGCAGATAATATATGTAAAATTATAAAATTTAAAAAGTCAATTATTCATTTGTTGGAAAAAAAAGACAGAAAAAAACACAAAATTATTGTGGAATTATAAAAAGTGTAAAAATAAAAGACCATTAAAGCTCATTTAACATTTTTGGGCAATATATATTTTATATTCATCAATAATTAACATTAATATCATTGTATTTTTTTACCGTAATAAAAAAATAAAAATGGTCGCAATCAAAAAAAAAAATTAAATTATAATTTTATTCCTAATCAATTAATTTTCACTAATATTTTGTATTGGAATAAATTTAAATGTGAATTTATGTATATATAAACATCTAGCTATGAGTCTAAAACATTGATTTCACATCTGTAGCAATAAAAAAAAGAAAAAAAAAAAGGAAAAAATATTTATGGCTTTCAAGATGAGAAAAGATAGGATAAGAAGGAACCAAGGGAAGACGAAAAAAAGAGACAAAACTGTCTGGCTTAGCTAACATATGGCAGACAGATTTCCAATGTGAAAAAGAAATCGAAGCATTTTGGATTAAATTATTAAACAGCCAAGTTGATTAGCTCAAATAAAGTTCCCTTTATTGGCTTATCCGAATAAATGAATTTTTCGATCGATTGGATGATGAATGGCTGATCAATTGACTGAATATTAATTGAAAATCACTAAGCTAATTAGTGATTAAAATTAATGAAGATAATTAATTCATTAATTGGTTAATTTAACAAGTGACAAATTGACTGATTAACTGAACTAATCAATTAATTAATCATTTTTTCTCGATAAATACAGACGCTAATATTGGAATGATAAATGAAAAATTTGAAATAGAACTTGAAAATTCGGTTTAAGGCTTAATCTTTTTCGTTTTTTGACCTATTTGTAATGCCTATCATATATTTTAATTTTTATTATATAACAGCTGAATCCAGCAACGCGAAATGTGGCCGATCCACACTTCGCGTTGCTGGATTCAGTTATTGCCGGATTCAGTTATAATAAAAGCTAGTCTATACGAATAAAGGTAAATGTTCGCTTGTTTAAAATCTTAAATCTCCGAAAGTTCTTAAACACGCTCCTTATCCATATAAAAACATGTTCCTATCGAATGCAACGTTGCATGAAAATTTCAAATCAGTCGGTGAGAAAACTTGAAACATGGTGTAAAAAATGCAGAAAGTAGGCGTGATTAATAAATTCACTCCACTTACTTTTACCTGCTGTTTATTTTGTGTCACAGATTAAAAAAAAAAAAAAAGTGAAAATTAGCAATAATGTCTAATTATGATTTTTTATTAAAAGCACTTGAAGAAGAGGAAAACATGCAACAGCAATCTGAAAGTTTTTTTTGTAAAATGATTTTTATTTTTTTTTAGAAGCAAAAAACATGTTAAATGGTGTTAGAAGTTTTTTTAGATTTTTTAAATTGTTCTCCATTATCATGGTACTTAGCACATGACTGTAAAAACATTTTTCTATGCGAGTCTTCTCAATTCTTGTTTTGCCTTTATCAAAGGCTATTAGTATTTTCTTATAGTATCACTCATTTTCTTTTCTTATACAAGCAATGCTGAGGCACTGATATCTATATAGAAGAATATGCCTATTCGAATGCAACGTTGTATGAAATTTTCGAATCAATCAATGAAAAATTTGGAAGGTTGTGTAAAAATGAACAACGAACATTTAGATTTCTGTTTATATAGATAATTTTAATGATTCATAACAAAAACTAACAAAAGAGTTAAAATTCAAATCATTTAATTTTCAAATAAGTAATAGTTTTTTTTTGCTTTTTTTATTTGTGATCTTTTTTCTGTTTTTTATTTTTTGATTTTAATTCGATTAGTCTAAGTGATAAAGTGTCAAGTATGCTAAGCACTCAGAAGAAGGAAATGGAGAAAATTACTGCACCTACTAATTGTTTATATGTCTAGTCCTTCTTCCTTGGCCATTTGGCCATTACCTTAGACCCCCTAGGTTCATGTTAGAATTTTATTTCTTTTTTTCTTGGCAAGAAATAAAATTAAACCTATACATTGATACTGGAAGACAATTATAAATAGCATCCAGTCATTTAGAAATGACAAAAATAACATGAAATAATGTAAAATAATTTAAATAATTTTTTCAAAAGATTTTTCCAATTTTTTTAGCTATATCTAACTTAATTTTTTCAGATTTCAAAATTGATAAATCGAATTTAAAAAACAAAAAAAAAAGCAAGGGAAATTTATGTAATGAAATTACTACGGAAATTAACAATTTATAAAATTGATTTTAATTCTAAAAGATTGCTTGAAATAATTGAAAAAGTGAGAATTTTTCTGGAAGATCAATTATTACATAATATTTCCTTCTGATGAAATCTGAGCTAAAATATGATTTTAGCAAAAGCGAAAAAACAAAGAAATGATATCAAAGTGAAGAAGAAATAAATAAATTTTCTTCCAAAAGTTTTCAAATAAATCAAATGAATAGCTAATTATTTTAATCCAATAAATCATAAGGCTTAAATGAAAAATAAGCTAATTAAAATGATTATATTTTTGGTTTAATAAAATGAATATTTCTAAATAAATTATATTGTACATATGAAGAATATATTTCACTTATAATAGGCATGTAGTACTCTAATACATATTACTTAATCATAATTCACCGCTCAAATATGTCACATCAAACATTCAGGTAATGTAATATACATGTATATTAATGCAAATATATTTTATAACATTGTCAAACGCAATTTTTACAGTATTATTCTGCGTAAAAATCACACGTGTTAATTTTATTTAAAATTGTTTTATTAAATAAAAGCATTTTCTTCGCTTCTTCGAAATGATGAAAACTTTACTGTATGATATGTCTAGAAGACTGAAGAAAAAAATAAAAAAATTGAAGAAGGCTTCTTTCCTATCTTCATCTCTTTCGTTTTTTTCCTTCTTTTTTTTTTTTTTTTTTTTTTTTTTGAAAATTAATCATTCTTCCTCTCTTTTCTTTTAAATAAAATTTCCTTTTTTTTTCTTTATTATCTAAAATTCGAAAGATTCACTGGAAATATATTTGATAAATAAATCGGTTTAAAATGAATTGCAGATGCTTGTTGCTGTTCTTTCTATTTTTCTCCTTCTCTTCCGATTACTTTTTTCTTAATTTTCAATCTTTTTCTCTTTGCTAACATGCCTGTAAAAAAAAAAAAAAAAACCGAAAATATATACATAATTAGTATTTGAAATTAAATTATTTCAAATCGATCAGTTAATAATACAAATTAATTAGTTTTTTTAATTAAATCAAACATATGAATATGTAAAGTGGTCATAAATTCCTTGATGCAAATTAAAAAAAATGTTGAAATTAAAGAAGCACTAAAAATTAAAGAGAAAAAAAAAATGAAAAAAACTAATAATTTAAATTTTTTTCTATTATAAAAAATATTGGTTCATAAACAATATTAGGTAAAAAATACGATTTAATAGAGATATGATAAAATAGATGGATTATTAAGTAATTAATGATCACAATTATTATTACTATTATTACAGTTATTAATAACATATTATTGTTCTTTCCATCTTATCTTTTTTGATCCAGTTTTCATCATCGTTGATAAGTGATGATAAATATTACCATTAATTACATACAATCTATAGATAAATCTTTTATACATAAATCTTTAAATGCAAATTAATATTTTCGAAAAAAAATTTTCCCTTTTACTTTTTTGTTCTCTTTTCGAAAACAAAATTTTCTCCTTTTTTTTTTTCTCTCTCTCTCTCTTTCCTTATTCTATTCCTATCTCGATAAAAAAATAAATAAATAAATAAAAAACTGATATTTCTGGTTAATCGATTTTCATATCGATATATCAATTCGTGAAATCAGTGAATAATAATAATATCTGAAATTTCTTTCGTATGTGGCGTAATATTTCCGTTTTAAATTAATTTCAAAAATTTTATACATGGAAAGAGAAAATCCTTTTGTTTTCATTTTCATAAAATTATAACGATTATTTCACGTTATTTTAGCAAAAAAATACGGAAATTTTATTAAAAATTAAATTTGATAAAATTTTGATTTGAATATAATATATTACGTTCAGTTAACAATATGAAAAGAGAAGAGAAAATGAAAAAAAAAAAAAAAAAAAAAAAAAAAAAAAAAAAAAACGAAAAAACGAAAAAGGAATGAAATAAAAGAAAAAGACGAGATTTTACAGAAATTATAATGATTAATTCTGTTTCAAAAACTTCCTTTCCATTAATTCTGACTAAATTTTGTTTATTTTCGAACATTTTCATTTCCAAAAAACTTCACTTATTTCAAAGTTCCCAATTTTATATCTGTAATAATGACATTTTTTTTTTTTTGTTTGATTATTCGCCTATTTTCCGCTTTTAGTTGACGATAATTATTCCGGTTTTCATCTTCAATAAGTGACATTCTAATGTTAACCCACTGATACATATATGCTGCATACATATCATTTTTTGGACAAATAAATTGTCTAAAATGTAGACTTTCAACTTGGGATATAAAATTTAAAGTTTAATGTGCTTGAAAGTTGCTCTTCAATTATATTGAAAGATATATCTTCACCTTTTCGACTTTACTGATCTGATGTAAATGATTACATATTAATATCCAGGTTTCTAGTGAAATTTTTCGCACAATAAAACTTGCGAAATTGGAAAGTGGATCAATTAGTGACTTCTGAAAATCAGTAAATCCGGAAAGATATACTATTATAATGTTGTTAGGAATTTGAATAAATCCGGAAAAAGATCATTTATAATCACAAAAATTCAATATATCCGCAAGGAAATCATTTCTTGACGTATAGAAATTCATTGGACATTATCAGAATTTGAAGAAAGAAATTCAAATTTAACAAATTTAATCGTAATAAGCTAGTGGATGGCAAACTAATTTCGATATATCGGCAGTAGGAAATGGAACATCGAAGAGGATCGTAGGCATATAAGATGCCATCGGAATGAATAATGACCTTCACTGAACTATTTTATTATACAAATGAACCCATACGTACTATCTATACACGCCCACACACGCCCACCCACATCCACGCACACCCACGTACACCCACGCATGCCATACATATATAATCGAAACGATTTGCATAGATTGTAAAGATCAACAATTTATTCCAATTAATATTTAAGAACTAAAAAAAAAAAAACCTTACCAGTACTCTCTCCCTCTTTATTCATATTGCTTTTCCTTTCTTTTTCTGAATTTCTGATTGAATTAATATTTCGGAAATTTAGCGACAAAATTGTATTATTCTAATCGGACTGAATATGTAGAAAATTTACAGATAAAACTACATCATTTTAACTGGATTGAATATTTCGGAAATTCTGAAGATCAAATTATATCATTCTAACCAGACTGAATATTTTATAAGTTTACAGATTAAATTATATCATTCTAACTGGATTAATATTTCGGAAGCTTAAAGATAAAATATATCAATGCTTTTTTCCACTATCCTTGATTGGCTATTACCAGAAAATTAAAATTTAATATGAAATGGGATTGGTTATGCATAATTTACGAAAATACCGACAATTATTGATAATCAGAAAAATTATTTGTTCCTATGACTTTGAAAAAAATAATAATGTAAAAATGAATAAATAATCTACTCATCCATTCCGGAAACATAATCAATAAAGAAAAAAAAGGAAAAAAAATATGTTGGATACTAATTATAAATTATATTTATTCATTATCTTCATCGAATTTTTTGATTAAATATTTAATATTTATTTAATAAGTTCAAAAAAGAAAACGAAAAAAGCACCAAAGTTCTTAATAAAATTTTTGTTTGATTTTAGCAAATCTTAATGAAAAGAATAAATTTCAAAAATCTTATAAAATTACATGACGAAAAAAAAAGAAAACAAACTTATAAATTTCCATTGTCGGTGAAAAAAAAAAAAAAAAAACTTAATAAATTGGATCACTTATTAAAATTGATATTAAATTAAATTAAATATTAAATATTTAATTTTTGACTATTCTATTTCTTATTTCTTGCTTTAACGTCTTGTAAGTAAAAATAAACAGCAAAATAAGCATAAACTAAACATTTTA
The DNA here is from genome assembly GCA_000499405.2 of Onchocerca volvulus. Lineage (NCBI taxonomy): Eukaryota > Metazoa > Nematoda > Chromadorea > Rhabditida > Onchocercidae > Onchocerca > Onchocerca volvulus. Next base: position 8,445,979 of record HG738137.1, on the reverse strand, counting down.
ATATTTAATTTCATCCAAATATCAATTTAATAATATTTAATGAATAAAATAATAAATTCTGAAAATGAGAATTTGTTTTCAAAAAAGTTGGCTAAAATCAGCTCAAAATTTGCTATCAATATTCAAAGAGCGGAAGAGGAAGTAGAGGAGAAACTGAGGGTCAATAATGTCTGGAAGAAAATTTAAAGTAGAGCTATTTATTTGTCTATCGGATGTTAAAATGGGATGATAAAGAGGAGGAGGAGGAGGAGGGGGAGGAGGAGGAAGAGGAAGAGGAGGAGGAGGAGGAAGAGGAAGAGGAGGAAGAGGAGGAAGATATGAAAGGATTAGGAATGATTGCAAAATATTTGAAAAAAAGTACGGTGCAGCATGGTTGTATGTAATTGAAATGATTGCGGCTTGTTTTAATTAAAATTTTAAATATTGAATTTATCCTCTTTTTCATTTTCTTTTTCGATTTCTCTTTTATCTATCATATATTTCGCTTATATTTTAATTTTTGCTAAATTAAATTAAAAAAAAACTCAATGAAATATTATCATTAATGAGCATATTATTACAAACTTATCTTAAAAGAACAACATAAAAAAGAAGAGGAAGAGAGAAAGAGAGAAAGTATGAGAATGTCAAAATAATTGAGCATTGATAATAATTAATGATAACGAAGAGAAGGAGAGAGAAACTGAAAATATCAAAATATTTGAATACCGATTAATGGAAAACTGAAAATAAATATTGATAATCAGTATTTATCTTTCTCCTTTTTATCTATTCTTTTGAGGTAATTGTATTAATATGCCCATTATTTTATCTTTTATAGAATATTTTATCCGAGAAAATTTTTCCTTTTTTTTGTATTAAATAATTAATAATTGCAATAAATAAAAAAAAAAAAAAAAATGGAAAAATGGTATTTATGTGATGAAAATTTCATTTTTGTTGTTATTATCAAATTTAAAATAAGTCTAAAATTAATATAATTTTACTATTTCATATTTATATAAATATTTTTGGAAGATTAACAAATTGAGAGAAAAGAAAAACGAATAGGAAATTTTTTATTCAATTTAAAATTGAATATAAACAATAAGCTTATTTTCATATTCAAATAAATCTTTTAAAAGAATTTTCCAAACTGAAATTAAATAAATTAAACGAAAGAAAAATTAAAAGAGAAAGAAAGAAGGGAAAAAAATAAAAGAAAAAAGTTTAGTAAGATGAAGAAAAATAACTATTAAGTAAACTAATGTTTCATTCCTCAAATTTATTAATTTTATTTATTAAATTTAACAAATTAATCTAATTAATTACTACTATTCCTGTTATCATTTTGAAATTTATCTTTTTTTTTTCTAATTTACGCTATATTTCAATAGTATGATAGGTTTTTCATGATATGAAAAATTTAAAAAGGAAGAAAAAAGAAAATTTATAATGAATATAAAAAGAAAATAAAATTTACCTAAAAAATCTTAATCATAAAGCAACTGTTATGATCAATATTTAATTGAAAATTTGGTGTTTGATTAATTCATCAATAAATCAAAATTTTCTTTGCAATCAAAAAAAAAAAAAACTTTTCCGCATAATTGAAATGTTTTCATAAATGAAAAACTTTTCGAAAAAAAAATTTTCAAAAAAAATGGAATCAATTATAATACAAAACTATTCAAACAGCTTTTCATTTTTTCTTTCTTTTCCTTCTTCATCCATCTTTCTTCCCATATTTTATTTTTTATCAACAAAAAACATAAAATACTGGAAAATTCGAAATAATTGAGAATGAATTTCTCCTGATAATTTCACATTTTCCAATAGCATATCTGAGGAAGCAATGATTGTCAAGAAATGTTAGAATAAACAATTTGCATGCGATTAGAACAATTCTTGCATACACATAGCTTTTTATCATTAATTTCAAGTTGTATAGCATGATTTGTTTTATTTCATATCAAAAAAAAATTTTTGTAAGGAAAAAAACAATCTTGATTTCAATTGATTTCGATCTATACAATTTTATTTATTCATTTCAGAAATGAATGAAAAATTAAAAGATTGTAAATGCAATTAATTTCATTTGTTTATTTCATTCATAGATATTGGAAAAACGATTGTAAATCTAGTTAATTTCAAATTCTATAATTTGATTTGTTTATCTGATAGATTAGATTGGTAGATGAAATGGTTTTAAATGCAATTTATTTCATGTTGTATAGCTTGATTTTATTTTTTATTTTTTTTTTTGTTCCAAATAGATCAATTGCTTAAGTGCAATCAATTTCAAATTGCGTGATTGATTTGTTTGTTTCATAAAACTATTTAGGAATGCGATAGTCTTAAGGGCATTAACTTCAAACAGTATATTCGATTTTGTTTACTTTACAGATCGATAAAAAATGAAGTAATGTTAGTTAAAAATAAATATTCTGATTAAGCAAATTATATCAACCAGAAAATCAACAGATTTCTATTTTCTATACTACACTATGGCATAATCATACGATAGAAAAACAAAATTTTGAAAAATTTGGGAAAATTTATGAAAATAGATAAACTATAAATTACAAATCAATTTTTTCTACGGATGGTACGAGAGACATTCTATATGCATCTAATAGTTAAAATAGTTAACATTTCTATTATTCCATTCTAACTGCATGCAAATGCAAGCATGCATGCATGCAAATATAATAATACATGCACACAACAATGCAATTCATCACAATAAAAAATAACTAAGGAAAAATTATTTATGGTACTAAATAATGAATGAATTAAATATTTTATTGCTTAAACAAAAAATTAATCGTTTGAAATAGAAAAAAAAAAAAAAAAATTAAAAAATTAATCCTCTGACAATAGAAAAATGTAATCATTTGTTTTGACTTTTGTTTATAATTAATTTTTTTTTAACAAAAAAAAAACAGTGAAAAAAACAGAAAAAACCAAACTCGTATAGCTGACTCTAGCTAGCCTATATAAACAAAAATGTAATGTTCGGTTGTTCAGAATCTGAAATCTCCGGAAGTTCTTAAACACGCGCCTATTTGAATGCAACATCGTATCAGAAATTTCAAATCAGTCGGTGAAGAACTTGAAACGTTGTATGGAAATAACGAATATTTACATTTTTATTTGCATAGATAAGAATTTGAATACTCAATTCGTCAAAATTATTGCAGCAAAAAATTACAGATTTGCTTTATTTTGCTGAAATTGTTATTTTTTCTTTCAATAATAACTTAAAATAATTTCATTTTCACTGAAAAAATTTATATTAAAGTTTCTGAAAAAGAAAAAAATTAAGGAGTAGCTTTGAAATTTTAGTATAGTTTTCTTTTTCTTCTCAAAGATTGAATGAAATAAGGCATTTTCCCCCTGGAAAATTGAAAAGTATGTGAATTATAATTTTTGTTTGGTATAAACAAATGGAATATTCTGCTAAAAATAATATCTTAATTAGTTATAATTGTGGAACAATTTTGATAAATTAAATTCTTACAATCAAAAAATAAATTTTAATATCAGAACATAACAATTCATGCCTCATTAATTCTAGATAAATAATTATAGACGAATATGAAGTCGTTGATAAACGTTGAAATGATGATTACGGACTTATCAGATGCTGATGACATCAAAATGAACAAGGCATTGAAATGATCATTATATAACGAGACTGATAAATGTTAGAGTTGAGCAAAACTAGTCGAGAATACAAGTCAGTTATAAAAATAAATTAAATGATTAGTTCTAATGTTGAAAATTGTCCCAATGTTTAAAAAAAAAAAAAAAAAAAAAATAGAAAACAACACTCATTTCATTCTTTGCTTTGTAAATGAATGGTTATGTATCATTATGTATACATATTTGTATATGCTGTGTTTATAGAATTTCCTGCCTCTTTTCAGCTGATATATTTTGAAAATTTATTTGAATTATCAACAAAAATGAAACGAAGGAATTTGTTTGCTTGTTTGAAACAAAATAAAAGAGTGAAAAAAATACCTTTTTTTCACCAGCAAATGAATCACCGCGCAAATCAATTTATAATCAAGTTTGCACCAATCATTCATGATATTTCGTTATCGACCATGTAACATCAAAATCTTTTCCCTTCTTTTTTGTAAAATTTTGTTGAGTTCAAAAAATGAGTCATTTTGCACAGAATAACAAAAGAAAGGAAAGCAGTACATCTCTAGATATGATAGTTTTTTAATTAAAACTAATCTATATTACAATATTTGCAGGCATTGTAGTTTATTAATCAAAGCCAATCCATACTAAAACAATCACAGATATAGTAGCTTATTAATCAGGAGCTAATATATGTTACAGTCTTCCGTAAGTATGGCAGTGTATTAGTCGAGATTACTTGATATACAGTATCCATAGATACAGTAACTTATTAACCAAGGCCAACAATATTACAATTATCCGTTGATATGGTAGTTTACTAGTCAAGAATAACCAATATTATAATTCATCCAGTTACGATACTTTTTCTATATTACGATATCGTAATAAAATGTTATGATAGAAAATATGACAAATTAAATAGTTTATTTTGTGCAATGTTTCTTATGATACATTCTATTAAGACCAATCGCTGAATCAATATGTTTATCAAATTTTTCACTTTTTATCACTTTTTTTTCTTCCACTCGCTTCTATTTTATCATAGAAATCATTTATGATAGCTTCTGTTTTATCATAGAAATCATTTATGATAGCTTCTATTTTATCATAGAAATCATTTATGATAGCTTCTGTTTTATCATAGAAATCATTTATGATAGCTTCTGTTTTATCATAGAAAATCAATCTAAGCGTATATACTAAGAAATAAATTTTCAATGAGCTCTTAGTGAACGCTAGACATCTTGGGCCTGAAGAAATCAATATTGTTTGTTATCAGAAAAGCACAAATAAGATTTAAGGCGTTGTTTCAATAGAATGATTTTTTTTTTTTTTTTTTTTTAATTTGTGGTCATCGTCGACCTAAGAAAATAAATGCATTATTGTTCATCATCTGAATAATTTATTAAAATCAATCTCTAACAATAATTTATAGCAAAAATTTACCTAATTTCATTTAAATATGATTGATCATCATTATGATTTTCATCAATTTTTTTTCTCCCAACACTTTGTTGGATGAAAAAATTTCAGAAAACGAACAAAAAATGAACCAAAATTTATTTTTCATAAATATAAAGTGACAGAATTATTGATAATTACCAATAAATAATTTTATAATGGAAATAAAAATCTACTTTATAATGCTAATTTATTAAAGACAGGAAAATATTACGTTTCGTAGGATATTCATTGAAAATTCAATTTGTCGTAAAATTTTTTCCTAAATTACCTTTTTTTCCTTTGCCCTTTCATGCATGAAAATAGAAAAAAGACAACAAACAATTGTCGTGAAATATTGACGACACATTGATTGAGATGAATGCTAATACATCCGCTAAAATATATTGCCAAATAATAGTAGAAAGAAATCTTAATCATGCTTAATACTATCACAGAATTTTTAAAATCAATAACGTTATCATACAAAATGTGAAATAAAAGAACGAAAATAAATATTTAAAGAATATATAGTACTATCATCATACTGTATCCAAAAATTTATAAAATTTTATACCATAATTTTTAATACCATAATTATACAGTACCTAAAATAAAATAGTCAAAACTAAAGATCTAGGAATGTATAACACTTCATAAAGTATGCGTAAGAAAATAGGATATATATAAATAATATTTAACTAAAATTAGACAATAAAAGGGAAAAAATCTAAAAAATGTAACATTTAATGATGATTGGAAAATTTTAAATGGAAATATATTAGTCACTTATATTTCTCGCAATAATTTCAAATAGTATAATAAATTTTAACCGGTAAATGAAGTCAAAATGAAATGAAGAAAATATCGTTTTCCTTTTTATCATTATCAAATCAGTTCCGATAAAAAGTCATCAAAAAGCGGAACTCTGTGCAAAAGAACATCTTTTATAAACTGTATTTTAACAATCTTTAACCGGTTCGATTTCGATTTATATCATTTTCTTCAAATTCCAAATTATCAGTGAAGAATGAAAAAAGCAGAAAACACTTTTCATTTCATTTCTTGTTGAAATAATTTATATCTATAATTTAAAAAACTCTTTGTTTTTTCTTTTTTTGTTGAAGAAATGATATTTTTAAACAAATAAATACATTTATTGAAGTCTGTTTTGACAAATTTTTTTCATTTTTTTTTCTTGTTGACTACTTTTTTATTTTTAAATTAATTTATAATTACTAACAGATTTTTCGATAATTTTATCGAAACTGGAAAATATCAAAATTTATGAAAAATTTTGATAATTTTCATTTATTTTTGCTTTTTCCCTTATCCATCGCACACGCAAAACTTTTTTTTTGGCATAGCATGAAGCTGTACTATCTTTGTTTTATCTTTTGCAATTTCGCCCTTTTTTCTTTTTTTTATAGGAAAACTACTGACAAACAATTCGTTTGTCAACAAATTTACCATATTTCTGAAAATAATTTGCTAATTTAAATAAATCAAGTTGTTAAATTCATTCCATCTGAAATACTATTAAAACAAGAAAAAAAAGAAACTGATGATGTTATCTATTTTCTCTGAAAAAAATTAACTGATATTTGCTTGCATTTGTTGGAAAGTTGAATAATGAAAATAGCCAAGACTAATCTATCAGTCCATATTAAATATCTATATTCGGGTAATTCATGATACTGAAAAGTTTCGTTTACATATTGAAAGTTGTTCATATAATATTTCAATTTTAAGAGAAAATAAAGCATCAAATTTAAAATAAAATCTGTGGATTAATTAGATTCGAAGTATGAAACTTGAAAATTTCTTAGTATTGTTGAACAAATTCAATAGCGAAATTTAAAAATCAGCCAGATTCAAAGTGCGAAACTTTGGAATTTGCCAATGAAGTCTGACATATTGAAATTTAAGAATTAATCGAAATGGAAAATACGAAACATAAAAATCAATTAATCTAATTTTCTTACCATTATATCTTCGACCATTATACCCTTCTCAATGAAATTTACAATCAAAAGAAAGAATTAAAGCTTGATTATCTTGGTCTTAACAATAATAATACGCTTTTGCATAGATCAGTGATACTTGAAAGTTTTTAAATAATGTTTCGATTTCAATCATACTTGAAAATTATTTTAAATAATATTTTCATTTTAAGACAAAAACGAAGTGTTGCATTCAAAATTAAAATCTATTGCGTTTAAAATTAAAACCAAGAATTATTTATATGCATCATACTATTGTTTTTTAATACTATGTTAAACGGAAACTTTGTAGATGTCATCAATATTTCCCAAATTTGAGACAAAAAAGTTAAAAAAAAAAAAGAAGAAAATAATGCTGCATATATCTCGATGAAATTATGTAATCTATATAAATGAAAATGTAAGTTTTCGTTGTTCATTTCCATGCAGGGTTTGAAAGTTTCAAGTACCAATGATTTGTAATTTTCAAGCAACGTTGCATTCGAATCGGCGCTTGTTTCTGTATAGATAATGCGTTTGTTTAACAAGTTTTTAAGATTTAAGATTTTGAACGAATAAATATTTACATTTTTGTTATATAGACTAGCTGGATACTGTTATGTTTGCGCAGTTAGTCCAGTTAATGATAAATAAAAATGTAAAATAATACTGCTAAAATAATCGGAAAAATATTTTTTTTCATAAATCGACTACAAAATAGTGACTAAATAAAAACAACTGATTAATCTAAAATAATTATTTAGAAAAAATTTGATCGTTTCTTTTTGCAGTAATGAATCATAATGGATTTGCTAAGCTTGTAAAGCATGAAGTTTTAGTTTGAAATTAATACTGAAACTATGGAATCTTTCTAACAAGAAAATGGTAACGATCACAATAATAAGCATTAATTTTATCATAATACTGTTTGAAATGAATTAAATAAAGTTTTGATTTCTTGAATTTTATATTTCTGCAAACCTTTACCATGAAAAATTTCAGAGTTTTATAAAAAACGAAAAAAAGAAAAATAAGGATTTTGTTCACAACCATGATCAATATAATATTTTACTTAAAAGCTTTCAAATCAAATTAAAATTTATAAGCCATAAAAATTTGCCCATCTCATGCACACCAAAACTAACTGTCCAACTAAAAAAGCAGCAACTTTTCATTAAACACTTTATCCCTTTTACATTTACAAATTATCCTATAAATCAATTGATGAATTACTTCAAAACCAAAAAAACTATTTCAATTTTTGATTTTTTTCAGAATTTCGAAATTTGCAGGCTTTATTGGATAATTATAGGATTTTAAAATAAAAATCATTGCCAAATTTGATCAAAGTAAAGAAGAAGAAAGGAAATTATTCGCTCCATTTTGAATGAGTAATCAAATCTATTACGAAGTGTTGGTAAATTTCAAATGGAACGCATTGATATCAGTTATATCAAAAATAGCTTACCATTTTCATCCAAATTAAATTAGATCAAATTGAATTGTGAAGTAATTAGAATAAATTATTCTCTTCTTTTTTCATTCACTGACTCTTATTTTAATTTTAATAATAAAAATACTTCCATAGTAAACATATTAACAAATATAGTAGTGGTTATTGAAACTGACGATAAATCAAATTTGCAATTTCTTTAAAGAAAAAATACGAATTTGAAATAAAAAACTGAAAACTTCAGCAATCAGTGATTCAATCTTATAACCAATTTAGCACAACATATGCAATAATATAATTTGTCCAATAAATATTTTCTACAATTTCCACTGTGAATATCATTTTTATTTGATTTGAGTTTAAAACAAAATTATTAAAGTAAATAGAAAAACATTTTCTACAAAATTTCGCAAATTTCTGCAAAACGAAAAAGATTTATGAACAAAATAAAAAGAATTAACAAATGCATAATAATTTTATATTTTTATAACTGTCAAATGAAAACATAATATTTTATGTCGAATAATAAATTTAAAAAAAAAAAAAAAAAAGGAAATAAATCAATTTTAACAAAATGATTTTGCTTTACTTTGGATAAGTACTAAAAATAGAATCATTTTTTATGTAAATATTAACTAATTTTCATTTCACATAAATGAATAATTTCGGCTTGATAAATTCGCATGCATATTTTGATGCAAATGATAAAATCATGTCATCACGAATTAATCCATTAAGAAAATTGGATAGAAAAATTATTTGATTTCTTAAATTCAACCTTTTTTTCTGTTTAATTTTTAATTTTTTCCAAACGCTTGAAGAAAACTACGTGGCTGAGTTGACGAACCGATCAATTTATAATTAAGTTAATGAGTTATCGATTAAAAGTAGAAAATTTGATCGTTATTTATTAAATGTTATGAATTTTTATTATTGTTATCGTATTTTTAGAAATTTTTGCGAAATATTTTCAATATTTGTTTGAAAAATGTTGTTATATAAGATAAAATGAAAAAATTTGGGAAATAAAAATTAAAAAATTTTTCTATTCGTCAAAGTTGATGAAATTTTTAAGTTATAAACTTAATTGATTTATTTTTGTAATTTAGAAGCAAATTATTAAATTAAAAAAAAATTACTTTAAAAGTAAGTTAGTTTTGACAAAATTTTAATTCTTGTTATAATAAGCGAATTTTCAGTCGATTATTCTTGCATCGTTTATTGCCAAACTTAAATTAGTTTCATTTTTTTTAAAATTAGTTTCAAATATTGAAAATTCGTTTTCATATTATTTAAAAGTTAACTATTCAAATTTGATTTAATATATTTGAAACTGCATGAAAAGTAGGATTGAAATTGGCTGTTGATGGCTGACATCAAATTTCTCATTTTTCAATAAAATTAAAAATCAATCTTATCAGATAAAAGTTGATAAAAAAAAAGAAAAAATTGAAATTATTCATGCAAAAAGAAAATGATATTCATTTCATCATCAAAAATGGAGTTTATTTTAATTTTTGATCACTCTCTTTAATTTTATAGAGTGAATTTCTTATTATAAACACTTATTTTTAATCTTTTAAATGCGCAAATAAATAAATGAATTTGATGATAACTGCATTCCTCGCTGCTTTCTTATTTTATTACTATTAATGATTTTATCTTCGCTTTCTTATCCATCTTAATTACCAATTTACAATTTCGCATTTAATAATAATAATAAATACTCGATCGCATATGATATATTTCGTTCATTACTTATCAAATGATTCTATAGTATTGTATATCTAGATAGTAGCTTAGAAAATTCATAATTGAAAACTAAAAAAAAAAACGAATATTAAAATGTTACAGAGCATATGAAATTAAATAGTAACGGAAATTACCGAACAGAAAAAGATTAAGCATAGTCGTCATTAAATTAGTAAATTATACAGCGTTAGTTTTATATTTCCTACTTGCTCTTTTTTTTTTTAAGTTTTATGAAATTTAAAAATTTTTTATTTAGCAACAGATGTTATCTTTATCAATTTTATTATATTTGACAAGCGTAAGTATTCAAGAACAAATCATACGTGTTGGACATTTATTACCGGCTAATCCAATTATTGCAAATGAAGCGGATGTTCTTAAAATTTGTGCTAATGATCTTCGAAAGCGGAATATTTTACCGCCTAATTTATCATTGGAGTAATGAAAAAGTTTTTTCAATTATAACTTATAAAATTGTCATTTATTTCAAATTTTATGAAATTGCCATTTCAAACTAATTTCATCATTCACAGATAAAATATTTCATCGTTTATTTATTAGCATTTAAAAAAGCTGCTATTGATGTTTCAATCAGTTGATTGATAAAAAAATCGAAATGAATATTATTATTAGAAAATGCTAAAAAAAAAAAATTAAAAAAAACAAAAAATTTTATAACAAAATATGAAATTTTAGAGAAATAAATTGAAAAAAAGAAATAAAATTTTATTTTAATTTCATAACAAGATATGAAACCTTAGAGAAATAAATCTATTCCACTTTGTTTAATACAAAAAAATTACTGTTTTATCACTAGTTATTTGCTGATCAGTAGTATTTAGGTCGAATTTCCAGATTTGTAAGAATTTATTTATGCAGTTAAATTTTCTTGAGATTTCTTTAATTTTTAAAAAACTGCTTGGAAAATTTAGAAAAAAAAAATGGAGAATGATATTTTAAATTTTATAAAATTTAACATATGTTTTTCATTTTAAAGAATAATTACGATGGAATCATGCAAAGACTTCAGTGGTGTGGAAAATGCAGCTTATTTACATTATATGCAAAATGCTACGATATATTTTGGACCTGGTTGTAATGAAGGTATCGTAATTTTCTGATTTTCAAATTTTATCGTTTCCAATTAACTATTATTTGTGTAATGAAAGAGATTATTGTAATAATGAATGAAATTTATTTTCTAGAATTTTATGACAGACATGATTGTTGATCAGGAAAAGCCCAAAAATGATCTGAATAGTGCTGACAATTTTTAATTATCAGATAAATTACACGGAATCGCTTGAAATTTTTAGTATTTTGAGTATTAATTTCGAAAAAATATGTGTATATCTGTTTATTTATCATTCATAATTTCATTAGATTTGATAATTTAAATTATGAACAAATTGAAATTAAATTTAAATATTTGCAGAAATTGTAGTAATCAGTCGCTTAGCACGACGCTGGAATGTTCCGATTATAGCTCATTTATCTGGTGGTGATGCTCTTGCTGATAAAAACTTGTTTCCAACACTTGGGTCCGTTGCACTTACGTCAGCAGTTGAAATGGCTCGAGCAACGTTTACATATCTTAAGTTATACAATTGGCAAAAAGTTAATAATTTTAATAATTAGTTGATCTAAAAAATTTTACATTTATTTACAGAACTAATACTGCTATAACTTTTATTTTTATTCAGCCATTTTACATATCTTTCCTTATGAATTTCATTTTTTTTATCTCAGTCTTCTTGAAGATTAAATTCAAAAGATTACATTACTATATTGAGAAAAAAAGCTAGGCTTAATGTTTTTTCTGAAAAAGAAAAATAAAGTCTCAAAAATTTGACCAATATTTCTGTTTTGCATTTATCAAACTTCAATTGATAGTGAAATTTCTCATACAAAAATATGTTATTGAATCTTTGATGATATCTTAAAAAAAGGTGATTAAATGTCTGCTTAAATAGTTTGGTTACAAGCGCAGCTTTTCATCTCGTTATGATTCCCTTCCGTTTCATTCCTTTTTATATCGTTTCAAATTAAACTTGACTTTTGCGCTACAATTTCTAAACTTTGAACCTGAATTTTAGTTCAGTGCGATTTGCTACTAGGTTAGCAAATATACAATTGCAACAGAAATAAATCTAAATAAATCTAAAGAAATAATTTGAACAAATTTAAATAAATATTTTCTAGATTGCTATTGTTCGGCCGACAGTTGATTTCGATCGTCTTTCTATACATTCTTTGGTGCAGATGGCAAAAAACAGCGCGGATGTTAAAATTAATGCTATAATTGAAATTGATCCGTATGCACCCGCCGAAGAAATCCTAAAAACCGGAGAACTTGAAACACTTCGAACTCACGCAAGAAGTAAAAACACCATTTTGTTTCCGTTATAACCTATATAAATAAAAATGTAAATGCCATCTGTCACTTCTCTATGAACTCCTCAAGTTCTCCACCGATTTTTTTCAAATTTTGACACAACTTTACATTCGAAATGCGCGTGCTGTTATATGGACGTGCTTACTTTTTTCACGTTTTATATGCGTGACAAATAAAAGTATGTGAGAAGGCGGAGTTTGCTCACTCCGCCTTCCCTTTTTTCTCTCATTCTCTCTCTACCTCTCGCCTCTCTCTGTCTGTTGCTATGCTTATTACATTACGTGGATTTATCCAAGTAAAGGAGGAAAAAAAATGATAAAAAGGATTAAATTGCTTCCTTATTTGGCATATAAATATAAAAATTTTTGCATTTGTAACAAATCTGAAAAAGAAATTTTAAATATTTGTTAAAATTTGAAATTGAGATTCCTTATTTTAATAAAAGTTAGCTTAATTTGTTTGAAAAAAGGCATCAGTTTAATCTAAAGAAATTTTTTTGCATTAATTCTGACTATTTCTTTGGATCAATCTCTTTGCTCAGTTAATCTTTTCCGACTTAATTTTGATTTAGTTTAATTTGATGCAAATTTAATGTTAAAATATTAACTCATAGCTTTCTTCATTTTTCCATAGATTAAGTATTCAAATACATCATCATCTAAGAAGTATTGGCGGCTTACAATTTAATATAATTGATACTAATTCTTTTTTTTTTCTAAGTTTCATTCATATTCTACCTTCATTTTTTATTTTTATTCAGTTATCCATAACTTGTGCTCACAAATCGCGAACAGAGTTCTCAATCATTTAAGAATGCCATCACCGAATCGATCTGCTGCTGCTTCGTTCGATGTAGAATTGTGTCGCGGACAAAATCTCAACACGACTGATCTTTTGACATATGTGCAATCAAATATTCGAGCGAAAAGGCATTTGCATCAAATATTACAAACTGTGAGTAAGGGAGTTACAGAAATCTTCTTTTTGGATGCGCCAGAAGAAACTGGTGAAACGTTCCTCATAAGACTGATTCTGGCAACAAATCGATGCAAAAATCACATAGCCTTAGCTCTTGCATCGTCCGCAATGGCTGCAACATTGCTACCAGTGGAAGAATTGCTCATTCCGCTTTGAAACTGCCCTTAAGCATCCATTTGAAAAGCATGCAATTGTTTCATTGAAACTCCATATGCAACATTTCCAAAACATCCGGCAAGGAAAAAGTATTGCAAAATGCAAACTTACTGTTTGGGATGAATGTACAGTAGCGCACTAAAAATCGGTCGAGGTCTTGATCTTGATCGATCAATGCAAGATTTGCGTGGAAATATCAGTCATTTGCAAACGCATTAATATTGCTTGCAAGAGATTTAATATGAACATTTTCCTCAATCGATACCAGCGGATAAAATCAATTATTACCCTAAATGCTCTACTTTGATGGCGAAACGTAAAGACGTTAAAATTAACTACAAATATGTGTGTTCAGCTGCAAAACAATCGATCAGATAGAATATTCTCACATCAGTTGCTGGAAATTGGGAACGGAAAGGTGCTGGTTGATCTGATCACAGGATGAATTTCATCGCCTCATAACTTTTGCATTTAGTAACGTCAAAAGAAGAATTGGTTAAAAAAATATTTCCCGATATTCAAACCGGTTATAAGAATCACGATCGGCTGAGTGAACGAACCATTCTTGCGGCCAAGGACAAAGACGTCGACGAACTTAACGATATTATACATCTGACATTCAAAGCGAGACAGTCACATATAAGTAAATCGACACTATTGTGAAGGCAGATGGAGCGGTTACGAATCCAACAGAATTTTTGAATTCACTCGATCTGCCAGAAATGCCATCGCAACGTACTGCAATTGAAAATCGGCTTCCAATTATCATGTTGCGAAATATCAACCAGCCAAAACTTCACAACGGCACGCGGCTTGCAGTTAAAAATTAATGATAATGTCGTAGAGGCAATAGTCTTGACAGGATCTTTCGATGGTGAAGATATCCTTCTTCGCATTCCTATGATTCCGTTTCAGTTAAAGGGATTGCAATTTCCAATTCCATTGGCATTTTTATTTACCATCAACAAAGCTCAGGATTAATTTTTAGAATTTTGCACTTTAAATCTCGAGACGGATTGTTTCTCACACGAAAAATTATATGTTGCATAATCTTAAGTTGGCAAACCAGACAATTTCTTTACCTATGCAGACAATGAAACAACAAAAAATATTATTATACCCGCAAGTATTGTGAAATCAGACATATTATATGTGGAAAAGATGTTAAATAAAACCATGAAAATAATTGTAAACAAGAAATATTAAAGGACAAGTGGCGCGACATAGTTTCAAAGGGACGACAAACATGTTTATCACCAAAACGCTCCAATTCACAGATAAATGACAAAAATCGACTCAGCAACAGCAACAGTTCGGAACTCCGAAGGTTCCAGTTCGACAGTTCAAAGAGACACAACAGTAGAAATAATCGGACAATTCATTTGAATGATATTCCTCTCTATTATTAACAGAGGAAAGAATAATCCAGCGATTAATTTGCCTAGATCATCTCTGATAATTGTTTGTTATGAAGAAACACCCTTCATCAATCAATAAGACATTTCTCAACAGTATTCATCTATGTCACACATTTGACACAAAAAACTCTTCACACTTACTGCTTACCTGGGCCTAATAACAATAGCAAGAATCAGTCTTCAATCCAACCAAACTACAAATCAAATTACAAAGTATCAGTTTTTTTCCCAACACTAGGTGTTTTTCCCAACACCATACGCTTTCTCTTTCCTTTTTTCCACTTTACTAGACTGATTTACAGCAACGCGTGTATAAAAATATGCATGGATTCGAATGCAAAGTTGTGTCAAAATTTCAAAGCAATAGGTGAGAACTTTTTGACATCCAAGATTTTGAATTAATATAGATAAGGCACGTGTTTAAGAATTTCCGGAAGTTTAAGATTTTGAACAAACAAACATTGATGTTTTTTGTTTATATAGATTAGCTGGATCGACCAGGTGGAACATGACCGGGTCCAGCTAGTTATAATAATATTGTAAATGTAAATCGATTCAATTGCATACTTATCTCTTGTAATTGCAACATGTAATGAATTCTGCATACTGCAAGCATTTTCATAAATGTTCTGTTAATATATATATATATAAATATTATAACAGCTAAACAAATTGACAATGAAATATTACGGTTAGACAAAAATAATTACGTTTTGTACCGTATACTTGAAGATTTGGTACATTAATTCATCCGATACTACAGTGAACTTGTAAATGAAAAAACTTAGCAAAACAAATTGTTATCGTATGCGTATATATGCATTAATCGATATAAATTCATTACTTTATTGCCTTATTACTATTTTAATAACATTAAAATAAATTCATTACTTGATTATTTTATCATTATTTTAACGATATTAAAATCTGAATTAATAAATGTTTACTCTAATAAATTAATATTCTCTTTATCTCGATTGCTCCATTACTATTTTATTATCAATAAAATAATGATAAAACAATCGATTAATGAATTTATTTCTTTTAATTTATTTGACCAATAAATAAAGGGATGATTCGAATAACTAATTTAAAAATAGTTATCGTGATTTTTTTTCAACATTAATAGCATTTAGAGGTAACCAAACATGCACTTGCAATATTTGATATTCTATTTCTTAGTAATTTATCTGCTAAATAATTAATTAAGTTATCAAATATAATCGCTGTTAATATTTAGTAATTGTGGTCGAATTGGGAATGGATCTCAGTGATTGTACCAACTTCATGCTAGCAATTTTAAAAGCAAATATGAAAAATTCAGAATATGTCTATATTTTACCATGGCTCTCTCATGTAAGTTATTTTTAAGTAAGTGAGTATTAATTTATTTTTATTATTGCCATTTTCTGAAACAATCACTAGCCATACCATTTTTTCGTTTCTAATCTAAATTTGCGATAATTTCGAACTAATCGTCGATCATAATATGTTAATTACTAATTTCTTTCAGTTGAGGTATTAATAAATACATAGATATGGAATTAAATTTTTTATGAAAGAAGGAAAAAAAACGTTAATATTCAAAATATCACCTTCAATTATTTTTTTATTGATTAAAAAATTTTTTTTTTCAAGATTGTTGACTACTATCCATGGGAAGTAATAAATGCTAAAGATAAGCATTTGTTAAAAAATGCTTATGAAAATGCAATCATAATAACAGCTCAAGGTTATGATCGTACGTTAATTCAACATTTTGCGGATAAATTTTCCAAAGAAACCGGTCATTTAGCTTCTTCACATGTACGTTTCTCATATTTTTTTTTTTTAATTTTTATTTCTCCTCTTTTTTTCAGCATTTTTTCAAAAAAGAAATGAAAAAGGAAAATTAATGAACAAACTTGAAGAAGTGTAATTCAAAATGAATATCGAAAATTTTTATATGAACTAACAAATACTTTTATGTTTAGTCAATAATTTTTCCGTTTTCATATCCTCGATTTCTTTTATTTTATTGCGCGAAAGATTAAAAGAAATAAAAAAGGCTTTCAAACTATTAATTACAACAAAAAAAAAGCAAAAAAAAAAACGGAAGAAAGAAACAGACATCAATAATACAACATTTTTTCATACTTGCTTACAGTGTGCGATATTTGATTTACAGTATGCAATATTTGTTTACAGTATGCAACACTTGTTTACATGTCATTATATGATGCATTATTCCTGTATGGCCTCGCGTTGCGTGATGCGTATGATGTCACCGGTGATGAACGCATTTTCAGAAATGGATCATTAATTTGGAAAAAAATGACAAATCGTCAATTTTTAGGTAATGCCATTTTCCATTCAAATTAATAATTGCAAAATAAGAAAGAAAAGAAAAAAACCATTTTTGATAAATTTTCAAAAAATTTTTTTTCTGAAAAACTTATACTTCACCAGGTTTTATCATTTTTTCTTTTATAATGATTTTGCTAAACTGATTTTTAAATAGAATTAATTCAGGAATTTTTCCTTTTCCACCAAAACATTTTTTTTTTTGTATTTTTTAATTTTGCTAAATAAAAATAGGACGGCATAATTTATTCAGACCAAAAGGAAATGGAAAAAATGAGTTACAATAAATATATAAAATGATAAATTTTGAATTTAATGAAGTGAAATTTACAAATTTTACCTTGAATTAAATTAAGGAAACATGATGAATAATGCTAATTTTGTTAATAATATATGCATCATTTTATCCAGAAACATATTTTAGGTATGACAGGTCAGATATTGATTAATAATGAAGCATTTCGAATACCAAGTTATACTACATATCAAATGCAAAATGGTAGTTTACGAATTGTTGTTGAATTGGAAGCAAAACTTGGTGATCCGGAAAAATGTAGCTTGAAAAACAAAGAATGTTCGCTTCATGTTAGTTATCGTTCATAATTATCATAGTTAACGAATACTGCATCATTCTCCTAAAAAAAGAAAAAGTAGCACATGTTATGAATATTTCTGAATCGTGAGTGACATCGATCAGTAGCAAAATACCATCATTGAGTCCAGTCGCGTTGTGTGTAGAGTTGGATTGGTTGAGTCGCGTCCACACCGTGTTATAAAATCTTTATTTGAAGAAGATAGCCTTTTTTTAAATATAACCAGATTTATATGTATTAAAGATGGGAGTGATTTACATTAAACACCGGAAAATGTTAAGACTCAATTACAACATAAGCATCGTAACAAGATCTAATGAAAAGATTAGAATGTAAATTTGGACAAAACTGTGAATTTAGATGAGCATTGAGAGCGATTGATAGCAAAGACATTTCATGTTTGACAGGAATACAAAGATATTAGCATAGACAAAAACAGAAAAAACATGGGAATGGGAAATAAATCTAAAGAACGTAAATATCAGTTAAATGATTCACAATATTGGTTATAATCTTTTACTATGAAGAATTTATTTCATTATTTATTTGTTTGATATTTGGTTGTAGTCTCGCGATATCGGAATTAGCGACAGCACAAGCTATTATGCTTGTAAATCTTTTAAAAATCTCGAAATTTTTAGTATTTTCGCAAAGAAAATTTAAATTAATGCTAATTTTAATGTTTTGACATTATCCTTCTCCCAGTGATTCAAAGATGTTGGACTGGGATGGCAATAAAATTATTATTGTCAAAATTTGACGAGAATTTTATGGATTTAAAAATTCTTTGCATAATCGAAAATGGAAAGAGATGTAGAAATGAAAGACAGAGAAATAATATTGGATCGATAAAGCAAACAAACAATTATTAAATCACGTTTTATATCTCTTTTACAGATTTTTTGTATAGTCGAAAATTGAAATAATTCAATTATTCAGTAAAAGAAGAAATCAAATTTTATTAATTAAAAAACTTGAAAATTTTTTGTGATGTCTGTTAAATATTTGCATAGTTTCTGATAAATTTTCAATATTTCAATTCTTGGTTGAATTTTTTTCCAAACTCTTTAAATTAATAAATTTCCATCCATGAGTTAATTACTACACTATTAAGAAAAACAGTTATTTACACATTTGATTACTTAAAGGTGCGAATATTTGAACAAAATATTATAATATCTGAAAACTTATTGTATTAAATTTTTGAATATTCAAAAATAATTTATGCAAAAAACTTATCACATTGTTGATAAGAAGAAAATTTAGTTCAAATATCATAGTTTTAATATTTAAAAAAAAAACTATAAAGTACAGTTTCTCTAAAATATCACAAATAAAATTGTGTTTTACCGTTTTTTTCTTTTTTTTTTAAAAACTCATTTAGGTACCACATGAAATTTTGAGTAATTACTGGTTAACATTAAACGGTAAGCTACCGTTGGATATGCCATTTTGCGGATATGATGGAAGTTTATGCGATTATACGAAATATATTCTGACTAGTGCTTCAGCAATTTTTTTGCTCTTTACTATTACGATCGGTTATTTCATATACATTAAAGAGTTAATTAAATTATTTTTTAATTCGTATGGTTAATTTAAACTTCATTCATGCTTATTAAGTGATTATTTAAAGATAAGGCAAATATTTGAATAAATTACTTAAATACCATGTTTAAAGTTGTCGTTGTTTCTAATTAATGTGTTTGACGTAATCGTTTTCTGACTTGACATATTTGACATAATCATTTTTTACTTAATTTATTGAATATAACATACTAGTTTAGTATTTATCGATTTGTTCATTTTCATCAAATTAGGATATTTTTACTTCATTTGATCAAATGATAGCTTAATGTATTTATCTTAATCACATAACATTGTGTAAAATATATGTAAGAATTTCTATCGTTCAGCTTTTATAAAAATTTCAGAAGTTAATATGAGTTTATAAATTTACGCCTAACATTGGAAATTTCAGAAAAGAAAAACGACTTCACGATATGACATGGCGTATAACTCGTGAATCAGTTCGTCTGTTAGATTTGGCTACTGATGTAAATTACAATTCAATTACATTTTATAGTTCAATCATTTTCATTTGGTAGAAGACATAATTTCATTAAATTTTAATCAACATATAAATTGTCATATTATTAAATTTATTAACGTAAACTATGCGGTTAATCAGAACGTGTCGTTTTTTTTTTTTTCCACATAATCTCGTTAATTCACTTTTTTTTCTTACTTAATTATACTGCTAATAAATATTTGAGATAAATACTCTTACATTTTTTATTGTTTTGCAAATATTTTGCTAAAATTCATGTTTCATTTTTTTTTTTCAAAAAAATCCATTTCTCTTTAATTTACTTTTCTTTTTTCCATGTAATTTTATTAAATATTTCTTATTACTTAATATGAAATATTTTTTGAGCATTTACTTTTAGCATTTAAATAAATCAATTAATGGATCAATTACTAGTAATGAATTAAAGACAAATCGAAAGATACCTATGGAACGCGCAATGTGTAACGGTGTCAAATTAGCTGTTCGTCGATATCGTCAAACACGAAATATTACATTTCCAAAACATGAATTGCAAATTTTACAACAAGTAAGAAATAATTTTTAAGGAATCAAATTGACTTTAATTAATTAGACAATTTTTCAATTTATATAAAAATTTCATAATAATAAAAGTTGAAATAAAATTTGTCTTAGAAATAAATGTTGAATTTCTGTGACAGAAAGCGAAAAGAATAAAAGTCAATAGAATGATAAAGGAAAAAGGAAAGAGATAGTAGTAAATTAAATAATGAAAAAATTTGATTTGATGTTATATATACATAAATAATTATTAATTTAGATAGCTTACACGTACGTGAAAATAACTTACACACGTGGAATTCATAGCGTTTTAAGATAACTTGCCATGGTTAAATGGCTGAAAATAGAATATATTTATCTGTGTTGCTCAGTTAAGAAAAATTTTTTTCAGCTGAAAATGCTGGAAAATGAAAATTTGAATAAATTTTATGGAATTTGCTTCAATCAACAAAATGAATTGCTAATCCTTTGGACATTTGTTACTCGAGGAAGTCTCGAAGTATGATTGTTCTTCATCGGATTTTAAAAAATCAACAAAATTCATTAAAGTTTTTTTATAAATTTAAAGAATTCCTTTTAAATTTGATGTCATAGCAGTAGTGACATTATTCAAGCTAATTTTTCAAAGACTATAATGAAATTTCAGGATATTATTTTCAACGATGAAATGAAACTTAACCGAAATTTTCTAGTTTCATTTGCTAAAGATGTTGTGAAGGTATGTGAAGAGCAAGTCTGAATCAAATTTAACTTAAAAATTAAATTTTTAAAAATTAAAAACAAACATAGCAAATTTGGTTTCTTTTAGCAAAAATCATTTATTCCTAGTAAAAACAAATTTGACAGGATTTAATTTTATTTCTTTTAAAAATCATTTTTGATAATTTCGAGTTTCAGAAATATTTAGCATAGAATTAAAATTTACAGAATTTACTAATTGATAATAGAAATAATATCAAATTGAGATTATCGTTAGCAGAAAGAAACTTATTAATATCTAATTTTAATTTCTTTTAAAAATTATTCCTAATATTTTCAAATTTTCGAAATTTTAATATAGAATTGAGTTGAATAGAAATTTTGTAAAATTTGTTAACTGTCAAAATAATATAAAATTTAATTACTGTTAGTAAAAATGAATCCACAAAATTTGTTCTTTTAGCAAAAATTATTTATTCTTAGCGAAAATAAATTAGACAAAATCTAATTTCATTTTATTTTTTAAGTCATTTTTAACATTTTCAAATTTCCGAAAGCATGAATTGAAATTCTAGATGAAATGATTTTAAGTGTTAGATATAATTGGACAGATCATCTTATGTCTAATATTGAAATTTATTAATTTTCTTTTTTTTTCTTCTTTTTTTTTTAAATGAATTATTCCAGGGTGTATATTTTTTACATTCATCACCAATACAATATCATGGATTACTGTGCCTGCAGAACTGTCTCGTTGATTCACACTGGACAGTTAAATTAACGGATTTTTATACAGAAATAATTGTTGCTGAAAAGTTGCTCCATAACGAGATAAAGCAAATCTTAAAAAATGTTGAAAAAAATGATAGTCATATACAAATTAGCCGAAGTAAAAAATTATTCTTTTCTTTTTTCTTTTATACATTATAAGAAATAAATGACGAAGGGAGCAAAATTATCAATGTATTGCTTATTAATTCACAAATTATTTATATTCCGAAATATTATTAAGTTTTACCAAATAATGAGGAAAAAGACTAATTGCTTTTTTATAAAATTTAATAAATTTTACACATATTTTGTACTTTCAATTCTACATTTATAGTTTGGAAAATTATTTTAACCATTAAATAATTCATTTTATAATATTATGATGTCGGGAAAGTTTTTTTTTTTTTATTGTGACAGAGATAAATTTTGATGGGAAAGATTTTATTGGTTAACGAAGGAGTGATTCTTCGCTTATTTTATAAGATAAACCACGATTGCAGTTGATCATTTAGTTATAGTAGAGATGAACTGAATATAAGTGAACTGAATTGAATTGAAAATTGATTGTTGAGTGAATTGAGTAGCTATTGGGTTAATTGACTGAGTTAAGTATTGAGTAATTACTGACCCGATGATCGCCAGAAGCTTCTTTTCAAATCGATGTTATACAAAAGTTTGTTGTCAGGACGAAGAATAAGAAGTTAATAATGCTCATAATTTTAAATAATGCATAAAAGCTTTAGTCCTTACAACATCCTAGACAATTAACATGATTTGCAACATTCTAGACAATGCACATAAGCTTTAGCAGATCGGAAGATGAGAGAACAAAGGCTTTTGTATCGGACTAAAGAATACGAATGCAAACGCTTTGATTTATCACATTTACAATATAAAATATTTCGGTTTTACCAACATGTGATTCCTTTTTTTTGTTTTGAATTAGTTATGACAAAGAATTTCTGGGTGAAAGAAGTTTGTGTCATGTAATTAATCTATAATGTTTTAAAGAAAAAAAATTATGACATTATGTCTTTTTGCCTTATTTTTTATTTAAAATAAAAAATAATAAAAATAAAAATTCTAACCAACAATTTTTTCGATGTAAAATTGCCCATTAATTAGTATTTCCCACACAAAATTTCGTTCCATTTATTTTATATTCTTATACTTACTTTTTCGCTGAAATTTAATTTTTGCAAATAGCACCTTTCAACAGATCTATTTTATTTCATATATCTGCATATCGTGAAAAATTTTCATGCTGTTTTCTAAAAGAATAAAAAAGGTAGCTTTTATGATATTTGCCTATTCAGTTCTGCGTTACCGCATAATTTTTATTGCTTATTCAATTGTTTCAAAATGAAATATTAAATTAAAGAAATTTTCTTAAAGTTTTATTTATTTTTTTTACATGAATTTTTTTCAGAATATATCCAACAAGCACCTGAAATTTTACAAAGTTTTTTAACGACGAAATTTTTACCGCATGGTTCACAAACAGCGGATATATATGCGCTTGGTATGGTACTCTATCAAATATTATTCCGATTGGAACCATTTCATGAATTATCCATTTCGACAAAAAGTAAATTAGTTTTGAAATTGAAATATCATTAACCATATTTATGTTTAATACAGTTCACTTTAACATAATAAGTTTTAGGAAATTATTTATTATGATTTATACTATTTAATGTTTCAATTTCCATCCTTCTTTTCTAATTTAATTCTAATTTAACTTTATTTGCACTTGTATTTTTGAATAAATATTTATCGAATTATTCATTTTAATGTATGATAAATTTAACGAAATATAATTTATTTAATAAAATCTTTTCTATTTTGTTAAATTTATCATATCAAAATGAATAATTTCGTGACATTCATTCAAAAATATTCTCATAAAAAAAAAAGAAATTAATATTATCATAAACATAATTCAATGCTAAAAATTGTTGTTTCTTTTCAATCATTTTGATACAATATAATTAATAAACATGATAAAATATAATAAAATTAGAGTTTCTATTTAATTTATTTCAGTTTGGTATGATAAATTTAATTATTTAATTTTGTTCCAATTTTATGCTTTTTAATAGTTATGACTTAATTATTAATCGATTTTAAATCATTAAATTTATAATAAAATTTGTTTTATGCATATAAACCAATAATTATTTCGAACCAACTCTTTGCTTACTTATTATAAAAACCTTTTTTTTTTCTATTAATTTGATAATATGTTTAAATATTATTGCTTTATGATGAATTTTTTTCTTCGAAAAAAATTTCATAATTACTATTTTTGCAGAATTATTGATCAAAATAGTAAATAGTATTCAGGAAGGTTGTATTCGACCAACATTTCCATCTAGCGATTCATCATATAGTATTCAATTAATAACTACCATCGAGGTGATAAAACATTATATCGAAATGATATCTTATATTCCATTAAAATTTACTGATTACGAAGAAGAAAAAAATTAAAGTTGATTGAGAAAAGTTATAAACATAAATGCATTCTTTTGTTTTCCTTAAGAAATTTCATGTAAATAGTCCAAAATTAATTATTTATTCTTTATTATTTTATTAAGAATTTTTTAAAATTTAATTGTTCAATTTTTTATTAAATCAAAAACATGTGTACAGTTTATATGAAATATTTTCTGTTTTCTTTTCTATCGTTTCTAAATTTCACAATCATCCATGTGATATTTTTCATTTTGAAATGATTTAAAAAAATACATTTCTTATTGTATTATAATTCAATTTCTATTTGCTGAATAAAAATAATAGTCAAATTTCTTTCTATGATACTATTTGCAGGCATGCTGGTTAGAAATTCCAGAAATGCGACCAAATATCAAAAAAGTTAAGGAAATCGTTAATGCAACTTTGAGAACAACGTAGGAAGTTTTTTTTCTCATATAATTATTGGAAGAAATTCATTATTTTGTTGTAAAAGTTTCATTAAACTAATAAGAAGATATGTTATAAGGATGAATTAAATCATTCCCGTACGATATCTTCAATAACTAATTTCATCATTTAATCTGAAAGAAGGTTCGAAAAACTATTTCGAATTAGTTCAATATTTTCTTCATACACTTATAGATTGTTTTTTAAGCTTTAACATATATAAAAATTGCAGCAGAAATAATATTTGAAAAGAAAAAACGAATAATTTTGGTGACGGATTTAGGGAAGATGTTAAAGATTTAAAAAGTTATTTAATTGATGCATGAAAGATTATTCAGTTAATTCATTAATTAACTATAAAAAGTTAAGATTTTAAATATTCGGAAGTTGTGTAAATCATAGATATTATGAAAAAATAAAAATTTGATAGACGGATTAAAATAGTGATTTTAATAAATGATAGACATTTATAAGCTTTCTTTTAGATATTAACATAATTTCCTGCATTTTTGATTGCTATCTAAGAGATATTTTTCTTAAAAATTTTCTCGATTGCTCTCTGGGAGATATTGATTATAGAATAATTTTTACTATTTCAGAGAAACTGGATCGCTTTTAGATCAAATGATGGAAATGATGAATGAAGTTCTCTTTTTTTTTCTTGAAAAAAACTTGAATAACTGTTAACAGTATAATTTGATGTTTTTGAACTCATATTTTTCCAAGTATTCTCGGGGATGCATTCGAAATAGGAATAACTGATGTTAGAAATATCCTCGACATACAATTGAAATAGTATTAATTAATGCTATGAGTGTTCTCGGGATGCATCTGAGATAAATAATAATTGTTGCTACAAGTATTCATGGATATAATCTAAAATATTGATACTTTAAGTGAAATAAAAAAAAAAAAAAAAGAGAGAAGAAAAGTCAAAATAATTGAACAGTAGTTATTGCTGAACTAAAATTTGATAATAATAGTCGAAATTTAAAATTATTAAAATTTAAAAAGTAGAAAAATGAAAAATTATTACAGTATACTATAAATTTGGAAGGAATGGTAAAAAGTCGAACAGCAATGTTAGAAGAAGCACAACAACAGGCTGAACGACTACTTTATAGTATATTACCGAAGTTAATAAATAATTGCTAAATTTTCTAATTTCAATTTCAAATTTAAACAACTGTAATTTTTAATCTTTAATCTTTTGAAAGATTTTAAATAAAGAATTTATTAAAAAAAGAAGGAAGATAAGTGAAGTAACGTTAATTTTATTAGTAATACCAATAATTTATTAATTATAATTAGCTTTATGGTATCATAGATTAATCGGTTAAAGAAGTATGGCATAGAAAAGAGGAATTTTAAGATCAATTGCTGATGATTTAAAAGTGGGCAAATCGGTACCACCACAGTTGTATCCCTGTGCTACCGTACTTTTTTCGGATATTCGTGGATTTACTCGATTATCATCCATTTCAACACCATTTGAAATCGTTAAATTTCTCAATGATCTGTTCAGTGGTTTCGATGATATTATCTCGAAACATGATGCGTATAAAGTATATTTATTCATTATATCATATTTTCTATGATTATTATCAATTAAATACGATTAAAGATAATTAAATTATCAATGGACATAATTTTATAATTAATTTGAGTTATGAGATGGTTTTAATTCAATAATCAATATGTATAATATTCATTAATATTGATAAGAAAATAATGCATTGTTTTCCAAAGCATCATTTACATTAATACATTTGCAAAAAATAAATAATTATGCTTAATTAGTAAATTAGTTATATCTGGAAAAATATAATAATTTAGAAAATATAGTTTTATCTTAATTTTATCAGTTTTATTTTTTGTTTATTTATTTCTAGTGCTAAATTAGTTCAACATCATTTACATTAATACATTAATAAAAAATTCATTATCCGTAATTTCTAAATTAGTTCTATCTAGAAAAAATTTAATTTGCAAATTAAATTTTATTTTTACTTATTTATTACTAGGTACAAAATATATTAGTTTATATGCATTATTTCATTCTAATGAAGTAAAATTAAATAGTATATTTTAAGTGCGAAATCGATAATTTGCATAAATATGATTATTAGTAGTGTGGGATGGAAATATTCCTGGAATTTCAATCAAACTAATAGTAAATATAACAGAACTACGTTATGTTGGCAATTTTGAAAAACCAGATAGCTTGGATAATCATAAATTCAAAAGTTTTATAACTTGAAATACCTAATACTTTTATTTAATAAAAATGAAATGCTTAAACATTTCCAACATTTTTATCCTTAAAAAAAAAAAAAAAAAAAAAAAAAAGAAAAAAAAAGAGAAATGAATGCTCGATGATCAGAAAGAGATAAGATCTTAATGGCTAATATATAAAATTTTTAATAATTGGAATAAGCAACAAAAAAAAAACAAAAAAAATTGCATATAATAATTTAATTATTATGTTTCAATTTAATGACAATATTTCGAAAATTTTAACTTTTAATTTAAGGTTGAAACAATCGGTGATGCATATATGATCGTTTCCGGTTTACCGAAAGAAAATGGTTATGCTCATGTGGAAAATATTGGTAATATAGCACTTCAAATGCGTTCAGTAAGCGCAATTAGCTACATTCTTTTTCCTTCCTTTTGGAAATATTCCGGAAATCTTTATCTTGAAAATAGGAAAAAAGGAAAAAAATGGCGAATTTTTATTATTAATACTATAACATTTAGAATAAGCAAGGCAAGTAATTTAATAAG
The DNA here is from genome assembly GCA_000499405.2 of Onchocerca volvulus. Lineage (NCBI taxonomy): Eukaryota > Metazoa > Nematoda > Chromadorea > Rhabditida > Onchocercidae > Onchocerca > Onchocerca volvulus. The sequence goes on along the minus strand of HG738137.1, from coordinate 8,418,037 downwards.
TTAATTTATTGATCCATCATTTCTTCTTTTTTTTTTTTCGGTTTATTTGTGAGTTTTTTATTTTTATAATAAAATGAAATATTTTTTGATTGAAAAAATTTTAGTTTGTCATAAAATTCAAAGTAGTTCATCGACCAGAAGAGAAATTAATGGTACGAATTGGCTTCCATAGTGGTGCGGTAGCAACAGGTGTTGTTGGTTTAATTACACCACGTTACTGTCTTTTTGGTGATACGGTTAACATGGCATCCAGGATGGAAAGTACCTCTGAACCAAATCAAATACAGGTAAATCATTATTTTTCATTCTTCTTTTTCTGATTCTTTGCTCTCTCTCCCTCTCTCTCTCTCTCTCTCTCTCTCTCTCTTTGCAAAGATAAATCTCAAATTTAAATTTGAAATTTGCCGATTTTAAAAATAAAATTTCCTGCTCATTTGTAAATTTTATACTTTTTTTTTTTCAAAAATCTTTTGCATTTGCAAAAATATTATTTTGACAATCATTTCATTCTTTTTTTTTTTTTTTTTTTTTTTAGATTAGTGATCAATCATACAATCTTCTTCATTGCTATTTTCCGGAATTCCAAATTATTGAACGAGGAAAAATCAATGTTAAGGTAAATTTTATCATTTTAAATTATTGAACAAGGAAAAATAAATGTTAAGATATTTTTTTAATTTTATTTACAATAATATTTAAATTTACTGAAGTTTTACAAATACGAAAAAAATCCAGAATGAGTTTCAACACTTCAACTAGTGGCTAATTTATCACTATCATAAACAGAAAAAAGTTCAGAACTAATGGAAACTTTAAGATCACAAACTCAAATTTCTTTAATTAATTTTTTCTTTTTTCTACCTTTTTAAATTGTATATATAATATATCTATTATAATACGCAGAATTTTTCAGGGTAAAGGCGAATGCATCACATATTTTTTGCAAGGAAAAGAAAATGAAGCATACTAAACAATATATTTTTTTTTTCTTATTATCCGTGAAAATGTAGTCTACTATTATACCATCAATAATAAAATTTATTATAAAAATCAGATTTAAAATAATAAGCAAGTAAGAAATTAAAGAATCACGGATATTCCTATAAAAATTTCATATTTCAATTTAGTACTGACAAACTTCTCAAATTACTTTCTTGTATAAAATAAAAAAAAATCGAATAGTAAAATCTAGAGAATGTTAAATTCATTATTACCTCTCAGATTTTAATTCTTATTTGCATTTATTTGTCAATTGGATGAGCTAACTAAGCGAAAAGAAAATTCGAACTAACTTTTCCCTATACATCTATTACAACATTGTATTTTTTATAGCTATTTCATAATTATGTGTTATAATAGAGTATAATCAGTTTTAATCGCTATTTAGTATATTCACATATTAAATGATCGATAAATCAATAATTCTTATTTGTTCATAAATAATACCGAAATTTTATTGTTTTCCACAGTTAATACAGTACCAGATCAATATGGAAACTGATTACTCCCTAAATGCAGCGAAAAAAAAAAACTGCAAAATTTAGTATACTACATTAAAAGGTTAAAGAAAAATCCTAAAAGATATAAAATCGAAAAATGAATGAGTATTTATACTACAAAAACTAATGCCTATATAATAATTTTTATCTTCGATGAAAGAAAAAAATGAATGAAACTGATGATATGAATATAGTAATGATAAACTGTGCATTTCAACAGGATAATTTTATGACAAATCTAGGCGATATTATTTAACACTTCGCAACAATTACAACATTTATGGTACATTTAAAAAAAGCATAACTATATAAGTACTTTCCTTTTCTTCCAAAATTTCAAAATGTTCTAAATTCTAAGTATCAATACTTGATTGTATAATCTGTTTATATATAAATAAAGCAGGCATTACATGCAGAAGTAATGATAATAAGATAGAAATGAATATTCACTCAAACCGCAGATGGTTCTCACAAGTTTCTGATCAAGTGGCATAAAATTAAATAATAGAGCAGGGAATGAATCAACAATTCTCATATTCGCGAATTTCAAGTGTAAGTATCTTTAAGCTTTACAACTTGAAAGAAAGAAAAATTGGAGTTTATTATACATCATCGTTCAGTGTTTATTCCTATAAATTAAGGATAAAGCTAAAAAAATGAATGTTTGGGTTAATTTTTAATAATTAATCATAAGAAATATATATAAAACTGAAGCAATCATTATTGACATTCTGAGGCAGTACGTTTACGATTCACCCTGTTTTGTCGGGCAGGTATTATCGTGAAATCACCCATTTCTGTTGGCATTATCAAACCATGATCATCCCTACGTTGCAGAAGCTCCAAATTCTGAAAAATAAAAAAGTAATCCTTCAATAAATTAACTTATAAAACTGATTTTAAATCAGCACTATTTTCTGCTTTTTATATAAAACACTTATAAGAAAAACTGACAAAAAAAAAAAAGAAAAAATAATTTCGGGCTTAAGATGCAAAACGATATCAATAGTTGAATACAAATCAATTTTCTTGGCAATTTTTAATTTCATGAGAAACCAGCAAATAATTTGCGCAATTTGAGTTCGAAAATCAAAATTACTAACATTTTCATTACAAAGATGCAAAAGTACTGAAAATGCATTAACAGGATTGAGATCATCAGCTGTTCGCCCTGCTAAATACAAAGGAAGTTGGGCCAAAACCGATGAGAATGTATGCCGACCGGCTAATCTAAAATCTTTTACTGCTATTTCATCATGTCGTGGTTCACATGTTGAATCATCGTTCATTTCCTGGAACAAAAAAGGAATGATTATTTCAAATTTAAAAACCACAATTTCCCAAAATTTTAGAATAATATTACATATTTGTTGGTTATTCAGTGCAACATTGACATTATGGCATAAAAATGGATTAGATATGCCTATATATGGATTCTCTAGAAGAAGCTCACGATTTAATTCATAAAAATGAAACTTCAGATTTCTCATTAGTATCAAAGACTTAATCAGATCATTCGTCGAAATCAAAAAAGGATGGAAATCATCACCTCTCCGTTCTTTAATTGCAACTGCTCTTCTTTTGTATTCAATTCGATGTGATTACCATTTAAAATAAATGAATCCTGCCAAGAATCTTCGCTTACAATACTCAAATCATTCAAACCATCTACAAAACTGAATCCCTGTTGTCGTGCGGCGGAGAGTTCAGCATTCAAAGAATCGGCATCAAGCTTAAAAAGAATCACATTCTAGAATTCAAGAATAAAAATAAAATTTCTTAAAGTTCAATTTTTTTTCAACAATACAAAAAATAAAATTGGTTCAAAATACATATAAAAATTTACTTCTGCATTCGACAATATAGTACCAATAGCTTTCTTCACATCAGGTGCATTGATGCGTCGTTGTCTTACCGAATATTTCACACCAAAAATCTAAAAAAAAATAAAGCGAAAATTATATTAAAACAGAAAAACAAAAGAATTTACCAACTTCCGATTCTTAATTCAGATTTGGAATCTGAATTATGACAAATTTTCTGAAAAAAACATACTGCTATAACCATCTTTCACCTTTTATATCTTATCTCATTTTTTTTTTCTTCATTTAGCTTTAAATATTATATCTCAAGTTTAGGCAGCTGTGTAGGAAGAAACCGAAATCTTCGGATCGGAGATTTAGTAGACTGAGAACGAATGTTTTATGAAATCATTTATCTATTTTTAATAAGGTTTCTACACAACGAAGAGGAAGGAAATCACAAGACAACTGCATGAAATCCTATATATATATATATGTGTTATGTGAAAATCAAGCATTTACCTCAGCTTCTTCTGCACCAGAATCAACTTCAGAATAGAAACTTTCAGTGGCATTCAATGTCACCACATCATACGCCTGCATTGATGCCTGCAAAAACTTACTTATAATTAGAAAAAAAAAAGAAAAAAAAAACAAAAAAACTATGCAATAACTAATTATGCCATCTAGCCTAAATTTCGAATTAAATAATGGAAAATATCAAAATTTTTGAGCTATTTAAATAACTTCATTTTAACGATGACAATAAAAAATAATAAATTTCCGTTATATCATCATTTTCATTATTGGTAATAATGATAAAATAATATAATATTTAATCAATTACGCTAATGATAAAAACCTGTTTCAATGATGGTAAAAACAAAGTTATTCCAGCAAAAAAAATAATAAAATTAAATGTTCCTCACATTGTCATTCTCATCGTCATTATTCTGAGTAGCAATTTCGCTAAATAGGTCATTGTCATTATGACCATCACATGCTTCGACAGCACAAGGTACCGACAATGATCGCTGTTCCAAACATAAATCATCGAAATAACCGTTGAAATATGACATATGTTCTTTAATTCTGCAAAATTTAATCCATGACAATTTGAGTTATAGTTTTTATATAATTCAGGTTCGTGGAAAATTTGAACTTTTTCAGAAAGAAATTAAAGCTAACGCTTTTTCAGGATCCAAGTCGTCCCCAATGCTTTGTCGTAGCATTCGCGACAGGCATTCATCTTTGACATCGGCCGGCACTGACATAGCCCGATTAAAACGTACACTTTCCCATTCGCCCTAAAATGAGACGTTCAATTCACAAAATATAAAATGGATAACAAAAGATTTAAAAACAGTAATTTAACTAGAAAAAATACCGAAAAAACGTGAGCTAGACGACAAAACTGCTCCGGTTTATAAAAGAGACCAGCAGCGATGCGTGTCCGATGAATCTTTAGAACTTCATCTTCGCGTTTGATAAGTAGAGTCGGACGTTTCGCTTGTCTTTGTCGATCTCGAATCACAGCAAGAGGCATATTATCAAAATCACCAATTTCGAAGGCTTCTTTTTCTTCCTCTTTTCTGACCTGAAACACACTACATTTAATTTTATTTAGTTGAAACTAGATTCTTTTAAATATCAGAATTTAAAAACCCAGGAAAACTTTTGATGCTCTAGCTGCCAAACATAAAAACTCGAAAATTCTTCAAAAAATTTCTTAAATCAGCTGATGAACTGAAAATTTTTATCTTAGATCAACAGCACCATCAGTAAATTATTCGATCAGTCAACTATCTATGTGTATTTTCTTCTAGTAAGATTATTATTTCAACTATCAAATCTTTCTATTTAGATTTTGCTCTTAGGGCAAGTCTGATTTGATCTAAACCTCTATTTCAGTCAAGCGGCACGGAACTTCCAAAAACATGTCCCAATGTGATATTGAATTGAATAATTTGTTAAAGCCACGATTGCTGAAGATCTATATCAGACGAAAGCATGATCTTATGGCTATCCAGATGAAGGTATGATCTTATGCGATTTATCAAACTTTTTCCCACCGATCAGTTACCGAAAGCTAAACTCAAAATATTAGCTGGATTATTAGTGTGTTGAAAGTCTTAATTTTTTTTTTACATTTTTCCAAAAAAAAAAAAATTCAATTTCTTCAAGCCATCATGGATTGAAATAAAAAGACTGATGCCACTGGCACCGTAAATTTTCTTTAGAATTTATCTATCATACCTAAGATGCACAACAAAAACAAAGTGCACTATGGTAAACATTCGAGCAATTTGAGCATTTCTCGTGGAAAGTATAAAATAACATACTTTCTTTCGTTCGATCTTATCCAATTTCATCGGTGGCTTCCCTTTTGCACCAATAATTTCTGAAAAAAATTTTCTTAATGTATAACTTTATTTTCGCATTATTAACGAATGAGGATAATTAACTTTCTTGAGATATTATATGTAATAGTCAACAGTGAAAAACCTTTCTTGCTAACTCCTTTGTCAAGTATTCGTTTCTTCCAATGTGTCTCATCGTTTACTATTGAATAAGCCATAATTGCAACTCGTTTTTCATCAACAAAATGCAGATCACCATATGCTGAAGCTGCATCCGTACGTTCAATTCCTATGTTGCCTTTCATTCGCACACTTTCGGGCTTTCCCGAAAGTTCTGTCTTCAAAAATGCAGACTGTGATTAAAATATTGCTGTTGTTGACAATGTAGGGAAAACGAGAATTGATAATCGAAAATTATACAAAATCATAAAAAAGAATCATAAAATATCACAAAAAAAGTCCTCGTTAGTTTAATAGACCAAGAAGTCATTTATTTTGCTAGATAACAAACGAAAAAAATTATTGTACCTGTTTAGATGCAAGCGACCGAGCGTCATCGCCGACTGAATGGAAGTCACTCATGTGTGATGATGGTATTTCTGCATTCATATCAGCATCACTGTCGAAAGTTGTATTGAAACCACTTCCATCTGTTTCAGACTCAATATCATCCATACGACTTGGTACCCTCGAACGACCGTTCAATGATTCTGATGGTACTACTAATCTTGACTGTTCTTTAGAAATAGTACCTTCGCGTTCCCAAGCAGCTTGTACTTCCGGCCTTCGTATTCTGTGTATAGAAATAAAATTCCCAGTATAATATGACATCAATAATACAAAAAGACTTTCTTCACATGCATATAACTTAATAAATATGCAAAAAAAGATGATAACGGCGTCACTGACATAACTGTTCACTGATAGTATTTTTAAAACATACGGTGTTACAATTGGAATTTGTGCGATTTTCCGTCCAAAATCATCGCCTTTTTTCTTAAACAAACTTTCACCTCGACCAATTCGGAAAGTATCAAGAACTCCTGCCAACGCTTTTTGATCATCACCTGCCATTTTAATAGTATCACGCGGGATTTCAATTTCCATTATACTGCGGAAAACAGGTAAATTGCCGAGCACATTACCACCCTGAAAATAAATTTTCATAACAGCAAAAAAAAAAAAAAATAAAATGCTTGCAGATTAAAGATTCCTGAAAGTGATAAGAGATTATAGCATCAAATGAATTGAAAACAAACCTCAGCAGACAAATGTTCAGCTGATCGTGCAAAAAAATAATTGAATGTAGGATGCTCTCCAGATAATGATTTCAAAGTCTTCGCTCGAGCTTCATTACTCATCTCGTCCCATCTTTAAAAATGGGTCATTTAAGTTTCATAAAATCTATTGAGACAAGTTGCATAAATAAGCAAAATAAATAAAAGTGAACGAAAATTGTTACCTTAGCTATTCTATTATCAACTGTCAAAGTCTTGTTTAATGTACCTAATGTTATATATTTTCATGTTTAGCCTCCAATTATAGTCAGCCAAATCAATGGAGTTTTGTTTGATTATCTCAAGCTCCGCAACACAACAGTCCGGCCGTCCTTTGATTCTGTTCAATACATGGTAGTTAAATTCATGCATCGATTTCCGTGAAAAATATAAGTTTTCAAAGATAATCAACTTAAAATCATAACTCAACTATTTATAATGCTTATAGCATAAAACGGTGTTAAGGTATAACCTCATCTTGCATACTTTCCAACACATCGACTCTTCGAAGGGTTCCAACTCATCAGCTATTGGTGCATATGTTAAACCACTTTTTGTATCCGCAATTCTGTTAATATATGACTTTTTTGCTGGAATTACGACTTCTCGAATAAAACTTCGGCGCACGAATGGATCCACATCCCGCAAGGAATGGGCCTAAAAACAACTAAGATTAAATTGACCCCATAAGATTCACTTCTAAAATCCAAATTTAACCAAACTTTATTTTTTGACTACCGAAGCTGCAGTGCTACAAAACAATTCGACCAAAAAGAGACTTAACAAAAGAGAAAAATTTAAATATGTCAATGGAATATGGTAAAAAATAAACTAAAATTAAAGAAGAAAAACCAGTAAAGCGATGAATTGTCCAGAATTCATGCCAAGCTTTTTTTGTAGTTGTCTTCTCCACCGAAACAATTCTTTACTACCACTTTCAAGAACTGTTTCCTCCAAAACAGCTTCAACACTTTTCCGAAATGATTCTAAGCTACTGGTACTTGCCATCGAATCCATAAAAACTGTTGTTTCTTGACTGGTACTTGTATTCTACAAAACTTATTAATTGCTCCCAAAGTCTCACATGTTCTGTACATCGTATCAGTTGTAGTCACAAAAGCATAAGATAAGCAAAAGATCATAATTAAGTTTTGTAAAGACTTTGAAACTTTCAAAGTTCAAATTTTCGCGGTTCAATTTTTTAAATTCTTATATTAATTAAAGGAAACCTTTCCTGGGAAAATTTTTTGTCCTAAAAACATACTTGTGATAATGATATACATCCATCATCATGCAAATTTCCCAGGACACCAGCAACATTTGATGGTCCAAGCTTTTCTGCATCTTCGATACTACCTGAAACATCGGTCATTTTGTACTAAAGATTCAGATAATAATAAGTTTCAATAGATCCATATGATATTTATATAGAATAATGTAAATTGAAATATTGAATTTTTTCTTTTATTTCAGAATGTGAGCGCACATTCTATTACACTGAAAAGTTTCATCTACAGCGGAAAAAAGGAACTGCTAGTGAAGCATGAGATTGCTAATGAAACATGAAAAGCGCAAAAGTCGTTAAGAAAATGAAGCATTTTTAAATACTCGGAGTTTTTTTTTTAAAAAAAAGGCATAACTTATTTATATACAATAAATGAAAATAAAAATTTGGAAAAAGAGTCGATGAAAGAAGATTTAAATATTGCAGAAAAAACAAACTCCAAATTTCATGTAAATTTTCGCCCTCAATTTTTTCATTCCATGGATCATGAATACATCGACAATTATTGTGCAACATGTAACGACGTCCACATTTGCTTGTAACAGCATTTTGCATCAAAAGGCCACTCGATGATCCTTCATCAAAGTTGTGCGTTGCCTTACTATATAAGTGGCTGCAGAATTCGGCACCAGTTTCTGTGTCATTCAATTCCGATGGATCGTACATAACCATCGGTACCTGAAATGACATATTTCGTCACCAAAACTGCTTTTAACAAATTGCATTCTTATTTATGATAATGAACAGATTTTTTCTATTACTTAGATTATGGAAAATCTAAGGATTCTGAAACATGACTTATAATGTGTCCATTTTTCCTATAATATCTCTCATCATGAACATATAAAAATAAATCCCACAATTTCCTGGAGAAATTTTAGTGTTGATATATAATCATGCAAAAACCATGTAAATATGTCCTCAATAAAATAGTGATGCTAACAGCCAAATCAAGTTTGTCTAAAAAATCATCACACTATCCCCAAATAAAACAGCTGCAAAATCAGAAAAAAAAAATGTCAATCTCGGAAATATAGTTAGCAATTGAAACGCTAATTATAAGACCGCAAAACCCAACTTAAACTTACACAATTTCATATAAAACAAATAAATAAACAACCAAAAATAAATATAAAGGAATAACAAAATCGCTTAAAAAACTTATATCTTTCCAAATATTGCTTCTGCAAAAATTAAACTAAATAAGCACAAGGCTAGTCATGTTAACCACCTTAATATTAACTTTAATGCAATTGTTAGCTAGACTATCAGTGATACTAATCGTTCTATTATCTTAACTGCATGAAACAAAATTCAGTTAATAGAATGCAAAAATCAGACTGATGCATTTTCTTTCCTAGATTATTACCTTTGCTCTTCTTTTTATACAATTTTCGTGAGATTTATCATATTTATTCGTAAATTTCTTCACAATCTCACTAGCTTCCAATGCTGTCTGTTCATCATCCGTTCCAGAAGAGGAATCATCAATGTAGATTGGGAGATCATCTGCATCATAGACATCATCCTTTTTAGCTGGATCATCCTCCAAATCAATATCAGAATCACTATTCCCTTCATCCATTTCCCCTTTCTTTTTTGACTTATTCTTGTCTTCCTGAAAAGAAAAACATTTCATGAACGAAAAATACGAGAATTAGTAGAAAGACTTCCACCATTAAGGAAAGTAAAACTTCAGAATACATAAATATGGGGAAAATGATAATAAGACTTTTCAACATTTCATTATTTCAGCACGCAAATCGATAAACTCATACGTCCATATATATATATATATAAAAAAAAAAAAAAAAAGGATAATATACCGTTTTGTCATTACTTCCTTCATTATCGGAATTCATTTCTTCACCATCATCATCACCATCTCTATCGAGTGAAGTATTTTTCTTATCATTTTTATTGCTATCAGAGTGATATTCTGAAAAATCTTGTTTTAAGGAAGGAATTTCCTCCATTCAAGGAAAGTTTAATTAGAAATAACTTACTCTCTCCTAGCTTTGACCGAACGTCGTATGCCTCTGAATGCGTAGCATCCACACGAAAGGAATAAATTCGCGCACTTGCATCGAGTAACGATCCAGCTTGCTGAAAATTTTTGCTTCCAAATTCAGCATATTTTATTATTCCACGTATAATTTTTCCGCATAAAAATGCAAATGAGAAAACAAAATTTCTGCGAAAAAATTGATTTGACACCTACATAGAGAGGTTCTTTTTCAACAACACTCGGTAATCTATCGATAAGATCTTCCTGGAAAGCACGTGCTGCCAATTGCTTGGCTTTTGTAACGGCAATTTTCATCGCTTCCAGCAAACGTTCATTTTTCGCTGGATTTTCTAGAATATCGGCAAGATAAACTTTGAGAAAAGAAAGAAGAAACTAGACTTCAACTAATACTCAGATATAATAAAGTCTAGTTTACAATACTGAAAATTTTTAATTTTTTTTTTTCTAATATAATTTAAAAATCTAGAATTTCTTTCCATCGGAAATCTCTAATATCAAAAAAAAAGAACTGATCAATGAATTATAAGAAAATTATCAATCTGCCTTACCTTTCTCAGTAGATCTGGCATTCATGTCCATCAAAATTTTTTCTCGTTCTTCATCTTCATCCTTCTGTGTACGTAATACTGCCGATACACGACGTGAATTACGTCGATTTATTATATGATCTTTTTCCAAAGCATCAAATGTTCGATCAACCTTAACAAGAGAAAGTAGATCAGGACAAGATTAATTATTCAAAGTACAGAAATATTTTCAATTTATCCGATTACTGAATCTTTCGATTTAATTCAATCATTTCACCACCATTTTTATATTCAATCAATAAAAAATAAGCAAGAAATAAATTATCAAGTAATGAATTCATCAAATCAGAATCAATGAATTGTCTTGAAAAACAACTTACTTCACTATCCAAATCATCGTCATCATCATTACATTTTACCCGACGTCTTGGCATCGTTTCTGTTATTATCAAAAGATAAATAATAATAGATAATAATAAAAAAAAGCAATACCCTGCTAAGTTCCTGTAATCGTTATAAATAAAAAAATTTTAAATAAAATTTAATTTCTTTCATATCTACACACAATATAACGTACAAAAATCACGAATATTTTTTATATGAAATAAGAAGAAACATCGATGAAAATAATAGGTAATTAAAATATCGATCATAATAACTGTGAAGTAATTTTTTGTTTTCGTTCCAAAATTAAACAAAAAACTTGATGAATTAAAAATTAATTCAAATATTACTAAATAATATGATTAGCAATATAGTAGTTCATTTCCTTTATAATATCACATTTGCTTATTTTAGTTTATGTGTTTTAATCCACATATCATATCTTCTGGACATTATTTCGTAGACCATCTCAGAGACGTAAAAAAATTAAGTAAAAATTGAAAATCATTTTTCAATTATTATGTTATTTTCATGCAGCCAAATATATAATTTATTTCCAATCTTTTTTTTTTATATGATTGATAATTGTCAAATTATATTAAAATAGCAATCATTTCAGTTTTTTCTATGTTCGAGAATTTCTTTTCGGATACTTGATTCATTTTTTCTTTTCTTTTTTTTTTTTTCTTTTTATGAATTTCTCCCGAATGCCTAAATTTTTTCTAAAAGACACGTCGAAACAGTTTTGTCCACCTGAATTTGCTCACGTTTATTTCGGACGATTGACTGAATTCTTCCCCGGAAATCTAATCTTATCATTTCACACATTCTAAAATCAAACAATATAACGTCATCAATCGAATGAACGTCCGCCAAACAGATTCCACGCAATATGCAACAACGTCATCCCATCAATTATTAAACGTGTGTGACGTGGATTTTCCTATCAGTCTTCACGCGTCAGACTTTTGCGCAAGTTGCAAATTCTGTTGTACGTGATGTGATAAAATCTTGCTTACAAATAGTATACTAATTGACGTAAACCGATAAGCTTTTCAGCATTCAAATAAAAACAATACAATAGTTCTGGGGAGATGGAAAAAGAAAAATGAAATACTACAACAAATGGAGATATACTGACGCTGAAGAAAAACCTTTCTATACGATATATATTGTTAATGCTCATGGAGCAGAATGGAAAATTTTTATTGTAATGAAAGAGATATTAGGGATTGGTAATATGGAAGAGATATTGCTAGGCATTGAATGATTGCAGAAAAGAGTGAGAGTAAATATGATATAGCTTTAATGATGATGAGAAAGTAGAAATTGATGAGATTACCGAAATATAGTGTGTTAGGAGATTGAGACAAAGGCGAAATAGTTTTGCATTGAAAGTTATAGAAAAGAATTGAAATGAAATGGCACTTGAATGAAAAAAAATTTGGGATAGATGGGAATGACTTTTGGATCTTTGGGATGTTTTTATCTGAGTTTTTATTACGTTTTACGTGTAACGTGCGGATTGCATGAGTTCCGACTTGTATTAAGATGCGAAGTCATAATGTTACGTCAATGTCAAAAGTCACACATAATCACTTATGTTCGACATCATGTTGATATTGTAGGTTCTGTGTCAGTGAAGTTATCGTGTAAGAATTAATTATGCATTTCATTAATTACCTATTCATTAGTCATATAAGCTACATATTGAGGAATACAAGATACACGTTTGTTATCTGAATCACACGTCAGTTATTCAGACTGTATATTGATTATGTAGTTTTTTAAATATGATTTACAATTACTCATTGTGGCGTGTCGTTTTCGAGAAATCTCTTCAAAAAAATTTAAATTCAAAGAAAGTTATTATTAATAACGGATGAGGAACAATGGAATATGTTTAGTATACAAAATTTTTACCTCCACGTTTGCATATTTGTTCGCTTTTCTTACCTGCTCACAAAAGTTCATACAAAAAATCCGTATTGTCTATCTAATTTATAGATTTTTAGTATTATTTTTACTCTAATTTATAGATTTTTTAGTATTATTTTTACATTTTCTATTTGGATGTATCCAATAAATCGAATATATACCAATTTACCGATTTCTAATTGAAACATTCTGCTTCTATTTATTCTGCAGCTTTTCCGATATTTTATCCATCCTTGGTTTCTGAATAGTACATTATTTTTTCTTTTCAGGATTTCATTCATGAAAGTAATTATATGTCTGTTATTGCTACTTCAACTGGATATTCTGCTATGTACAGCCTATAAAGCAATTGATGAACCAGTTTTGTTTAGGTTTGAATTTATTAGAAAAAAAAATTCTTAAAATAATTAAATAATCGTTATTTCGTTTGTGGTACTTATTTGAATCAAATTTGAACATCAATATAAATTCATATATGAACCTTCATATATGGATTCCGTTCATGGGGGAATCAACGATTTAGTTTTTGATGTATACGACGCAGGTATTTATCATGATTGAGATATTATATTGAGTTAAGATAAAATGATTTTATAGATAGAATAAAAATATTGTATAGGTTGAATTTGATGGATAAATTGAATTACTGTTATTTCATATCTTTACTCGTAAATTAAAACGAAACATTTAGGATAGACTGGAAGGGCAAATCAGCTATACCGAAATATCTGGTTGATGTTAACGATGATTGGTTAACGAATCAACCATATCTACACATAACGAGTGGTAATGATGAAAAATATCTATGTACGTTGCCAACTATTCCAGCCGAGGTTTGTGTTTTTTTTTTTTTTATTACTTGGAACATTTCAAAAAACTCTTTCTTAAAATACATTTTTATTGCAATGTTTTAGAAGAATTAGAAAAGATCTTGATTATCTTCTAAATTCGGAATTGAAAATGTAGGACTTGAATTTCGCTTAAGCTTGTTTTTTACGTATTGCGATATATCTTCTTCTTAACGATAAGTTACCTGATGATTCTGCCAAATTTTTGATAACTGGAATTTCGTTAACGAATTAAAATAAACGATGAGAACAATTCTGTTAAATATGACAATTTCTGGAATTTTATCGTTTATTCTGCAAGCATTTAGATATTTTTCTTATTTTTGCACTTTCAAAGAACATTTACTTGAACATTTCTTTTTTTTAATTTTACAGAGCAAGCAAACAATGCAATCGTATGTGGGCCCATCACCAGCTGAACTTATTCAAGTGTTATATGATAATCGAGTATGCTCATATTGGTTAGATGTGTACTGGACATATGAGTTATGTCATGGACGCTATATTATGCAGTATCACGATAATAAAGAAACGCAAAGAAATATTAGAAATGAATTTTATTTAGGGAATTATGCTCGTGAACAATCCAAATTGGTATTGTTTTAAGCTTTTTTTTTTTTTATTTCTATTGCTTAATTTTTTCTTTCTCTTATTTTGAACATAAACTTACTGCTGATGATTGGAGTCATTATGAATGAAGAATCGCATAGCTGGCTTATTTCACAAATTTCATCGTCTTCGAAATTAATTCATTCGTATTCAAGTTTTGTTTTAGGCTTATTTTCTTTTTGTATGTTTGCAGAAAAAATACATTTTGATCGCTCCTTGGATTTACAGTGTTTTTCAGGATGATAAGAATTTCGACGAAAGAAATCCACCAAAACGCAAAATTAATAATAAAGAGCTGCCATATTATCCAATAACTTACAGGCAGGGAACCGTTTGTGATTTAACCGGAAAACCGAGGAATACAATTGTTATATATGTTTGTGATCCGGTCCGTATGATGCTTAGTGTATTTTCTAAAATTTCAGAAGAGTAAAGAGAGATCTTTTAAATCGCTTCATAAGATATTAAAAATCTTGGTTTTTTCACCACTTCTGAATTTAATTTAGTTACTTTTTCAATTCGTAGCAACTATAAAGAAAAATCATTAGATGATGTAAACAGGATCTTTTAATGAAGCTACAAATTGCCTTAATTTTGAAATATTTTCAGGATGCCAGAGATCAGATATTTTCATTCGCTGAAACAGCTTCTTGTACTTATGAAATGATTGTATTTACCAAACAGTTATGCTCTCATCCATCTTTTCGACCATTGCCTACTGTTGACCATGAAATTGTTTGTTATTCAAAGGATCCACATAAAGAGTATCCAAAGCCAAAGCAACTTCTGCAATTAGAAAAGGAAAGTGCGACAACATTGGAAAAAGTAGGTTTGATTATACATAGTTGAAAATTAATCATTTTCAAATTACGGAATAAAATATTTTTGCTTAACTGGTCTTAGGCCGTTTAATCCAGTTTTTTTCTAGGATAGATTAGATAATGCCCTTTGTTAATCAAACTAGAAGGTATTATCGGTTTTTCGCCTTATATTTAACTGAATCATTTTTTTTCACAAAATTTATTTTTTCCAGGAATATAAGTCAACCATTCAACTTGAAAAACCTTCAGTACATATTGAAAAACCGTCTCTACATATTGACAATAATGAAGAAGACGAAAACGAAGATTATGGTGATGAATTTGATACGGTACTTATTACGGCTAAACAAGCGCCGCCAAAGTCTGATAGCCTGCGGCATAGTAGGCTTATGTTTCTTGATAATAGCTAGCTAATTGAAAGAATATAATATATTAAAAATTTTCTAAACAAGTTTTACTAACTTTTGTCAAATATTATGGTCAAATTTGTATTTTTTGACTTATTTTTTATTGTTTGATATATTTTTTGTTGTTAATCTCTTTTTCTTTTTCCCATTCATCGCTTCCTTTCAATTTCCTCAACAGTTCCTGTGGAAAAGCCGATGATCGATGTAAATGAACTGCTCCAAGAAAACAGATACTTTTTAAATGGAAAGCATTGTTTATATGGTGGTGGAATGGGATGGTGGAAGTATGAATTTTGTTATGGGAAAAGTGTAAGTTTATCGATAAGTTAAAGATTTTATGTTAGTAATTCTACAACAAACGTGATTTTTCTCTTGGTTCTTAATAATTAACTTGCGAGCAAAAACCATCTAAACCAGCAAGTAAAAATTATTTATAAATAATGAAATTGGAGATGTTGCAGGTAATACAGTTTCATGACAATCCTCAAGGTGAACGAACTGAAGTGCTATTAGGTCTTTTCAATTCAGATATACATAAACATTGGATTGACGACAATCCTCAGAAGAAACCATTGATGGTTAGTTTTTCTTAATCTCATGCGATGATATTTCTGAAATCAATTTTCAAAATTATTTAATTTAGACGTTTCAGTGTGCATAGTTTATAAACAAGGTAATGTAATCTTCAAGGCTCTTATCAAATCGGAAACATTCTCATAAATTTATCAAAAATGCGTAAAAGAATATAAGAATTTAACGACAAGATGATTCACTAGACGAGAAAATCTTGAGTTCACTTGACTGCCATTCCGTTGCACTAAGTGACTATTGTTTCACTGTGTTTATGTTGTTTACAGATTGATGGTCGGATAACTCAGGTTTCGCATTTGTATGCTGGCGGTGCATTTTGTGAGAAGACTAATATTCATAGGTCTGCATTTTTTATTTTTCGGCTTTATTTGAAAATGACTAACAAAATTTTTAGCTTTAAATATCAATTTAGCAAAAAATCAGATTGATACAATTTTAGAAGTGTCGAAGTACGTATTCGTTGTCGAATATCAAAAGGAAGTCAAATGGCTGTAACACTTTATTTGTTGGAGCCTCATACATGTCAGTATGTCTTGGGAGTCGAATCATCTCGTTTTTGTGAATTGTTGCAAACTGTTGATGAATATGGATTGATCCAGTTGCCAGAAGCATAAATCAAATTATAATCGACTGTGTATGATCGAAAGGGATGGGAAGGGAATTAGGGGTAGGTTGATCCTCTGAGTGAAAATTTCTCTTTCACTGAAAGTAAGTTTTTATCAATATTTTACTGTTTTTGAAACATTTTACGAAATATTCGAATATTTAAAAGTTGAAAATTTATCAAAATATGATAGTGTTTCTTAAAGTAAAACTTGATTTGGAGTTCAGTGCCTGGATTATACATTCCTTAAATGTGATGTTCTTCAATATTGTAGAGATACAATCACATGTTTATCGATATCAATTTTCTCTCCGTCATTTTGATTCCCAATTTCCACATTATAAGTGCAATATTTGTGATTACTTTGGCAAATTATTTTTCGGACAGTTTCTCTTAATGATGCTCAGAAAGTTTAATGATTGTCGATAAAAGGGATGGTTTTAAGAAGTTCTTCATTATTGAAATTCGTCGAGTTTATACCTTTATTTCTGAATTCCATCCAGTTAGTATTCATTTCGTTATTTACTGTGTTCTATGTAAGAAATACCACTATTTTAAAATGACCATTGGCTTCCGGAATAGAAGTGAATTTCAAATTTTACTGTGGTCTGAGAAGCTATTGTACCAAACAATTTCTTTATTATGTTGATCTTTTTTTTTTTTTTTTTTTTTTTTTTTTTTTTTTTTTTTGTCTACTTTAGCTGAAGCAGTCTATTTTTCAGCAATAGGCGATATCCAAACTCTGAATATATGTAGTTGAAGTCGATTGTTAATATAAATAAAATATAGGTCAGAAATTGATGTAATATAAAGTACTGCTGTCAAATAATGTATGATTTAGATGGTGGTATTTTTATTTGTAATAGCTTCAAATTTAATACGAATTGAAGCATGATTTTGAATATTTGCTCAAAAAAACGAAGTTGTTAAATAACTTTCCGCAAGTTCTTATAAGCATTTTTTAGTGCGGTGATAAAAAGTTCCGCTGATGCCTTCGTTTATAAATATTGATTCTGGCCATTAGTTTCGGTTAGTTTCATTGTCTTTTTGTACATATACTCATTTTTCTCTTAGTTTCGTGCATGTTTTTTGGCTCGAAAAAGTCTTGTTTCAATATTTCTCTTAAATTGTTTGTGTTCATAAAAATAAGTTTTATTTGTAATTTTCTGGAATATTATTTCAAATTAAAGGTCAGTGATTACGGACCAAAGATCAGTACGTAATTGAAATCTATTTATTTCGAAATTTCATGACTATTTTTTTCATTTGTATGTTTCTTTCCTGCTTCTAAAGAAAATATCTAGGCGATTCCAAACATGCATTTCTTTTTTGTTCTCGCGAAAAAATACTATTTGCATTTCAATATGCTTGCGATACAAATTTCAAAAAACGTTGCTCACACTTTCCAAACATTTAGCGAGGTTCATTTTGAAAAGAGAAAAAATGTTCAAAATATTCATTCGAAAATGTTCCAATAGCGATTCTTGAATTATTTCGAATTATTCTTAATAAAAAATTCGCAAAAGTTGCATGAAAAGTTTTTAGTTAAATTGAAAAGTATAAGAAGAACTGTTGATGATAATTTTTTCAGACTTCTATGCAACAACTGTTTTACTATGAAATTTTAATTCTGGCTAATCTTTTTCCCTAGTATTTGGTATATTCAGTTTCAGTTTATTTTGTAACTGATTTGCACGTATTTTCTTTCATATTTTCCTTTACTCTGTTGCAGATAAATTTAATTCATGTGAAAACGAAATAATGGTTTATGATCGTAAAAATTATAATCCATCTCTGATAGAGTATCATATTTTTCATTGTTTTAATAGTTATGGTTTCCGACTGTCTCAAGTGGACAATTTTCTAACTGATTTCAATCATATTCTCGAATAAATTGTTCTAATTATTTGCAAGGCCATATATATATTTTTGAATTTTCAGCAATTTTTACAATGTCATATGAAGTGTCAACAGGATCTAAAGATAATAATGACAAAAGCCTAGCAATGAAGGACAAAGATAAGCTTACGGAAGAAAAAGTCGACAAAAACGCGATAATTGCTGGTTTACAACAACTCCGTGAGCAGCAAAAAAATATCGTGATGGAATTAACACGAGTAGAGGATGATAAACGTGAACATAAGTAAGTCTCTTACTTTTTTTTAGAGTTAAGTCATTTTAGATTTAAGTATGCCTTAACTTTCACTGACTTACATTTTTCAAAATTTATTTCATATTAACCAGCTGGATTTTCAAAAATGCAGCATTTTCCTAATCTTAGGGAAAAAACTACACCACTTGTACAATATCTGCTTATTCTCTATCATTTCTCTCCTAATTAGTCTAATTAGTCGAATGAGGATGCACATACTCTTACGGAAACATTATCAGATGATTGACGAATTTCTTGATAACATGTGATATGAAGTCAGATTTTCTTGTTTGTTTAATACTTTCTTAACTTGTAAATTTTTCTTTTCTTTGTTGAAATTTGAAGTTGTTTTATTTCATACTTTTACTTCTTTCTAGTTTTTAAAAATATTAAAATTCGGATAATCTTGACTAACAAAATATTTAAAAAAAAGAATTTTAGGCGTGTCTTAAAAGTATTAAGAAAGATGGAAAGTGACAGAAAATGTTTTCGAATGGTGGGCACAACATTAGTGCAACATGAAATTAGAACTGTATTGCCCATATTAGAATCAACATTACAAAATGTAAGTCTTTCATTATGTTTATTATCAATTCTCCTGCAGATGTTCATGTAATACATAAAGAATTGTTAATTTTATTACATGAATTATCCTACGAATGTAAATAATTATTAGATATGATTTATTTTGCATATATTGTATCAACATAAATCGGGAGAAGTATGATAGCTTCACTCTAATTTCTTAATCTCTGATAAGGCTTGTCTGATTGCGTAATAATTATATCATATTCGTATTCATAAGGATATGATTTTCTTGTAGATAGATTTTGTTGGTCAAGTTAAAAGCAAAAAAAGCAAAGTTTGATAAAATGTATCAAGACCAATTAGTTATTGCTACCACAAATTGCAGAAGTTAAATTAGTATTAGCAGGCGGATTTCTTCTAAAATAAAAAAAAAATTACTTATTAGTCAAAGATTAGTCAACTTTCTTGCTGATGAAATTATTTTATCAGCAAGAAAGTTTGACTAATAAGCAATTTTTTTTAATTGATGCATTACTATTTGACTGATGTAACTGTTTTAATTTATTCATTCTTTTGATTTTGAAAGAATTTTACAAAATAGAGGAATATTTTTGATTAATCACTTAATTTGGTATTTCCAAAAACATTTTTTCTTTCTGTCTCTTTGTATAATTTTCCTAACAAATATATATTCATCTTTGAAATCATGGTCTTATTATGAAATATTTGCTTTGTTGAAATATATTAAGCTTTCGTTATGAAAGAAATAATCAGAATTTCGTTGAAAAAATTCAAGCATATACATCTATTCTTTTATTTTTTATTTTTTTTTTCAGCTGGATACATTAGGCAATTCGCTGAAGGATAATTTGATAGAAAAAGGAAAAGAATTGCAAGAATATACGGAAAAGCATCACATTCGTTATGTCAGTGAGAAAGAATTGAGGGAAGAATCTAAAGGAACACAATGAAAAAATGATGATGAGTCAAAAAGCTTTCATCATGGTGCCAATTTTTCGAATTTATTGCTTGAAATATAATTTTATGACTATGAATCCTTATTTGATGAAACATGTGAATGAAATCGGAGTTTTTATCGCATTAATGGTATTTTAATGATCTTATTATTGAAGATGGGGTAAGGAGCAGGGAAATCTGAAAATAGCTGCTAAGAAAAACTTAGTGATTTTGATTCAGTAAATAGTATTACTCACTAAAACGTAGACGACAATAATTAGTTTAATTATGATTTATCAATTTTCTAGTTTTTTATTTTTAAACTAAGGTTTTAAGTAGTTGTAACTGATTTGTAATTTTTTGTGACTGTTTTAATTGTTAGTTCAATAATGTCTTTAAAATATAAGTCGGATGTAAATGAACGTCAAATTAGTTTTATCCGAAAATATCGTGATAGAAGTGTGACATTTACGTTATATTTACATTTTTAAAGACACTCATTGAACTATATAATCAACAGAATAAAGTAAACGGGAAACATTCGTCTAAAACATTCTTTTTCGTCTAAAAAACTGTTTTTCGGCAGCAGAGAATTGATGCTGGTCGTTTATTACTATCAAGGAAAGAACTTTACAATATTCGAACGGTTTTAAATCTTGATCTCAATATTATTCAACATTTAGAGAATGTATAAGCTATAATCTAGGTTAAATAAATATAAATATCAGGTATTAAATATATTTTCCAACGATAACGCCATTATGAGCTTCCTTTTTTCATAAAATTTTCGAATTTATGCATATTATGCCTCGAATCTCTATATTCATTTTTTTTTTCCTGTCACAGTTTTGCTACGTTTTATGTAAATATATGAAATGAACTTTTTGCATTACATATGTTGAAATTTTTTTTTTGCTTTTTTTTTTATTGAAAACAGTATATTAAAAATGGATTTTTATGTTCATTATCCTTTCAAAGATATGTCATCAGAAAGCATTTTATTATCAGATTTTTTCCTTTTGCAGTAACATTCATTTCGATAATCCAAAAAATTTGGAATTTTGTAAACAAAGCAGTTGAAAAATGAAATTAGAGTTAGCAAAACAATTATTTCTTATTTTGTTTTATTTAAAATTGATAAATAAATGGATGGAATAATTAGAAAAAGATGAGAAAGGTCGTGCAAAAAATGCTTTATTCAGTAGATATGGTTAATAACTTTGAATCATTGTTTCACATTCACTCAGGTAATAATGACTCGTCGAATTGGTCATCTTCGAATGATTCCACATTTGCGGTATCTGGACGTCGTAAACCTGTACGTGGTCGAGGTGGTGCTGGTCCGAGAGGATCGCTGTATGCATAATCAGCTGGACCTGGAATTTTATAATTGCTAAAATTTCAATCTTTTAGCTTATATACATATAATTATAAGATTATTCGGAATAATTTTTGCAATATACTCATTTCTCTACGTGAAACTTGATATTGTTCATCGTGTTCGGATGGCACTAAGCGAATGCTTGATGTTCTCAGTTGTGAACGTGAATTAGTTCGTCCACTACCATCACCTAAAAGTTATAAATTTAAACTTAGCATAAGAGTTGTTTCAATTTGAGATAGCTTGATAGGCTTACTTACTTTTTTACTATCGTGTAAAAGTCAAAGGGCAGCACTCAACAATAGGCACCAAACTTTGACTCCTAGCCAAATAACATGCAAAAGTGCTCAGTATAATGGAGAAATTTCCTCAAATCAATTCGGTAGAACGAAAGTCAATGGAAACATCATTGCACGTTTGTTTTTTTTTTTTTTTCAATAGGGAATCGAACTTTTACTACTCCAACTAGCACCACATTTCAAAACCACTACACTAATGTTTCACAGACTTCCCAATTGATTTAAATTCGGAATTAAAGAAATCTGAATTAAATGATTAATTAAAGTAATCTGAATTAAATGATTAAATTCTAAATTGAGAAAATACTTGAATATTTGGTGAAAAAATTGTTTATTTTTAAAGAATTTGAAAAAAAATTTAAAAAGTGGTCGAAAAAGCAATAAAAAAGAATTATTTTTTCCAGGATATAGATGATATTGTGCATTTTTGACATTTTTTATTGTCTTGATTATTTTTCAAATAAATCTTTTAGAAATCATTAATTATTACTACCTTAATTACTGTTGTCTTAATCTTCCGTTTTTCTGATAGTGTAGGACAAAAAACCTTATGAATTTTTATATGTATCATTGTTTTACTGATGTAAATTTTTCACAAAAAAAAGTTTTTTTTTTCACAATTTGGAATTTTACACATGTTTTGCTTAATAATATTTATGACATACGTGGAATATCTTGAGTAGAGTTATCGGTCGATTGAATTAATGATGCATGATTTCTTCCTTGGCTAGAATCTATTTCACGTTGAATTCTTAATTGACGTATTTTTTCCGTCTTTGATAACTAAAAAATTAAAGCAATAAAAAAAAAGAAAATAGAAAGAAAAACTTGCCAATTATAAGACTAATAATTGATTATCAATTGTGTCGTCATATCGATATACTATTAATTATCCTAACTATTGAAAAAATTAATGTTAAGATAATCATTGAATAGTTAAGGTTAACTAAATGTATTAATTAAGGTAAATTAACATCAATACTATTATTGTCCGTATTACTTTGATCTTTCTATATTTGATTGAAATACGCAAATCAAACAATCAGATGATTGCTTGAATGGATATAAATTATGTATAATGATGATGGTTTCTTTACTCAAATTCAAATTTAGGTACTTTGAAATTTTGAGACATGAAAATAAAAATATGTAATATTTTTAATTTCAACAAATTTCATATTCATCAAAAACAGATACGAATGCTACTTTACCTTTTCCATGTATTCTTTAGCTTCAGGTATTCCAAGATCTGTGCATATTCTTACCAGAAATTTCAAACCTGAAATCAAGATTTATAAAATTTACTACTTTTCCGATTTCAGAAAATGGATTTTAAAGCAATGAATAACAATGGATGAATAAAATTAAGCAAACATTCGATATTTTCCGGAAATCGTCTATGTATTTGCTGGTATAATTCAAGTGCTTTTTGATAATTTCCGGAACGTCGTAAACATGATGCCATCATTAATTGCCATTTAATTTCATTTGGCCTGAATTCGTTTTTTTTTTTTTTTAATAAAAAATAGCAACATGAATTAAACTAGCGAAGAGATGATGGAATGAATATCTATATAAATAAAAATTGATGCTTGCAAAATGTTACTGCTTGAGAATCTGATACTTCAAATTAAAACTTTTGGAAATAAATCTCATGATTCGAGAATCCAGCTTTTGAAGTTAAACATTCAGAAAAGATTCTTACAGTTTAAGCATCCAATTTTTGGAATTGAAACTTTCAAAAAGAGAGTCGAACAGCTCGAGAATCTGCTTTTTGAAATTAAGAAAAAAAAGAAGATCTGATATTTGGAATTACAAGTACCAATAGATTTCAATCTTCCCTGCTTAGATTAAGGAAAATATTCAAACAATATTCCAATCAAATGTTATTTACTCCATGATGGAAGCTTTTTCAAAATAAGTTGCCGCTTTTTCCGGATATTGAGCATCGATATAATACGCTCCGAGCCATTCAATTGTCGAAATGTTTGATGGAAAATACCGGTAACTCTAAAATTATTAAAATCCTAAAATTTCTATCAAACGCCTATATTTTCTACTCAATAAATACTTAAATTAACTAAAATTTAATTAAAAAACTCGAGTTTTATTTCTCTAAAAAAATTACATTTTCAAATAATTGGTGAAAAATTTTCAGCAATTGTTCAAATCTCCAACTTAAATTTTTCAACTGGTTTTATATGATTAAACTAAAAAAAAAAAAAAAAAAAAAAAAGGAAAAAAAAACCAAATTCTAGAAATTCGGCTAGGTATCAAGTTTACCATCAATAGATGGATCAAAAGAACTTTTATGAATCAACCTATTTCAGTGAATTAAAAATGAATGAAGATAACATTCAGAAAGCAATCTTCAACTTAACAATTAGATAATCCTGATGAATCACGACTATCTTGCTTTTTTTCTTTTTTTTTTTACAAATATATTGCGATTAGATGCGATTTAAATATTTTATACTAATTTCAAATTTCAATTATGTGATTAAATAATGATCATATTGAATAAACAATAATTTTCGTGAAATTCAATCACATACTTTTTTTGTGAAAATATTTTAAAAATGTTTTGGCAAATATTTTCCAGAAAAAAAATCCGGAAATCCGAAAATTATTTTACCTCATAATGACACTGAAATGCTTGATTTTTATCACCCTCAGCATCATAGATACTGGCTAATTTTGATAATATAGCAGGATCTGTAGGAGCCAAGCTATTTGCTTGGCTATATAATTCGATTGCTTGTGCCGTATCGTTCAATAATTCATATCTAAAATTTAATTTCTTAATTATCTTTACAAATTAATATTAATATTGCTTTATACATAAAATTATTATCATAACATGTCACATAATAATTGACATAACCCGTAAATATGCATAATTTACGTACGATCAGAAAAATTAATTACGCAAAATCACAAAGCACATTTTCGTATTTCTAACTTTTTTTTTTTTTTTTTTTGAATAATTTATCAATTTTCAAACCAAAACCTTATTAAATCGAGTACTTTATTTAATGGTTTACACTAAATTTCTGCTTGTATTTAGTATAAAATTGAAGAAGTATTCAAAAATATCTATAAAAAAATAGCAAATTTAAAACAAGAAAAATCTCATTTATGAGAAAAAAAAATTTGAAAAATTAAAATTTGAAAATTAACTTACATCGAAGCAAGCTGACATATCACTTGAACATTATTTAGCAAAATATTGTGCAATTTGTAAAAGCATTCCAATGCAGCTTCTAACTTTCCTTGCAAACGTTGAACATAACCAAGATTATAAAGCGCTTGCAGACATGAAGCCTTAAATGTTTTTAAAAAATTTAAAAAAAAAAATCCTCAAATGTAAAAAAATTTTCTCATACTTTTTTTATTTAAAATAAAATTATCCAAATTGAAATATCCAAATCTTGCAAATTTTGAAAATTTTTCCTTTATTTTTACTTAAAATTATTTCACAAATTTAATTTTTTGTTTATTATTATTTAGAATTGCTTCACAAATCAAATTCAAAATTGTTTCACAAATTTATTACATCAAAATTTCGAAGATTTGAACAATTTTTGCATATTTTTTAGTCAAAATTGCCTTGTAAATCTAATCATTGTATTAAATTAATTTCAGTTAATTTATATGATAAATATTATAAATAAGGAATAAATACTTTCGACAAGTTTGAAATGAATTGAATATTTTCTCATCTGAAGATGAATTCATCATGATCAGAGTGAAATTGTGGCTAGTAAAAATAATTCAAAAATAGGTTAAAAAGTTTTAATTATTCTAAGCAAATAATCCTAATTATTTATTTATGCAAACTGAGTCATCACTTTGAAGATCAGATCAGGTCAAATCGATTTACAAATACTCCGAAGTATTTGTTAATTGTGTAATTTCAAGGGACCATTAGAAGAATTGAACTGATTTGTTTCTTGTACTTACTTCATTACTTAATGCTTCTTTATAGTATTGTGTAGCTTTATCTAAATCTCCCAATATGAAAAAGATATTCCCGCGATTTACCAATGCATTAGCATTATAACGATCAACAGAAAGTGCTTGTTCAGAGTATTGTATGGCTTCTTCCAACTTTGGTGTTCCTTGCTGGAATAAAAGATTGCAATTAATGTTTAAGCAATTAACACAATTAAAAAGAATAATTAAGTAAAAAAAATTAGTGCTTGCAAATAGATTAACAATTATCGAAATTTAAATTAATATTCCAAACAAAAACAATAAAAGTAATTGAAGATGTGAGCTGTGAGCTATAATTGGAAAAATTAATTTTTTAAGTTTTGAAATTCAATTAACAATTATTGAAATTTAATTCAACGCATATTTTTGGAGTAATACATGATCATCTAAAATGGAAATTAAATCAATTTTAAAATAAACGAAAATGATAAAATTAGACTTACTAAAAGATTGAGTACAGCAAGATTATTCGCTGCTGCGCTTGCTATTCTACCCTCTTTATTATTGAATGACATTAGTATCTAAAATTTTTTCTTTCAAATCAAATCATGAAATTAATTCAAAGAGGAGGAAATTCATTTCTTTTCCAAAAACTTTTAATTTTTTTTGCCACAAAAACTGATCAATCAATTTTCTCATCAATTGCTATCATATACTTTTGTTTTCATTTGGATGAAAAATGATCAAAATGACGATTAAATCATTTCGTTTAATCGATACATTCTGTAAAATCCTTATAAATAAGGATGCATCAATTAAAATTTAAATCTAAATTTAAATATTATTAATATACTTCTGCTGCATTCGTCAAATCGCCCTGTTTAAGTAATACAACAACTTTATTCATTTCAATTTCCATTGCCAATGGTGCATACACCGACTGTCGAATTGCTTCTACACACCATTTGTAACCCTCAGATATTCTGTCAAAATTTAAGAATTTTAATAAAGCAAAAAATATTTAGAAAACCGAGAAGTTATTAATGTGATAAAAAGCCCTAAATCCTTAACAAAGCTTTTAACTTTCCAAATTAAAAATCTTTCGTGATGAATACAACTTGAAGCCATGTTGAGGACTTTTTACTTTCGATTCGAGTTTAATTTGCTAAAATTTTTATTAAATTTTCTCCTGCTACGAAAAAAAATATGATTCAGAGAATATAGCTACGTTACATTAGTGTGTTATAGATTATTTACTAAACTAATTTTACATATCACTGGTTTTTTAAAACCAAATTAATGCTATATTCTTTTTTTGCGCATACTTTTTGAAGTAAACAACAAAAGAGAAATAAAATTTATTTAATTATTATTAGAATTCAAATCTATCGTTTAAATATTTAATCAGCTTTATATTCTCATTTTTTTCAGACAATTAAGAAAAGGAAAAAAAAATCAATTTACGTTGATGCAATGACTGATGAAATAATTTTTGTCGCAATGAAAATCGTTTTTTCTGCAATATTTCGTCGTTGACGTTCCCATTGTTTTAACGAATCGTTGCTAATTATTTGCGAAATTAGGAAATCCTGTTGATCCTAAAAAGAAGGAAATCTGATTTGGATAATTAATATTGAGGAATAAAATTAAAGCAAAATTAATTTTCTGTTTTATTCTAATCGGTTGATGTAGCTAAAAGATATTTTGCCATTTATTCTTTCACATGTTAAATATTAGATATTATTTTTATTTGAACTGTATGGTCGAAAGTTATTCATAATTCATAATGCCTATGATATTTTAAAAATAATTTCAACAAGTGTAAATATTGTAAGCTTTCATATATTTCTGAATTATTAACCGATCAAATGATATCTTACACTGATAATGTGATTAACTATGGAGTGATACTGAATTATCGAATTAAGCTAAAGTTAACCTAATCATCTGATAGATAATTTCTGTCATTGATAGCATAATCAATTATCGAATGATTTCCGTTACTAACAATCATTTAGATTTTCAAATTATCGCAAATTTTCCTATACTGCTAAGTGGTCAAACGATATCTATTACTGATAATATAATCAATCATAGAGTGATATCTATCGAAAACCGAACTATTTTATAATATAAGTGTGATAGAATAATCAGAGTACTTGTTTGGTGGAAATTCGTAGTATTTCTCAGTCAAATGAATCATTTGGCCCACATCTTATCCTTAGTCTGAAGCAAAAGCCTTGTTCCGACGATTTTGCTAAAGCTTGTCTGCATTTCTAGAATGTTGTAAACCATGTTAATTGTCTGGAATGTTGCGAAGACTAGCTTGTGGGCATTGTTTAAAACTGTAAGCATTGTCTATCTCTTATTCTTTTTTCTGATAACCAAATCTTTGTATAAAATATTGCAAGTCACCGCCTACTACAAGACCAAGGATTATCGCTTTAAAAAGAAGCTTTTCGCGGTCATCGGGTCAGTAATTACTCAGTATTTACCTAGTGGTTACTCAGTCAATTGCTGTAACAGTTACTCAACTCACTCGATAATCAATGCCCTCCAATTCAATCCAAGTTACTTATATTCATTTCATCGCTGATATAATCAAATAATCAACTGCAATCATGATATTATCGGACTTCATTCTATCTTATACTGTAGACGAAGAATCAATCTTCCGTCAACCAACAAAACTTTTCTCACAAGATTCGTCTCTGTCACTGTATGAAAAACTTTCCCTACAACACTTATTTTATTAATGACATTACTAATATTTATTAGTGATAAAGTAATCAAATTATTGAATGATATTCATTGCTAATAATAATTTAGAAATCTTAGATATTGCAGTTCCATTTTATCACTGGTAGCAGTAATTAGAAAGATAGTTATAAAATAAAAAGAAGAAAAAAAACTCAACGAACTATATATTTTGTTTCATCATCGATCAAAAGTGGTATATCCAATAATCGTTGAAATCCATCCTTCATTTTATCAATATCATTTAAACAATATGCGGTAAGGATAAAATTAAGTGCTGTATTGTAATTACCTTTTTCATTCATACAATGTTCAAATGTACTATCTGCTTCGTCATATTCACCACATTTGATAAATGCTACACCAATATTATTCATTATTTTAATCCTATAAACAGATGATATTTTATTTTCTTTTCTTTTTCCAAAATTTTTCCATTTTTTTCTCTTTAAATCAAAATTTTGACTTTTTTCTTACACTTTTATAAAAATTTAAAGTAGATTGATATTATTGATTGATGAAAGAATTTATTTAAATAAATTAAATCCAAATAAAGAAATATATACATACAGGAACATATAAAAAGGTTTATTTGGATGAATTCAAAAAAAATTTTTTTTTTTTAGACATTCTCATTAATGTTCTTTTTCTTATAATTATTAATATTATTATGGAAAAAAAAAGTGCAAGGTGTTAATTTGAATATGCGGAAAAATTTGCGAAAATAGCAAAATTAAAACAACTTCATAGCTTTACCAATATTTTCCTTTTTTCCCCTTTCTCTCTCATACAGTTTAATGTATTCATTGTAAATTTATAATCATTTTACCTGGTATTTTTTTGTGAATTTGGTATTTGATCCAAAGCTATTTGATAAAGTTTGATAGCTTTTTTGTAATCTTTCTGTTTGAAATAGATATTAGCAATGTTTGCTTTTAAACGGCCAGAATTTGCAAACATTTTATTTTTTACAATCATTTGATAAGTATTCAATGCTTCCGTCAACAAATTATTTGCCATATACTGTAAAATATTTAATTATTAGAATTATTTCAATTAGTAATATTAAATAATCTAATTAATTCTTTTAAATTTGAAATATTTGAATGCAAAAAAAAAAATCTATTCTGCAAAATTAACATATAACAATTGATGGAATAAATCTTGGTAGATTTAATGAGCAAAACTAAAATTAAATTATATTACGCATACCTGATGAGCTAAATTGAATAAAACAGTAAATGTAAGATCTAAGTTAAGCTGTTCGACGATGGATAATTGTTCACGCATTTTCACGATAGTACGCTCACGTCGACCTGCTTCTTTAGCTTTTTCAAGCGCCTATAAAGTTTTATTTAAAAATGGTTTTTCTTTGTTAACTAAAAATTCGATTCTGTTCATTGAAACTAAAATATCATTGTTTGCAAATAGCTGAATGTAAAAAAAATAAGTTAGCCAGAAGTATGTTGGTTTTTTTTATGTTGGTTTTTTTTTGGGTTTTTTTTTTGGGTTTTTTTTTTTTTTTAAAGTGTTATCAGTTGATTGGAGTAATCAATATTCATTGTAAATGTATAATTATAAGATATGGTTCATTGAAATTGTTAAAGGTAAGCAAATTATTGATTGGTTGGAATTGTTAATACTTTTTTAAATGCATTATCATGAAATAATAATGAGTAATATAACAGTAATAATAATAATACAATAATAACCTGCTTCATATCGCCCTTTTCCCATGCAAAAATACTTTCTTTCAAAATTTCATTCACTTTTTGCTCCATTTGGCGACATTTTTCTTCATTACTTATCTCGGGTGGCTTTTCCGTTATGCTCATCTTTAACGGATTAAAAGAGATTCCTAAAGAAAAAGAATCAATAATGCACCATTTATCATGTATATACACATGGCAGGGAAAAGAAATGGGAAGAATCGGAAGTTTGAAGAATAAATTTTAGTTAAAATACCAAAGAAATAAGATACGTACGGCAGATTACGTGTACCAGGAATTTGCAAATGATATCTGTAGGTACCTCGACCGGCTGATGAATATCCAGCACCACGTACGGCTGTCATCGGTACGCTTGGCTCAGTTCCACGTCTTGAACCAGCAGAAGATCGTAGCATAGTACCACTCATTGTATCAGCACCGGATCGATGATTTGATACTAGGCTGTTAATGCGATTAACATGAACAGCTCCTTGACGTGACATTGAACTCTTCTAAAAAATCTCAAAAATATGAAAGAATTTTTTCTTCTAATTTGAATTTAAATGTACTTGGAAAGTTTTAAGAAATGTGAATCAGTTATATAATTCCAAATTAATTCGAAATTTATATTCAAAACATCTTAAATTAATTTGAAATTTAAGGATAAAATAACTCAAACAATTTCTTTCTTTGCCGAATCTATCTATTGCTTAATAAATGAAAAATAATTCCTCAATTTTTACTAATTAACTTAAAATAGAGAAAAGAAAGGGAGAAGTGGAAGGAAAAGATGAAGAGAAAAGAGAAAGAAAAAATAAAAGAAATAATATTGATACCGGTCGTCTACCATAACTTGATTTAGCTACAGCCTCTTGAAAAATTTGATCATCAAGAACATTCTGTAAATTTATCAACTTAATTAAATATTTATCACGAAAAAGATTTCCATTTTTTTTAAAATTAGGTTTGAAATGATAATATTTGCTGTTAAAATGGGAAATTTCTCCGTTTTTCTGCAACAATCATTTCAAACCGAAGAATAATTTGAAAAATAATTAAAAGATTTGATAAGTTGGATGTTTGCATTAATTTTTAACTTAATAACTGAAAAGCAATGAAATAGTTTGTTAAATAGAATGTTGTTGTTTACCTGAACATCATATGCATGATCGTAATCGTTGAAACCTTCGTAGCGATCATCCATTTTTGCTTCTTCCGTAAACAGACAAATCAACGTGAACAACTAAACTCTTTTCATTTCATTTGCTTTTCACCATGACAACAACGCCAACATGTGAAGGTATGAGACTTTTGCACACTGCTGGAACTACTAGAATATCAATAAAGCCGACTGAATCGAAATGATCACTCCGAAGAGCAAATGCTATGATTTATCATATTTAAAAAATATATTCGAATATTCAAGTATGAAATTTGGAAGAAATTTCGATACTAAAATGATTGAGTTAATTTTGCAAGTTTTAATCGTTAATTTAAAGTTTCAATTGTTAATTTCTTAATTATCTCAATTTTCCGGTTGATCCAGTATCATGGTCGAATATTTCGACAGTCTGAATTGACTTTGAAAATTATAAGTCATCAATGATATTTGAGTTATGAATATAAGGATAGCATTGCGTTATATTTCAATTCTTTCATGAAATTTTTGTACTTTGATCCTGAACACAGTATAAATGATCGGATTTATTATATTTAAATATACATTCAAACATTAAAAGATTGAATTTGACCTCAAATATAGCATTTCAAGGTTGCTCGTAAGTAATATCGAGTACCAGATTTCATTTGAAACTTTTCCTAAAATATATTTTTAGCTATTCAAATGGCTTTGTATTTTAGTTTTCATATTTTAGTATTATATATATATATTTTGAATTTTCATATTTGAATATGATATTTCAACCGAAACTTTTCGTTTAAAGTATATTATTTTGTTTAATAAGATTTTTCACCAATTTTCAAGCTCAAATTATTGAATAAAAGTTTTCAAAAAATTTTTGCAAGAAACTAAATATTGATTAAAGCAAAGTTATTTCATTAATTTGTTGTTGCTCAAGATAAAAAAAAAGCAATATTTTATGTGGTTCCTTTCAAAAAACGATTATTTTTAATCCATTACGAATTGAAACTTGCATGTTCATATGAAATGATATGTTTTACATTTTTCACCAATTGATTTTTCATTTTTTCACGATGCTTTTTTGACAATTTCCTGAATTTTTTGCATAAAATTTCCGTGACAATGATATATTGATACATGATGATTATTTTGATTTCTTATTTCGATTATTTTGCAATAATATCATTATATGGTAACAAACTGCAAAATTAATTTGACTATAAAAAATTAATGGACAGCTGCACATGGAATATTTTTTTTTAATCCGTTGATATCCAATGGAGAGAAATTTACATTACAGAAAAATTACATTTTTTTGAAAAGGCATAAATCCTTTTTGAAATTGTTTCAATAGCTAGCGATTTGCAACATCTGAAATTTGCATTCAATGATG
Organism: Onchocerca volvulus; assembly: GCA_000499405.2. Lineage (NCBI taxonomy): Eukaryota > Metazoa > Nematoda > Chromadorea > Rhabditida > Onchocercidae > Onchocerca > Onchocerca volvulus. The sequence continues at coordinate 8,384,803 of HG738137.1, read as the reverse complement.
TAGAAGATTGCAAATGATGTAAAATAATCGTTACTTCTGAAGTTACGATTCAATTTGTGCAAGATAACCATGAATAGCGTTTAAAATGAGCAAAAATCACTATCACCGCTTTATTTTACTTCACGCCTGCGATTTATTGTTGATTTCCTGTAAATATTAAATGTATTACCTCCGTTGATGCAATTATAAATAATCCCAGAAAGTTTTGCATTAAAAACGATCGTTTTCTTAGTGTATCAAAGAATGTTAAGACAGATTCTTTTGACTCAATTCAACGATGAATATTAAGAAGACAAAAGACAAAAAATCTCATCCATTATTGTCATTTGATTTTGGTTTGAGTTGTCACAGATCGTTTTGTCAGTCTCCGTCAAATTAGCCAGTTGTTATTTAATTGGTTTCTAATTTTCGTTTATTTATGGATAAACTTTTCCGTAAAACAGCCATCATTTCAGGAAAGCATCGGCAATGAAATTACATCTTGTCACTTCGTTTCTTATTATAATTCATCAAAATATCGCTCTTCCAAATGATACCACAGGTTATTTCTTGAAAAATTGGCATCTTCATAAATTGTTTATCCTTCAAAAAAGAATTTTCTTACATTTTAGCAACAGCATCAACCAGTTACAACATAAGGCCTGAACATGTCGCAGAATTTATGAACAATATCTATAATTATTTTTGGCCTAATTTGGAAACGCTTCGCCAAATTGTGTCCATTCCAGCAATACGTAATCATATTGTACAATACTTGGAAAACGAAGATTTAGACAATATGCTAAAGTATAATTGAAATTTGCTTTCTCAATTAGTATTTTTTTCTTTTACTTTTGGCAATACAAAATTGAAATTTGAAAATAGTGAAAGAAAAAATGCCAAATATATTGCATTTTCTTTCGACAAATTAACTCCAGCGTTAGCCACTTCAAGGAATTTGCCGCGACTGCATTATTTGACCGTCGTTATAAAATTGGATATGTTCGACACGGCGAATTATTCCCGAGGTTTTTCCCGATATATTATTGGGAATCGATTCACTCTCGAAATGAAGTATTATAAATGTTTATACATTAAATATATGAGGATTGAGCGCAAAATTCTTTATTTTCACTTATAATCTTAAAAATTATTAATAGCTGTTAAACGTTTCTGATAAAAATCTTATCAGAATCAATACGTTCTTAATCGAGAA